>JAWZYU010000022.1:11698769-12139769 GCA_038380435.1 Ryuthela nishihirai
GTTGAGATTTATCTCCGCAAAATTCCTCGCCCTGTCCACGGTCAGTAGGGGACACAGGCTTGTAATCTGTAGTTCCCAGGTTCGAGTCCCAGCTGGTTCAGCGTTTTGATTTATCTCCGCAAAATTCCCCCGCCCTGTCCACGGTCAGTACGGGTCACCGATGGGCTTGTTATCTGCAGTTCCCAGGTTCGAGTCCAAGCTGCGTCAGTGTTGAGATTTATATCCGCAAAATTCCTCGCCTTGTCCATGGTCAGTAGGGGACTCCGATGGGCTTGTTATCTGCAGTTCCCAGGTTCGGGTCCCAGCTGGGTCAGTGTTGAGATTTATCTCCGCAAAATTCCCCCGCCCTGTCCACGGTCAGTACGGGTCACCGATGGGCTTGTTATCTGCAGTTCCCAGGTTCGAGTCCCAGCTGCGTCAGTGTTGAGATTTATCTCCGCAAAATTCCTCGCCTTGTCCACGGTCAGTAGGGGACACTGATGGGCTTGTTATCTGCAGTTCCCAGGTTCGAGTCCCAGCTGGGTCAGTGTTGAGATTTATCTCCGCAAAATTCCCCCGCCCTGTCCACGGTCAGTACGGGTCACCGATGGTCTTGTTATCTGCAGTTCCCAGGTTCGAGTCCCAGCTGGGTCATCGTTGAGATTTATCTCCGCAAAATTCCTCGCCCTGTCCACGGAGAGTAGGGGACACAGGCTTGTAATCTGTAGTTCCTAGGTTCGAGTCCCAGCTGGTTCAGCGTTTTGATTTATCTCCGCAAAATTCCTCGCCCTGTACACGGTCAGTAGGGGACACCGATGGGCTTGTTATCTGCAGTTCCCAGGTTCGAGTCCCAGCTGGGTCAGTGTTGAGATTTATCTCCGCAAAATTCCCCCGCCCTGTCCACGGTCAGTATGGGTCACCAATGGGCTTGTTATCTGCAGTTCCCAGGTTCGAGTCCCAGCTGCGTCAGTGTTGAGATTTATCTCCGCAAAATTCCTCGCCCTGTCCACGGTCAGTAGGGGACACCAATGGGCTTGTAATCTGCAGTTCCCAGGTTGGAGTCCCAGCTGGGTCAGTGTTGAGATTTATCTCCGGAAAATTCCCCCGCCCTGTCCACGGTCAGTACGGGTCACCGATGGGCTTGTTATCTGCAGTTCCCAGGTTCGAGTCCCAGCTGCGTCAGTGTTGAGATTTATCTCCGCAAAATTCCCCCGCCCTGTCCACGGTCAGTACGGGTCACCGATGGGCTTGTTATCTGCAGTTCCCAGGTTCGAGTCCCAGCTGCGTCAGTGTTGAGATTTATCTCCGCAAAATTCCTCGCCTTGTCCACGGTCAGTAGGGGACACCGATGGGCTTGTTATCTTCAATTCCCAGGTTCGAGTCCCAGCTGCGTCATTGTTGAGATTTATCTCCGCAAAATTCCCCCGCCCTGTCCACGGTCAGTACGGGTCACCAATGGGCTTGTTATCTGCAGTTCCCAGGTTCGAGTCCCAGCTGCGTCAGTGTTGAGATTTATCTCCGCAAAATTCCTCGCCCTGTCCACGGTCAGTAGGGGACACCAATGGGCTTGTAATCTGCAGTTCCCAGGTTCGAGTCCCAGCTGGGTCAGTGTTGAGATTTATCTCCGCAAAATTCCCCCGCCCTGTCCACGGTTAGTAGGGGACACCGATGGGCTTGTAATCTGTAGATCCCAGGTTCGAGTCCCAGTTGGGTCAGCGTTGAGGTTTATCTCCGCAAAATTCCCCCGCCCTGTCCACGGTCAGTAGGGGACACCGATGGGCTTCTAATCTGTAGATCCCAGGTTCGAGTCCCAGCTGGGTCAGCGTTGAGATTTATCTCCGCAAAATTCCTCGAATTCTCCACGGTCCGTATGGGACACCGATGGGCTTGTAACCTACAGTTCCCAGGTAGGAGTCCCAGCTGGGTCAACGTTGAGATTTATCTCCGCAAAATTCCCCCGCCCTGTTCATGGTCAGTAGGGGACACCGATGCGCTTGTAATCTGTAGTTCCCAGGTTCGAGTCCCACCTGGGTCAGCGTTGAGATTTATCTCCGCAAAATTTCTCGCCTTGTCCACGGTCAGTAGGGGACACCGATGGGCTTGTAATCTGCAGTTCCCAGGTTCGAGTTCCAGCTGGGTCAGCGTTGTAATTTATCTCCGCAAAATTCCCCTGCCCTGTCCACGGTCAGTACGGGTCACCAATGGGCTTGTTATCTGCAGTTCCCAGGTTCGAGTCCCAGCTGCGTCAGTGTTGAGATTTATCTCCGCAAAATTCCTCGCCCTGTCCACGGTCAGTAGGGGACACCAATGATCTTGTAATCTGCAGTTCCCAGGTTCGAGTCCCAGCTGGGTCAGTGTTGAGATTTATCTCCGGAAAATTCCCCCGCCCTGTCCACGGTCAGTACGGGTCACCGATGGGCTTGTTATCTGCAGTTCCCAGGTTCGAGTCCCAGCTGCGTCAGTGTTGAGATTTTTCTCCGCAAAATTCCCCCGCCCTGTCCACGGTCAGTACGGGTCACCGATGGGCTTGTTATCTGCAGTTCCCAGGTTCGAGTCCCAGCTGCGTCAGTGTTGAGATTTATCTCCGCAAAATTCCTCGCCTTGTCCACGGTCAGTAGGGGACACCGATGGGCTTGTTATCTGCAATTCCCAGGTTCGAGTCCCAGCTGGGTCAGTGTTGAGATTTATCTCCGCAAAATTCCCCCGCCCTGTTCATGGTCAGTAGGGGACACCGATGCGCTTGTAATCTGTAGTTCCCAGGTTCGAGTCCCACCTGGGTCAGCGTTGAGATTTATCTCCGCAAAATTTCTCGCCTTGTCCACGGTCAGTAGGGGACACCGATGGGCTTGTAATCTGCAGTTCCCAGGTTCGAGTTCCAGCTGGGTCAGCGTTGTAATTTATCTCCGCAAAATTCCCCCGCCCTGTCCACGGTCAGTACGGGTCACCAATGGGCTTGTTATCTGCAGTTCCCAGGTTCGAGTCCCAGCTGCGTCAGTGTTGAGATTTATCTCCGCAAAATTCCTCGCCCTGTTCATGGTCAGTAGGGGACACCGATGCGCTTGTAATCTGTAGTTCCCAGGTTCGAGTCCCACCTGGGTCAGCGTTGAGATTTATCTCCGCAAAATTTCTCGCCTTGTCCACGGTCAGTAGGGGACACCGATGGGCTTGTTATCTGCAGTTCCCAGGTTCGAGTCCCAGCTGCGTCAGTGTTGAGATTTATCTCCGCAAAATTCCTCGCCTTGTCCACGGTCAGTAGGGGACACCGATGGGCTTGTTATCTGCAATTCCCAGGTTCGAGTCCTAGCTGGGTCAGTGTTGAGATTTATCTCCGCAAAATTCCCCCGCCCTGTCCACGGTCAGTACGGGTCACCAATGGGCTTGTTATCTGCAGTTCCCAGGTTCGGGTCCCAGCTGCGTCAGTGTTGAGATTTATCTCCGCAAAATTCCTCGCCCTGTCCACGGTCAGTAGGGGACACCAATGGGCTTGTAATCTGCAGTTCCCAGGTTCGAGTCCCAGCTGGGTCAGTGTTGAGATTTATCTCCGCAAAATTCCCCCGCCCTGTCCACGGTTAGTAGGGGACACCGATGGGCTTGTAATCTGTAGATCCCAGGTTCGAGTCCCAGTTGGGTCAGCGTTGAGATTTATCTCCGCAAAATTCCCCCGCCCTGTCCACGGTCAGTAGGGGACACCGATGGGCTTCTAATCTGTAGATCCCAGGTTCGAGTCACAGCTGGGTCAGCGTTGAGATTTATCTCCGCAAAATTCCTCGAATCCTCCACGGTCCGTATGGGACACCGATGGGCTTGTAACCTACAGTTCCCAGGTTGGAGTCCCAGCTGGGTCAACGTTGAGATTTATCTCCGCAAAATTCCCCCGCCCTGTTCATGGTCAGTAGGGGACACCGATGCGCTTGTAATCTGTACTTCCCAGGTTCGAGTCCCACCTGGGTCAGCGTTGAGATTTATCTCCGCAAAATTTCTCGCCTTGTCCACGGTCAGTAGGGGACACCGATGGGCTTCTAATCTGCAGTTCCCAGGTTGGAGTCCCAGCTGGGTCATCGTTGAGATTTATCTCCGCAAAATTCCTCGCCCTGTCCACGGTCAGTAGGGGACACAGGCTTGTAATCTGTAGTTCCCAGGTTCGAGTCCCAGCTGGTTCAGCGTTTTGATTTTTCTCCGCAAAATTCCTCGCCCTGTCCACGGTCAGTAGGGGACACCGATGGGCTTGTAATCTGTAGTTTCCAGTTTCGAGTCCCAGCTGGGTCAGCGTTGCGATTTATCTCCGCAAAATTCCTCGTCCTGTCCACGGTCAGTAGGGGACACCGATGGGCTTGTAATCTATAGTTCCCAGGTTCGAGTCCCAGCTGTGTCAGCGTTGAGATTTATCTCCACAAAATTCCTCGCCTTCTCCACGGTCAGTAGGGGACACCGATGGGCTTGTATAATCTGTAGTTCTCAGGTTCGAGTCCCAGCTGGGTCAGCGTTGAGATTTATCTCCGCAAAATTCCTCGCCCTGTCCACGGTCAGTAGTGGACACCGATGAGCTTGTAATCTGTAGTTCACAGGTTGGAGTCCCAGCTGGGTCAGCATTGTGATTTATCTCCGCAAAATTCCTCGCCCTGTTCACGGTCAGTAGGGGACACCGATGGGCTTGTAATCTGTAGTTCCCAGGTTCGAGTCCCAGCTGGGTCAGCGTTGAGATTTATCTCCGCAAAATTCCTCGCCCTGTCCACGGTCAGTAGGGGACACCGATGGGCTTGTAATCTGTAGTTCCCAGGTTCGAGTCCCAGCTGGGTCAGCGTTGAGATTTATCTCCGCAAAATTCCTCGCCCTGTCCACGGTCAGTAGGGGACACCGATGGGCTTGTAATCTGCAGTTCCCGGGTTCGAGTCCCAGCTGGGTCAGTGTTGAGATTTATCTCCGCAAAATTCCCCCGCCCTGTCCACGGTCAGTAGGGGACACCGATGGGCTTGCAATCTGCAGTTCCCAGGTTGGAGTCCCAACTGGGTCAGCGTTGAGATTTATCTCCGCAAAATTCCTCGCCCGGTCCACGGTCAGTAGGGGACACCGATAGGCTTGTAATCTGTAGTTCCCAGGTTCGAGTCCCAGCTAGGTCAGCGTTGAGATTTATCTCCGCAAAATTCTTCGCCCTGTCCACGGTCAGTAGGGGACACCGATGGGCTTGTAATTTGCAGTTCCCAGGTTCGAGTCCCAGCTGGGTCATCGTTGAGATTTATCTCCGCAAAATTCCTCGCCCTGTCCACGGTCAGTAGGGGACACAGGCTTGTAATCTGTAGTTCCCAGGTTCGAGTCCCAGCTGGTTCAGCGTTTTGATTTATTTCCGCAAAATTCCTCGCCCTGTCCTCGGTCAGTAGGGGACACCAATGGGCTTGTAATCTATAGTTCCCAGGTTCGAGTCCCAGCTGGGTCAGCGTTGTGATTTATCTCCGCAAAATTCCTCGCCCTGTCCACGGTCAGTAGGGGACACCGATGGGCTTGCAATCTGCAGTTCCCAGGTTGGAGTCCCAACTGAGTTAGCGTTGAGATTTATCTCCGCAAAATTCCCCCGCCCTGTCCATGGTTAGAAGGGGACACCGATGGGCTTGTAATCTGTAGTTCCCAGGTTCGAGTCCCAGCTGGGTCAGCGTTGTGATTTATCTCCGCAAAATTCCTCGCCCTGTCCACGGTCAGTAGGGGACACCGATGGGCTTGTAATCCGTAGTTCCCAGGTTCGAGTCCCAGCTGGGTCAGCGTTGAGATTTATCTCCGCAAAATTCCTCTCCCTGTCCACGGTCAGTAGGGGACACCGATAGGCTTGCAATCTGCAGTTCCCAGGTTCGAGTCCCAGCTAGGTCAGCGTTGAGATTTTTCTCCGCAAAATTCCTCGCCCTGTCCGGGGTCAGTAGGGGACACCGATGAGCTTGTAATCTGTAGTTCCCAGGTTCGAGTCCCAGCTGGGTCAGCGTTGTGATTTATCTCCGCAAAATTCCTCGCCCTGTCCACGGTCAGTAGGGGACACAGGCTTGTAATCTGTAGTTCCCAGGTTCGAGTCCCAGCTGGTTCAGCGTTTTGATTTATTTCCGCAAAATTCCTCGCCCTGTCCACGGTCAGTAGGGGACACCGATGGGCTTGTAATCTATAGTTCCCAGGTTCGAGTCCCAGCTGGGTCAGCGTTGTGATTTATCTCCGCAAAATTCCTCGCCCTGTCCACGGTCAGTAGGGGACACCGATGGGCTTGCAATCTGCAGTTCCCAGATTGGAGTCCCAACTGGGTCAGCGTTGAGATTTATCTCCGCAAATTTCCCCCGCCCTGTCCACGGTCAGTAGGGAACACCGATGGGCTTGTAATCTGCAGTTCCCAGGTTCGAGTCCCAGCTGGGTCAGCGTTGTGATTTATCTCCGCAAAATTCCTCGCCCTGTCCACGGTCAGTAGGGGACACCGATGGGCTTGTAATCTATAGTTCCCAGGTTCGAGTCCCAGCTGGGTCAGCGTTGTGATTTATCTCCGCAAAATTCCTCGCCCTGTCCACGGTCAGTAGGGGACACCGATAGGCTTGTAATCTGTAGTTCCCAGGTTCGAGTCCCAGCTAGGTCAGCGTTGAGATTTATCTCCGCAAAATTCCTCGCCCTGTCCGGGGTCAGTAGGGGACACCGATGAGCTTGTAATCTGTAGTTCCCAGGTTCGAGTCCCAGCTAGGTCAGCGTTGTGATTTATCTCCGCAAAATTCCTCGCCCTGTCCACGGTCAGTAGGGGACACCGATGGGCTTGTAATCTGCAGTTCCCAGGTTCGAGTCCCAGCTGGGTCATCGTTGAGATTTTTCTCCACAAAATTACTCGCCCTGTCCACGGTCAGTAGGGGACACCGATAGGCTTGTAATCTGTAGTTCCCAGGTTCGAGTCCCAGCTGGGTCAGCGTTTTGATTTATCTTCGCAAAATTCCTCGCCCTGTCCACGGTCAGTAGGGGACACCGATGGGCTTGTAATCTGTAGTTCCCAGGTTCGAGTCCCAGCTGGGTCAGCGTTGTGATTTATCTCCGCAAAATTCCTCGCCCTGTTGACGGTCAGTAGGGGACACCGATGAGCTTGTAATCCGTAGTTCCCAGGTTCGAGTCCCAGCTGGGTCAGCGTTGAGATTTATCTCCGCAAAATTCCTCGCCCTGTCCACGGTCTGTAGGGGACACCGATAGGCTTGTAATCTGTAGTTCCCAGGTTCGAATCCCAGCTAGGTCAGCGTTGAGATTTATCTCCGCAAAATTCCTCGCCGTGTCCGGGGTCAGTAGGGGACACCGATGAGCTTGTAATCTGTAGTTCCCAGGTTCGAGTCCCAGCTGGGTCAGCGTTGTGATTAATCTTCGCAAAATTCCTCGCCTTGTCCACGGTCAGTAGGGGACACCGATGGGCTTGTAATCTGTAGTTCCCAGGTTCGAGTCCCAGCTGGGTCCGTTGTGATTTATCTCCGCAAAATTCCTCGCCCTGTTCACGGTCAGTAGGGGACACCGATGGGCTTGCAAACTGCAGTTCCCAGGTTGGAGTCCCAGCTGGGTCAGCGTTGAGATTTATCTCCGCAAAATTCCCCCGCTCTGTCCGCGGTCAGTAGGGGACACCGATGGGCTTGTAATCTGTAGTTCCCAGGTTCGAGTCCCAGCTGGGTCAGCGTTGAGATTTTTCTCCACAAAATTCCTCGCCCTGTCCACGGTCAGTAGGGGACACCGATAGGCTTGTAATCTGTAGTTCCCAGGTTCGAGTCCCAGCTGGGTCAGCGTTTTGATTTATCTTCGCAAAATTCCTCGCCCTGTCCACGGTCAGTAGGGGACACCGATGGGCTTGTAATCTGTAGTTCCCAGGTTCGAGTCCCAGCTGGGTCAGCGTTGAGATTTATCTCCTCGAAATTCCCCCGCTCTCTCCACAGTCAGTAGGGGACACCGATGGGCTTGTAATCTGCAGTTCCCAGGTTCGAGTCCCAGCTGGGTCAGCGTTGAGATTTATCTACGCAAAATTCCTCGCCCTGTCCACGGTCAGTAGGGGACACTGATGGGCTTGAAATCTGTAGTTCAAAGGTTCGAGTCCCAGCTGGGTCAGCGTTGAGGTTTATCTCCACAAAATTCCTCGCCCTGTCCACGGTCAGTAGGGGACACCGATGGACTTGTAATCTGCAGTTCCCAGGTTCGAGTCCCAGCTGGGTCAGCGTTGAGATTTATCTCCGCAAAATTCCTCGCCCTGTCCACGGTCAGTAGGGGACACTGATGGGCTTGAAATCTGTAGTTCAAAGGTTCGAGTCCCAGCTGGGGTGGCGTTGAGATTTATCTCCACAAAATTCCTCGCCCTGTCCACGGTCAGTAGGGGACACCGATGGGCTTGTAAACTGCAGTTCCCAGGTTCGAGTCCCAGCTGGGTCAGCGTTGAGATTTATCTCCGCAAAATTCCTCGCCCTGTCCACGGTCAGTAGGAGACACTGATGGGCTTGAAATCTGTAGTTCAAAGGTTCGAGTCCCAGCTGGGTCAGCGTTGAGATTTATCTCCTCGAAATTCCCCCGCTCTCTCCACAGTCAGTAGGGGACACCGATGGGCTTGTAATCTGCAGTTCCCAGGTTCGAGTCCCAGCTGGGTCAGCGTTGAGATTTATCTCCGCAAAATTCCTCGCCCTGTCCACGGTCAGTAGGGGACACTGATGGGCTTGAAATCTGTAGTTCAAAGGTTCGAGTCCCAGCTGGGTCAGCGTTGAGGTTTATCTCCACAAAATTCCTCGCCCTGTCCACGGTCAGTAGGGGACACCGATGGGCTTGTTATCTGCAGTTCCCAGGTTCGAGTCCCAGCTGGGTCAGTGTTGAGATTTATCTCCGCAAAATTCCCCCGCCCTGTCCACGGTCAGTACGGGTCACCAATGGGCTTGTTATCTGCAGTTCCCAGGTTCGAGTCCCAGCTGCGTCAGTGTTGAGATTTATCTCCGCAAAATTCCTCGCCCTGTCCACGGTCAGTAGGGGACACTAATGGGCTTGTAATCTGCAGTTCCCAGGTTCGAGTCCCAGCTGGGTCAGTGTTGAGATTTATCTCCGGAAAATTCCCCCGCCCTGTCCACGGTCAGTACGGGTCACCGATGGGCTTGTTATCTGCAGTTCCCAGGTTCGAGTCCCAGCTGCGTCAGTGTTGAGATTTATCTCCGCAAAATTCCCCCGCCCTGTCCACGGTCAGTACGGGTCACCGATGGGCTTGTTATCTGCAGTTCCTAGGTTCGAGTCCCAGCTGCGTCAGTGTTGAGATTTATCTCCGCAAAATTCCTCGCCTTGTCCACGGTCAGTAGGGGACACCGATGGGCTTGTTATCTGCAATTCCCAGGTTCGAGTCCCAGCTGGGTCAGTGTTGAGATTTATCTCCGCAAAATTCCCCCGCCCTGTCCACGGTCAGTACGGGTCACCAATGGGATTGTTATCTGCAGTTCCCAGGTTCGAGTCCCAGCTGCGTCAGTGTTGAGATTTATCTCCGCAAAATTCCTCGCCCTGTCCACGGTCAGTAGGGGACACCAATGGGCTTGTAATCTGCAGTTCCCAGGTTCGTGTCCCAGCTGGGTCAGTGTTGAGATTTATCTCCGCAAAATTCCCCCGCCCTGTCCACGGTTAGTAGGGAACACCGATGGGCTTGTAATCTGTAGATCCCAGGTTCGAGTCCCAGTTGGGTCAGCGTTGAGATTTATCTCCGCAAAATTCCCCCGCCCTGTCCACGGTCAGTAGGGGACACCGATGGGCTTCTAATCTGTAGATCCCAGGTTCGAGTCCCAGCTGGGTCAGCGTTGAGATTTATCTCCGCAAAATTCCTCGAATTCTCCACGGTCCGTATGGGACACCGATGGGCTTGTAACCTACAGTTCCCAGGTTGGAGTCCCAGCTGGGTCAACCTTGAGATTTATGTCCGCAAAATTCCCCCGCCCTGTTCATGGTCAGTAGGGGACACCGATGCGCTTGTAATCTGTAGTTCCCAGGTTCGAGTCCCACCTGGGTCAGCGTTGAGATTTATCTCCACAAAATTTCTCGCCTTGTCCACGGTCAGAAGGGGACACCGATGGGCTTGTAATCTGCAGTTCCCATGTTCGAGTTCCAGCTGGGTCAGCGTTGTAATTTATCTCCGCAAAATTCCTCGCCCTGTCCGCGGTCAGTAGGGGACACCGATGGGCTTCTAATCTGCAGTTCCCAGGTTGGAGTCCCAGCTGGGTCATCGTTGAGATTTATCTCCGCAAAATTCCTCGCCCTGTCCACGGTCAGTAGGGGACACAGGCTTGTAATCTGTAGTTCCCAGGTTCGAGTCCCAGCTGGTTCAGCGTTTTGATTTTTCTCCGCAAAATTCCTCGCCCTGTCCACGGTCAGTAGGGGACACCGATGGGCTTGTAATCTGTAGTTTCCAGTTTCGAGTCCCAGCTGGGTCAGCGTTGCGATTTATCTCCGCAAAATTCCTCGTCCTGTCCACGGTCAGTAGGGGACACCGATGGGCTTGTAATCTATAGTTCCCAGGTTCGAGTCCCAGCTGGGTCAGCGTTGAGATTTATCTCCACAAAATTCCTCGCCCTCTCCACGGTCAATAGGGGACACCGATGGGCTTGTATAATCTGTAGTTCTCAGGTTCGAGTCCCAGCTGGGTCAGCGTTGAGATTTATCTCCGCAAAATTCCTCGCCCTGTCCACGGTCAGTAGTGGACACCGATGAGCTTGTAATCTGTAGTTCACAGGTTGGAGTCCCAGCTGGGTCAGCATTGTGATTTATCTCCGCAAAATTCCTCGCCCTGTTCACGGTCAGTAGGGGACACCGATGGGCTTGTAATCTGTAGTTCCCAGGTACGAGTCCCAGCTGGGTCAGCGTTGAGATTTATCTCTGCAAAATTCCTCGCCCTGTCCACGGTCAGTAGGGGACACCGATGGGCTTGTAATCTGCAGTTCCCAGGTTGGAGTCCCAGCTGGGTCAGTGTTGAGTTTTATCTTCGCAAAATTCCCCCGCCCTGACCACGGTCAGTAGGGGACACCAATGGGCTTGTAATCTGCAGGTCCCAGGTTCGAGTCCCAGGTGGGTCAGTGTTGAGATTTATCTCCGCAAAATTCCCTCGCCCTGTCCACGGTCAGTAGGGGACACCGATGGGCTTGTAATCTGCAGTTCCCGGGTTCGAGTCCCAGCTGGGTCAGTGTTGAGATTTATCTCCACAAAATTCCCCCGCCCTGTCCACGGTCAGTACGGGTCACCGATGGGCTTGTTATCTGCAGTTCCCAGGTTCGAGTCCCAGCTGGGTCAGCGTTGAGATTTATCTCCGCAAAATTCCCACGCCTTGTCCACGGTCAGTAGGGGACACCAATGGGCTTGTAATCTGCAGTTCCCAGGTTCGAGTTCCAGCTGGGTCAGCGTTGTAATTTATCTCCGCAAAATTCCTCGCCCTGTCCGCGGTCAGTAGGGGACACCGATGGGCTTCTAATCTGCAGTTCCCAGGTTGGAGTCCCAGCTGGGTCATCGTTGAGATTTATCTCCGCAAAATTCCTCGCCCTGTCCATGGTCAGTAGGGGACACAGGCTTGTAATCTGTAGTTCCCAGGTTCGAGTCCCAGCTGGTTCAGCGTTTTGATTTATCTCCGCAAAATTCCTCGCCCTGTACACGGTCAGTAGGGGACACCGATGGGCTTGTTATCTGCAGTTCCCAGGTTCGAGTCCCAACTGGGTCAGCGTTGAGATTTATCTCCGCAAAATTCCCCCGCCCTGTCCACGGTCAGTACGGGTCACCGATGTGCTTGTTATCTGCAGTTCCCAGGTTCGAGTCCCAGCTGCGTCAGTGTTGAGATTTATCTCCGCAAAATTCCTCGCCTTGTCCATGGTCAGTAGGGGACTCCGATGGGCTTGTTATCTGCAGTTCCCAGGTTCGAGTCCCAGCTGGGTCAGTGTTGAGATTTATCTCCGCAAAATTCCCCCGCCCTGTCCACGGTCAGTACGGGTCACCGATGGGCTTGTTATCTGCAGTTCCCCGGTTCGAGTCCCAGCTGCGTCAGTGTTGAGATTTATCTCCGCAAAATTCCCCCGCCCTGTCCACGGTCAGTAGGGGACACCGATGGGCTTGTAATCTGTAGTTCCCAGGTTCGAGTCCCAGCTGGGTCAGCGTTGAGATTTATCTCCGCAAAATTCTTCGCCCTGTCCACGGTCAGTAGGGGACACCGATGGGCTTGTAATCTGCAGTTCCCAGGTTCGAGTCCCAGCTGGGTCATCGTTGAGATTTATCTCCGCAAAATTCCTCGCCCTGTCCACGGTCAGTAGGGGACACAGGCTTGTAATCTGTAGTTCCCAGGTTCGAGTCCCAGCTGGTTCAGCGTTTTGATTTATTTCCGCAAAATTCCTCGCCCTGTCCACGGTCAGTAGGGGACACCGATGGGCTTGTAATCTATAGTTCCCAGGTTCGAGTCCCAGCTGGGTCAGCGTTGTGATTTATCTCCGCAAAATTCCTCGCCCTGTCCACGGTCAGTAGGGGACACCGATGGGCTTGCAATCTGCAGTTCCCAGGTTGGAGTCCCAACTGGGTCAGCGTTGAGATTTATCTCCGCAAAATTCCCCCGCCCTGTCCACGGTCAGTAGGGGACACCGATGGGCTTGTAATCTGTAGTTCCCAGGTTCGAGTCCCAGCTGGGTCAGCGTTGTGATTTATCTCCGCAAAATTCCTCGCCCTGTCCACGGTCAGTAGGGGACACCGATGGGCTTGTAATCCGTAGTTCCCAGGTTCGAGTCCCAGCTGGGTCAGCGTTGAGATTTATCTCCGCAAAATTCCTCGCCCTGTCCACGGTCAGTAGGGGACACCGATAGGCTTGTAATCTGCAGTTCCCAGGTTCGAGTCCCAGCTAGGTCAGCGTTGAGATTTATCTCCGCAAAATTCCTCGCCCTGTCCGGGGTCAGTAGGGGACACCGATGAGCTTGTAATCTGTAGTTCCCAGGTTCGAATCCCAGCTGGGTCAGCGTTGTGATTTATCTCCGCAAAATTCCTCGCCCTGTCCACGGTCAGTAGGGGACACAGGCTTGTAATCTGTAGTTCCCAGGTTCGAGTCCCAGCTGGTTCAGCGTTTTGATTTATTTCCGCAAAATTCCTCGCCCTGTCCACGGTCAGTAGGGGACACCGATGGGCTTGTAATCTATAGTTCCCAGGTTCGAGTCCCAGCTGGGTCAGCGTTGTGATTTATCTCCGCAAAATTCCTCACCCTGTCCACAGTCAGTAGGGGACACCGATGGGCTTGTAATCTGTAGTTCCCAGGTTCGAGTCCCAGCTGGGTCAGCGTTGTGATTTATCTCCGCAAAATTCCTCGCCCTGTCCACGGTCAGTAGGGGACACCGATGGGCTTGTAATCCGTAGTTCCCAGGTTCGAGTCCAAGCTGGGTCAGCGTTGAGATTTATCTCCGCAAAATTCCTCGCCCTGTCCACGGTCAGTAGGGGACACCGATAGGCTTGTAATCTGTAGTTCCCAGGTTCGAGTCCCAGCTAGGTCAGCGTTGAGATTTATCTCCGCAAAATTCCTCGCCCTGTCCGGGGTCAGTAGGGGACACCGATGAGCTTGTAATCTGTAGTTCCCAGGTTCGAGTCCCAGCTGAGTCAGCGTTGTGATTTATCTCCGCAAAATTCCTCGCCCTGTCCACGGTCAGTAGGGGACACCAATGGGCTTGTAATCTGCAGTTCCCAGGTTCGAGTCCCAGCTGGGTCATCGTTGAGATTTTTCTCCACAAAATTCCTCGCCCTGTCCACGGTCAGTAGGGGACACCGATAGGCTTGTAATCTGTAGTTCCCAGGTTCGAGTCCCAGCTGGGTCAGCGTTTTGATTTATCTTCGCAAAATTCCTCGCCCTGTCCACGGTCAGTAGGGGACACCGATGGGCTTGTAATCTGTAGTTCCCAGGTTCGAGTCCCAGCTGGGTCAGCGTTGTGATTTATCTCCGGAAAATTCCTCGCCCTGTTCACGGTCAGTAGGGGACACCGATGGGCTTGCAATCTGCAGTTCCCAGGTTGGAGTCCCAGCTGGGTCAGCGTTGAGATTTATCTCCGCAAAATTCCCCCTCTCTGTCCACGGTCAGTAGGGGACACCGATGGGCTTGTAATCTATAGTTCCCAGGTTCGAGTCCCAGCTGGGTCAGCGTTGAGATTTTTCTCCACAAAATTCCTCGCCCTGTCCACGGTCAGTAGGGGACACCGATAGGCTTGTAATCTGTAGTTCCCAGGTTCGAGTCCCAGCTCGGTCAGCGTTTTGATTTATCTTCGCAAAATTCCTCGCCCTGTCCACGGTCAGTAGGGGACACCGATGGGCTTGTAATCTGTAGTTCCCAGGTTCGAGTCCCAGCTGGGTCAGCGTTGAGATTTATCTCCGCAAAATTCCCCCGCTCTCTCCACAGTCAGTAGGGGACACCGATGGGCTTGTAATCTGCAGTTCCCAGGTTCGAGTCCCAGCTGGGTCTTCGTTGAGATTTTTCTCCACAAAATTCCTCGCCCTGTCCACGGTCAGTAGGGGACACCGATAGGCTTGTAATCTGTAGTTCCCAGGTTCGAGTCCCAGCTGGGTCAGCGTTTTGATTTATCTTCGCAAAATTCCTCGCCCTGTCCACGGTCAGTAGGGGACACCGATGGGCTTGTAATCTGTAGTTCCCAGGTTCGAGTCCCAGCTGGGTCAGCGTTGTGATTTATCTCCGCAAAATTCCTCGCCCTGTTCACGGTCAGTAGGGGACACCGATGGGCTTGTAATCCGTAGTTCCCAGGTTCGAGTCCCAGCTGGGTCAGCGTTGAGATTTATCTCCGCAAAATTCCTCGCCCTGTTCACGGTCAGTAGGGGACACCGATGGGCTTGTAATCCTTAGTTCCCAGGTTCGAGTCCCAGCTGGGTCAGCGTTGAGATTTATCTCCGCAAAATTCCTCGCCCTGTCCACGGTCAGTAGGGGACACCGATGGGCTTGTAAACTACAGTTCCCAGGTTCGAGTCCCAGCTGGGTCAGCGTTGAGATTTATCTCCGCAAAATTCCTCGCCCTGTCCACGGTCAGTAGGAGACACTGATGGGCTTGAAATCTGTAGTTCAAAGGTTCGAGTCCCAGCTGGGTCAGCGTTGAGATTTATCTCCCCAAAATTCCTCGCCCTGTCCACAGTCAGTAGGGAACACCGTTGGGTTAGTAATCTGCAGTTCCCAGGTTCGAGTCCCAGCTGGGTCAGTGTTGAGATTTTTCTCCGCAAAATTCCTCGCCTTCTCCACGGTCAGTAGGGGACACCGATGGGCTAGTAATCTACAGTTCCCAGGTTGGAGTCCCAGCTGGGTCAACGTTGAGATTTAGCTCCGCAAAATTCCCCCGCCCTGTCCATGGTCAGTAGGGGACACCGATGGGCTTCTAATCTGTAGTTCCCAGGTTCGAGTCCCAGTTGGGTCAGCGTTGAGATTTATCTCCGCAAAACTCCTCGCCTTGTCCACGGTCAGTAGGGGACACCGATGGGCTTGTAATCTGCAGTTCCCAGGTTCCAGTTCCAGCTGGGTCAGCGTTGTAATTTATCTCCGCAAAATTCCTCGCCCTGTCCGCGGTCAGTAGGGGACACCGATGGGCTTCTAATCTGCAGTTCCCAGGTTGGAGTCCCAGCTGGGTCATCGTTGAGATTTATCTCCGCAAAATTCCTCGCCCTGTCCACGGTCAGTAGGGGACACAGGCTTGTAATCTGTAGTTCCCAGGTTCGAGTCCCAGCTGGTTCAGCGTTTTGATTTATCTCCGCAAAATTCCTCGCCCTGTACACGGTCAGTAGGGGACACCGATGGGCTTGTTATCTGCAGTTCCCAGGTTCGAGTCCCAACTGGGTCAGCGTTGAGATTTATCTCCGCAAAATTCCCCCGCCCTGTCCACGGTCAGTACGGGTCACCGATGGGCTTGTTATCTGCAGTTCCCAGGTTCGAGTCCCAGCTGCGTCAGTGTTGAGATTTATCTCCGCAAAATTCCTCGCCTTGTCCACGGTCAGTAGGGGACACCGATGGGCTTGTTATCTGCAATTCCCAGGTTCGAGTCCCAGCTGGGTCAGTGTTGAGATTTATCACCGCAAAATTCCTCGCCCTGTCCACGGTCAGTAGGGGACACCGATGGGCTTGTAAACTGCAGTTCCCAGGTTCGTGTCCCAGCTGGGTCAGCGTTGAGATTTATCTCCGCAAAATTCCTCGCCCTGTCCACGGTCAGTAGGAGACACTGATGGGCTTGAAATCTGTAGTTCAAAGGTTCGAGTCCCAGCTGGGTCAGCGTTGAGATTTATCTCCCCAAAATTCCTCGCCCTGTCCACGGTCAGTAGGGAACACCGATGGGCTAGTAATCTGCAGTTCCCAGGTTCGAGTCCCAGCTGGGTCAGTGTTGAGATTTTTCTCCGCAAAATTCCTCGCCTTCTCCACGGTCAGTAGGGGACACCGATGGGCTAGTAATCTACAGTTCCCAGGTTGGAGTCCCAGCTGGGTCAACGTTGAGATTTAGCTCCGCAAAATTCCCCCGCCCTGTCCATGGTCAGTAGGGGACACCGATGGGCTTGTAATCTGCAGTTCCCAGGTTCGAGTCCCAGCTGGGTCAGTGTTGAGATTTATCTTCGCAAAATTCCCCCGCCCTGACCACGGTCAGTAGGGGACACCGATGGGCTTGTTATCTGCAGTTCCCAGGTTCGAGTCCCAGCTGGGTCAGTGTTGAGATTTATCTCCGCAAAATTCCTCACCTTGTCCACGGTCAGTAGGGGTCACCGATGGGCTTGTAATCTGCAGTTCCCAGGTTCGAGTCCCAGCTGGGTCAGTGTTGAGATTTATCTCGCAAAATTCCTCGCCTTGTCCACGGTCAGTAGGGGACACCGATGGGCTTGTAATCTGCAGTTCCCAGGTTCGAGTCCCAGCTGGGTCAGTGTTGAGATTTATCTCCGCAAAATTCCTCGCCTTGTCCACGGTCAGTAGGGGACACCGATGGGCTTGTTATCTGCAGTTCCCAGGTTCGAGTCCCAGCTGGGTCAGTGTTGAGATTTATCTCCGCAAAATTCCTCGTCTTGTCCACGGTCAGTAGGGAACACCGATGGGCTTGTAATCTGTAGTTCACAGGTTGGAGTCCCAGCTGGGTCAGCGTTGTGATTTATCTCCGCAAAATTCCTCGCCCTGTTCACGGTCAGTAGGGGACACCGATGGGCTTGTAATCTGTAGTTCCCAGGTTCGAGTCCCAGCTGGGTCAGCGTTGAGATTTATCTCCACAAAATTCCTCGCCCTGTCCACGGTCAGTAGGGGACACCGATGGGCTTGTAATCTGTAGTTCCCAGGTTCGAGTCCCAGCTGGGTCAGCGTTGAGATTTATCTCCACAAAATTCCTCGCCCTGTCCACGGTCAGTAGGGGACACCGATGGGCTTGTAATCTGTAGTTCTCAGGTTCGAGTCCCAGCTGGGTCAGCGTTGAGATTTATCTCCGCAAAATTCCTCGCCCTGTCCACGGTCAGTAGGGGACACCGATGAGCTTGTAATCTGTAGTTCACAGGTTGGAGTCCCAGCTGGGTCAGCGTTGTGATTTATCTCCGCAAAATTCCTCGCCCTGTTCACGGTCAGTAGGGGACACCGATGGGCTTGTAATCTGTAGTTCCCAGGTTCGAGTCCCAGCTGGGTCAGCGTTGAGATTTATCTCCGCAAAATTCCTCGCCCTGTCCACGGTCAGTAGGGGACACCGATGGGCTTGTAATCTGCAGTTCCCAGGTTCGAGTCCCAGCTGGGTCAGTGTTGAGATTTATCTTCGCAAAATTCCCCCGCCCTGACCACGGTCAGTAGGGGACACCAATGGGCTTGTAATCTGCAGGTCCCAGGTTCGAGTCCCAGGTGGGTCAGTGTTGAGATTTATCTCCGCAAAATTCCCTCGCCCTGTCCACGGTCAGTAGGGGACACCGATGGGCTTATAATCTGCAGTTCCCAGGTTCGAGTCCCAGCTGGGTCAGTGTTGAGATTTATCTTCGCAAAATTCCCCCGCCCTGACCACGGTCAGTAGGGGACACCGATGGGCTTGTTATCTGCAGTTCCCAGGTTCGAGTCCCAGCTGGGTCAGTGTTGAGATTTATCTCCGCAAAATTCCTCGCCTTGTCCACGGTCAGTAGGGGTCACCGATGGGCTTGTAATCTGCAGTTCCCAGGTTCGAGTCCCAGCTGGGTCAGTGTTGAGATTTATCTCGCAAAATTCCTCGCCTTGTCCACGGTCAGTAGGGGACACTGATGGGCTTGTTATCTGCAGTTCCCAGGTTCGAGTCCCAGCTGGGTCAGTGTTGAGATTTATCTCCGCAAAATTCCTCGCCTTCTCCACGGTCAGTAGGGGTCACCGATGGGCTTGTTATCTGTAGTTCCCAGGTTCGAGTCCCAGCTGGGTCAATGTTGAGATTTATCTCCGCAAAATTCCCCCGCCCTGTCCACGGTCAGTAGGGGACACCGATGGGCTTGTAATCTGTAGATCCCAGGTTCGAGTCCCAGTTGGGTCAGCGTTGAGATTTATCTCCGCAAAATTCCCCCACCCTGTCCACGGTCAATAGGGGACACCGATGGGCTTGTAATCTGTAGATCCCAGGCTCGAGTCCCAGCTGGGTCAGCGTTGAGATTTATCTCCGCAAAATTCCTCGCCCTGTCCACGGTCAGTAGGGAACACCGATGGGCTTGTAATCTGCAGTTCCCAGGTTCGAGTCCCAGCTGGGTCAGTGTTGAGATTTATCTCCGCAAAATTCCTCGCCTTGTCCACGTTCAGTAGGGGACACCGATGGGCTTGTTATCTGTAGTTCCCAGGTTCGAGTCCCAGCTGGGTCAGTGTTGAGATTTATCTCCGCAAAATTCCTCGCCTTGTCCACGGTCAGTAGGGGACACCGATGGGCTTGTAATCTGCAGTTCCCAGGTTCGAGTCCCAGCTGGGTCAGTGTTGAGATTTGTCTCCGCAAAATTCCTCGCCTTGTCCACGGTCAGTAGGGACACCGATGGGCTTGTTATCTGCAGTTCCCCGGTTCGAGTCCCAGCTGGGTCAGTGTTGAGATTTATCTCCGCAAAATTCTTCGCCCTGTCCACGATCAGTAGGGGACACCGATGGGCTTGTAATCTGCAGTTCCCAGGTTCGAGTCCCAGCTGGGTCAGTGTTGAGATTTATCTCCGCAAAATTCCTCGCCTTGTCCACGGTCAGTAGGGGACACCGATGGGCTTGTTATCTGCAGTTCCCAGGTTCGAGTCCCAGCTGGGTCAGTGTTGAGATTTATCTCCGCAAAATTCCTCGCCTTGTCCACGGTCAGTAGGGGTCACCGATGGGCTTGTTATCTGCAGTTCCCAGGTTCGAGTCCCAGCTGGGTCAATGTTGAGATTTATCTCCGCAAAATTCCCCCGCCCTGTCCACGGTCAGTAGGGGACACCGATGGGCTTGTAATCTGTAGATTCTAGGTTCGAGTCCCAGTTGGGTCAGCGTTGAGATTTATCTCCGCAAAATTCCCCCGCTCTGTCCACGGTCAGTAGGGGACACCGATGGGCTTGTAATCTGTAGATCCCAGGTTCGAGTCCCAGTTGGGTCAGCGTTGAGATTTATCTCCGCAAAATTCCCCCGCCCTGACCACGGTCAGTAGGGGACACCGATGGGCTTGTAATCTGTAGATCCCAGGTTCGAGTCCCAGCTGGGTCAGCGTTTTGATTTATTTCCGCAAAATTCCTCGCCCTGTCCACGGTCATTAGGGAACACCGATGGGCTTGTAATCTGCAGTTCCCAGGTTCGAGTCCCAGCTGGGTCAGCATTGAGGTTTATCTCCGCAAAATTCCTCGCCTTGTCCACGGTCAGTAGGGGTCACCGATGGGCTTGTAATCTGCAGTTCCCAGGTTCGAGTCCCAGCTGGGTCAGTGTTGAGATTTATCTCCGCAAAATTCCTCGCCTTGTCCACGGTCAGTAGGGGACACCGATGGGCTTGTAATCTACAGTTCCCAGGTTGGAGTCTCAGCTGGGTCAGTGTTGAGATTTATCTCCGCAAAATTACCCCGCCCTGTCCATGGTCAGTAGGGGACACTGATGGGCTTGTAATCTGTAGTTCCCAGGTTCGAGTCCCAGCTGGGTCAGCGTTGAGATTTATCTCCGCAAAATTCCTCGCCTTGTCCACGGTCAGTAGGGGACACCGATGCGCTTGTAATCTGCAGTTCCCAGGTTCGATTCCCAGCTGGGTCAGCGTTGAGATTTATCTCCGCAAAATTCCCCCGCCCTGTCCACGGTCAGTAGGGGACACCGATGAGCTTGTAATCTGCAGTTCCCAGGTTCGAGTTCCAGCTGAGTCAGCGTTGTAATTTATCTCCGCAAAATTCCTCGCCCTGTCCGCGGTCAGTAGGGGACACCGATGGGCTTCTAATCTGCAGTTCCCAGGTTGGAGTCCCAGCTGGGTCAGCGTTGAGATTTATCTCCGCAAAATTTCTCGCCCTGTCCACCCGTCAAGACCATCGAGTCCGTATTAATCCTTTTTTTTTTTAATCCTTTTTCCAGACTACGGTCCTTCACAAGGTCGACCTTAGTCAGCGATGGGCTTGAAAAGGCGGCGGTCCGTCGGATTGGACGTTAAGTCTTGGCCCCGTGTGCGGGAGATCCATACTCTGTGCACTTTAATCTGTGCACTACCATCTGTCTCCTAAGAGATGCCCAATGGGTCTCGTCCCCCCAACCTTCTCTGAGACTTTGTGACCTGTCCATTTAGTGTGCGGGAGAGTCATACCTTGTGCACGTTAAAGGACACGCTGGATGGTCTTGACGGGAGGCTACCATCTGTCTCCTAAGAGATGTCCAATGGGTCTCGACCCCCAACATTCTCTTAGACTTTGGGGTCTTTGTGATCTGTCCATTTAGTGTGCGGGAGAGACATAACTTGTGCACGTTAAAGAACACGCTTAATGGTCTTAACGGGAGGATACCATCTGTCTCCTAAGAGATGTCCAATGGGTCTCGTCCCCCCAACCTTCTCTGAGAATTTGGAGTCTTTGTGATCTGTCCATTTAGTGTGCGGGAGAGTTATACCTTGTGCACGTTGAAGGACACGCTGTATGGTCTTGACGGGAGGCTACCATCTGTCTCCTAAGAGCTGTCCAGTGGGTCTCCTCCCCCCAACCTTCTCTGAGTCTTTGTGGTCTTTGTGATCTGCCCATTTAGTGTGCGGGAGAGTCACACTTTGTGCACGTTAAAGGACACGCTGGATGGTCTTGATGGGAGGCTACCATCTGTCTCCTAAGAGCTGACCAGTGGGTCTCCTCCTCCCCAACATTCTCTGAGACTTTGTGGTCTTTGTGATCTGCCCATTTAGTGTGCGGGAGAGTCACACTTTGTGCACGTTAAAGGACACGCTGGATGGTCTTGATGGGAGGCTACCATCTGTCTCCTAAGAGCTGACCAGTGGGTCACCTCCTCCCCAACATTCTCTGAGACTTTGGGGTCTTTGTGATCTGTCCATTTTATGTGCGGGAGAGCCATACCGTGTGCACGTTAAAGGACACGCTTGATGGTCTTGACGGAAGGCTACCATCTGTCTCCTAATAGCTGTCCAGTTGGTCTCCTCCCTCAACCTCCTTTGAGCCTTCGGGATCTTTGTGATCTGTCCATTTAATGTGCGGGAGAGCCATACCTTGTGCACGTTAAAGAACATGCTGGATGGTCCTAAAGAGAGGCTACCATCTGTCTCCTAATAGCTGTCCAGTTGGTCTCCTCCCTCAACCTCCTTTGAGCCTTCGGGATCTTTGTGATCTGTCCATTTAATGTGCGGGAGAGCCATACCTTGTGCACGTTAAAGAACATGCTGGATGGTCTTAAAGAGAGGCTACCATCTGTCTCCTAATAGCTGTCCAGTTGGTCTCCTCCCTCAACCTCCTTTGAGCCTTCGGGATCTTTGTGATCTGTCCATTTAATGTGCGGGAGAGCCATACCTTGTGCACGTTAAAGAACATGCTGGATGGTCTTAAAGAGAGGCTACCATCTGTCTCCTAATAGCTGTCCAGTTGGTCTCCTCCCTCAACCTCCTTTGAGCCTTCGGGATCTTTGTGATCTGTCCATCTAATGTGCGGGAGAGCCATACCTTGTGCACGTTAAAGAACATGCTGGATGGTCTTAAAGAGAGGCTACCATCTGTCTCCTAATAGCTGTCCAGTTGGTCTCCTCCCTCAACCTCCTTTGAGCCTTCGGGATCTTTGTGATCTGTTCATTTTATGTGCGGGAGAGCCATACCTTGTGCACGTTAAAGAACATGCTGGATGGTCTTAAAGAGAGGCTACCATCTGTCTCCTAATAGCTGTCCAGTTGGTCTCCTCCCTCAACCTCCTTTGAGCCTTCGGGATCTTTGTGATCTGTCCATTTAATGTGCGGGAGAGCCATACCTTGTGCACGTTAAAGAACATGCTGGATGGTCCTAAAGAGAGGCTACCATCTGTCTCCTAATAGCTGTCCAGTTGGTCTCCTCCCTCAACCTCCTTTGAGCCTTCGGGATCTTTGTGATCTGTCCATTTAATGTGCGGGAGAGCCATACCTTGTGCACGTTAAAGAACATGCTGGATGGTCTTAAAGAGAGGCTACCATCTGTCTCCTAATAGCTGTCCAGTTAATCTCCTCCCTCAACCATTCGGGATCTTTGTGATCTGTGAATTTAGTGGGCGGGAGAGTCATACCTTGTGCACGTTAAAGGACACGGTGGATGGTCTTTACGGGAGGCTACCATCTGTCTCTTAAGAGCTGACCAGCGGGTCTCCTCCTCCCCAACATTCTCTGAGATTTTGGGGTCTTTGTGATCTGTCCATTTAATGTGCGGGAGAGCCATACCGTGTGCACGTTAAAGAACACGCTGGATGGCCTTGACGGGAGACTACCATCTGTCTCCTAACAGCTGTCCAATGGGTCTCCTCCCTCAACCTCCTCTGAGCCTTCGACGTCTTTGTAACGTGGCTATTTAGTGTGCGGGAGAGACATCCGTTGTGCACGTTAAAGGACACGCTGGATGGTCTTGACGGGAAGCTACCATCTATCTCCTAACAGCTGTCCAGTGAGTCTCCTCCCTGAACTTCCTCTGAGCCTTTGGGGTCTTTGTGACCTGGCCATTTAGTGTACGGGAGAGCCATACCTTCTGCGCGTTAAAAAACACGCTGGATGGTCTTGACAGGAGGCTACCATCTGTCTCCCAACAGCCTTTCCAGTGGGTCCCTTCCCCCAACCTTTTCTGAGCCTTCGGGGCCCTTGTGACCTGTCTATTTATCCTATTATGTGAAAAAAGAATGCGCTCAGAGATAAAACAACCAACCTTCCTCTATATACAGCAACTACCAAAATACCTTTAAAAAATTCCTGAATTTAGCGACCTACTAATGATACATCTTTTTCGAAAAAACAAGTTTTTTTTGCCTATATTTTTAAAATTTTGCCATAATGATTCAGTGAATAAAAAAGCAAAAAATACCACATCATTAAACAGAAAACAAACTCACAACAACCACCCAAAACAACATTTTTACTGCTTTTGGAATAAAATTCCCGACAAACAAATCATTGCGTTTCCTGAGGTGATCACTCTTAGGACGTTCGACATGAATTTCAAAGAAAAAAAAATGATAAAACAACTTTTGTTGTAGTTGTTGTCAGTCCTTCATTTTATTTGTAAAATTCCCCGCCCTGCCCACGGTCAGCAGGGGACACCAATGGGCTTGGAAAGGCCGCCGTCCGTCGGATGGGACGTTAAGCCGTGGCCCCGTGTGCGGGAGAGCCATATCCTGTGCACGTTAAAGAACACGCTGGATGGCCTTGACGGAAGGATACCATCTGTCTCCCAACAGCTGTTCCAATGGGTCCCCTCCCCCAACCTTTTCTGAGCCTTCGGGGTCCTTGTAACCTGGCCATTTAACCCATGGTGTGCAAAAAAAGTGCCGCTCAGAGGTAAAACAATCCAACGTTGAAGAACACACTGGATGGCCTTGACGGGAGGCTACCATCTGTTTCCCAACAGCTGTTCCAGTGGGTCCCCTCCTCCAACCTTCTCTGAGCCTTCGGGGTCCATGTGACGTGGCCATTTAGCCCATTGTGTGCAAAAAAGGGCCGCTCAGAGTAACACAACCCAAGGTTAAAGAACACGCTGGATGGCCTTGACAGGAGGCTACCATCTGTCTCAAACCAGTGGGTCCCTTCTCCCAACCTTCTCTGAGCCTTCGGGGTCCATGTGACCTGGCCATTTAGTACATGGTGTGCAAAAAAGTGCCACTCAGAGATAAAAACAACCCAATCCAACCCATTTTATTTGTACTTTAAGCTCTCGGTGTTCTGTGGTTGCCTAGTAACAATAACGTCATTGGAGGCATTCCTCAGACGTCATGGAGTAAGGAGGTTATTTATGTCACCTACGAATGCTGGACATTCACCCAGATTAATTGCTTCTGGTCTCTAAAATACTACTACTTACTGACCAATGCAGAAAACGTATAACTTTTTATTTTCTTTCTCCAAAATGAAATATATTTGTTCCTCTATTTTTAAACACTCCTCAACTATTGTTTTTAGACAAAAAATTATTTTTAACCCTTTCTTTCATTTAAATCTGGGGGTTGCTCAATTGTTAGCGCTCCAGGTTCGTAATCTTCAGTTCGCACGTTCGAGTCCCAGCTGGGTCAGTGTTGAGATTTATCTCCGAAAAATTTGCTCCCCGCGGTCAATAGGGGACACCGATGAGCTTGGAAAGGCCGCCGTCCGTCGGATGGGACGTTAAGCCTGGGTCCGTGTACGGGAGAACCATACCGTGTGCACGTTGAAGAACACGCTGGATGGCCTAGACGGGAGGTTACCATCTGTCTCCCAACAGCTGTTCCAGTGGATCCCCTCCCCCAACCTTGTCTGAGCCTTCGGGGTCCATGTGACCTGGCCATTTAGCCCATGGCATGCATTTAAAGAACACCCTGCATGGCCTTGACGGGAGGCTACCATCTGTCTCCTAATAGCTGTTCCAGTGGGTCCCCTCCCCCAACCTTCTCTGAGCCTTCGGGGTCCAGGTGACCTGCCCATTTAGCCCATGGTATGCAAAAAAGTGCCGCTCAGAGGTAAAAGAATTCAACGTTCAAGAACACGCTGGATGGCCTTGACGGGAGGCTACCATCTGTCTCCTAACAGGTGTTCCAGTGGGTCCCCTTCCCCAACTTTCTGGGCTTGGGGGTTCATGTGACCTGGCCATTTGGCGCATGGTGTGCAAAAAAGTGCCGATCAGAAACAATCCAACGTTAAAGAACACGCTTAATGGCCTTGACGGGAGGCTACCATCTGTCTCCCAACAGCTGTTCCACTGGGTCCCCTTCCCCAACATTCTCTGGGATTTAGGGGTCCTTGTGACCTGGCCATTTAGCCCATGGTGTGCAAAAAAGTGCCGCTCAGAGGTAAAACAACCCAAACGTTAAAGAACACGCTGGATGGCCTTGACGGGAAGCTACCATCTGTCTCCCAACAGCTGTTCCAGTGGGTCCCCTCCCCCAACCTTCTCTGTGCCATCGGGGTCCATGAGACCTGGCCATTTAGCCCCATGATGTGAAAAAAATGCTGCTCAGAGGTAAAGCAACCCAACCCATACATGGGCCACGGCTAAACGTCCCATCCGATGGACGGCTTTTTTTTCAAGCCCATCGGTATCCCCTACTTATCAAGGGCAGCGTGGTGAGTTTTACGGGGATAAATCTCAACGCTGTCCCAGCTGGTACTCCAAAGTGGAAACTGCAGATTACGAGCCTGGCGCGCTACCGACTGAGCCACCCCCGCCCCTAGAGTAGAAGTAGTCAGTCCCCTCTTCCGTTGGCTGTCATATGAGCCCCAATAACAAACATTTAAATAATTTGTTTTTTCAAACTTTAAACATTTGCTACTTTTTGAATACAAAGATTTGTTTACTTTGGAGATACGGGCATAACTATTATCCACTCTCATAAGCTCGGAGATTCAGTTCTTATTTTCATAAGTATTGTTTTGTCAACTACCAGTATAAATATCAACTCTCGCCCTCTATGCACGTTGCTTACAGCTGATTACGTTCCCGCTACAAGTCCACTTCCGATTTGCTAGATCAATTATTTGACAGGGGATGTTTTAAATTTAAGAATTTTAACTCCATAGTTGATTAAACATTCGTGAAAATAAAGAAAGCAATCAGATATCAGTAGTGAAGTGTTGGGTTGTTTTACCTCTGAGTGGCACTTTTTTGCACACCATGGCCTAAATGGCCAGGTCACATGGACCCCGAAGGCTCAGAGAAGGTTGGGGGAGGGGAACCACTGGAACAGCTGTTGGAAGACAGATGGTAGCCTCCCGTCAAGGCCATCCAGTGTGTTCTTTAACGTTGGGTTGTTTTACCTCTGAGCGGCACTTTTTTGCACACCATGGCCTAAATGGTCATATCACATGAACCCCGAAGGCTCAGAGAAGATTGGGGGAGGGGACTCACTGGAACAGCTGTTGGAAGACAGATGGTAGCCTCCCGTCAAGGCCATCCAGCGTGTTCTTTAACGTTGGGTTGTTTTACCTCTGAGCGGCACTTTTTTGCACACCATGGCCTAAATGGCCAGGTCACATGGACCCCGAAGGCTCAGAGAAGGTTGGGGGAGGGGACTCACTGGAACAGCTGTTGGGAGACAGATAGTAGCCTCCCGTCAATGCCATCCAGCGTGTTTTTTAACGTTGGGTTGTTTTACCTCTGAGCGGCACTTTTTTGCACACCATGGCCTAAATGGCCAGGTCACATGGACCCCGAAGGCTCAGAGAAGGTTCGAGGAGGGGACTCACTGGAACAGCTGTTGGAAGACAAATGGTAGCCTCCCGTCAAGGCCATTCAGTGTGTTCTTTACCGTTGGGTTGTTTTACCTCTGAGCGGCACTTTTTTGCACACCATGGCCTAAATGGCCAGGTCACATGGACCCCGAAGGCTCAGAGAAGGTTGGGGGAGGGGACTCACTGGAACAGCTGTTGGAAGACAGATGGTAGCCTCCCGTCAAGGCCATCCAGCGTGTTCTTTAACGTTGGGTTGTTTTACCTCTGAGCGGCACTTTTTTGCACACCATGGCCTAAATGGCCACGTCACATGGACCCCGAAGGCTCAGAGAAGGTTGGGGGAGGAGACCCACTGGAACAGCTGTTGGGAGACAGATGGTAGCCTGCCGTCAAGGCCATCCAGCGTGTTCTTTAACGTACATAAAGTATTGCTCTCCCGCACAATAAATGGTCAGGTCACAAGAACCCCGAAGGCTCAGAGAAGGTTGGGGGAGGGGACCCACTGGAACAGCTGTTGGGAGACAGATGGTAGCTCCCGTCAAGGCCATCCAGCGTGCTTTTTAACGTTGGGTTGTTTTACCTCTGAGTGGCACTTTTTTGCACACCATGGCCTAAATGGCCAGGTCACATGGACCCCGAAGGCTCAGAGAAGGTTGGGGGAGGGGAACCACTGGAACAGCTGTTGGAAGACAGATGGTAGCCTCCCGTCAAGGCCATCCAGCGTGTTCTTTAAAGTTGGGTTGTTTACCTCTGAGTAAACAAAGTCAGTTTTTTTATTTTATTCCCATTGTTATACTATAACTATAGTTTTATCTATCTATACAAGGGGTACGCCAGTTACATACACATTTCCAGGGGGTACGTGAAGCATAACAGGTTGAGAACCATTGATATATATGTTTCATTTTATTCCCATTGTTATATTATAACTATAGTTTTAATTATCTTTACAAGGGGTACGCCAGTTACATACGCATTTCCAGGGGGTACGTGAAGCATAAAAGTTTGAGAACCACTGATATATATGTTTCATTTTATTCCCATTGTTATATTATAACTATAGTTTTATCTATCTATACAACGGGTACGCCAGTTACATACGCATTTCCAGGGGGTACGTAAAGCATAAAAGGTTGAGAACCACTGATATATATGCTTTATTTTATTCCTATTGTTATACGATAACTATAGTTTATTCTATCTATACAACGGGTACGCCAGTTACATACACATTTACAGGGGGTACGTGAAGCATAAAAGGTTGAGAACCACTGATATATACGTTTTTTTTTATTCCCATTGTTATACTATAACTATAGTTTTATCTATCTATACAAGGGGTACGGCAGTTACATACACATTTCCAGGGGGTACGTGAAGCATAAAAGGTTGAGAACCAATGATATATACGTTTCATTTTATTCCCATTGTTATACTATAACTATAATTTTATCTATCTATACAAGGGGTACGCCAGTTACATACGCATTTCCAGGGGTTACGTGAAGCATAAAAGGTTGAGAACCACTGATATATATGTTTCATTTTATTCCCATTGTTATATTATAACTATAGTTTTATCTATCTATACAAGGGTTACGCCAGTTACATACACATTTCCAGGGGGTTCGTGAAGCATAAAAGGTTGAGAACCACTGATATATATCCTTTATTTTATTCCCATTGTTATACTATAACTATAGTTTTATCTATCTATACAAGGGGTACGCCAGTTACATACACATTTCAAGGTGCTACGTGAAGCATAAAAGGTTGAGAACCACTGATATATACGTTTTATTTTATTCTTATTGTTATACTATAACTATAGTTTTATCTATCTATACAAGGGGTACGCCAGTTACATACACATTTCCAGGGGGTACGTGAAGCATAAAAGGTTGAGAACCACTGATATATACGTTTTATTTTATTCCCATTTTTATACTATAACTATAGTTTTATCTATCTATACAAGGGGTACGCCAGTTACATACGCATTTCCAGGGGGTACGTGAAGCATAAAAGGTTGAGAACCACAAATATATAAGTTTAATTTTATTCCCATTGTTAAACTATAACTATAGTTTTATCTATCTATACAAGGGGTACGCCAGTTACATACACATTTCCAGGGGGTACGTGAAGCATAAAAGGTTCAGAACCACTGATATATATGTTTTATTTTATTCCCATTGTTATACTATAACTATAGTTTTATCTATCTATACAAGGGGTACGCCAGTTACATACACATTTCCAGGGGGTACGTGAAGCATAAAAGGTTCAGAACCACTGATATATATGTTTTATTTTATTCTCATTGTTATACTATAACTATAGTTTTATCTATCTATATAAGGGGTACGCCAGTTACATACACATTTCCAGGGGGTACGTGAAGCATAAAAGGTTCAGAACCACTGATATATATGTTTTATTTTATTCCCATTGTTATACTGTAACTATAGTTTTATCTATCTGTACAAGGGGTACGCCAGTTACATACACATTTCCAGGGGGTCATCATCATCATCATCATCATCCTCAAGCAGCCATGGGCTACGGAGGTCCAACCGGACCGTGCAATTTAGTTCTCCAAGCAAGTCTGTCCTGAGCTACATCTACTGCATCTGGCGACTGCACACCAATTCTAACAAGGTCCTGTTTGACATTGTCCGCCCACCGCATCCTAGGTCTCCCCTTCTTTCTGAGGCCTTTAGGCACACTGTTCATAACCCTATTCGCCAATCTATAATTATTCATACGGGCAACATGGCCAAACCAACGGAGTCTCTCTCTGCACAATATGCTGCTTAAAGGAGGTTGCAAACTCCTATGCCTAATCTCATCATTAGTTACAAAGTTGAACCACCTAATGCCCAAGATACTGCGTAAGCATCTGGAATCAAAAGCATCTAGTTTCCTGTTATCTTGTTTACAAAGTGTCCAAGTTTCACTACCATAACTAACCCTAGAAAGAACCAAACTATTATACAGTCTAATTTTAGTCTTTAGGTGTATACGCCTATTTCTCCACACTCTCCATAGGTTCTTAAAAGTCCCGGCAGCAATCCCTATTCGTCTGTTAGTCTCATGCCGCACATCACCATTATCTGTTACATAGCTCCCAAGATAATTAAACTGTGACACCTGCTCAAGACTGCAACCATTCAGATTAACTGAATCACAGCCTGCCTGACCAATTTTCATCACTTTAGTTTTCTCTCTGTTTATAACCAAACCTACTCTACTGCCAGTCTCATCAACAGCTCGAATGAAAGAGTTCATCTCATCAACATCATTTGCCAAAAGGGCTAAATCATCAGCATAATCCAAATCAGAAATTTTCGTATCTCCAGCCCATTTAAGGCCAAAATCTTTCCCTTGAAGTGAATTTCGCATAACATAATCAATAACCAAGCTAAACAGAAAAGGAGACAAAATGCACCCTTGTCGAACACCAGAAGTAATGCTAAACCAATTACTACAAGCCTTACCAACTCTCACACACGACTCAGTGTTATTATAGAGAGCTTTCATTATGTTAACTAACTTGTCTGGTATACCATATGATCTCACAATCAACCACAAATTATGACGATCAACAGAGTCGAAAACCTTTTTGAAATCAACAAAGCTAGCAACCAAAGGTTTCTGAAACTCTAAACATTTCTCAAGAATCTGCCTAAGTGAAAATATTTGATCCACACATCCCCTACCACTTCTGAATCCACATTGCTCATCACGCAATTGACTGTCAACAAGATTCTTAATTCTATTAAGCACAATCATGGAAAGAACTTTACCTACAACAGAGAGTAGGCTGATACCCCTATAGTTATCACAAGAACTGCGATCACCTTTTTTGAAAATAGGGATAACAATAGCTCTGGTAAAATCCTTAGGAACCATGCCTTTATCATAAAAGATATTCAGAATTTCAGTCATTCAAGTGGTAACCGAAACATTTCCAGCTCTAAGCATTTCCGTAGTAATTTCATCTACCCTGGGGATTTATAAAGTTTAAGTTTAGAAACAGCCAAAATAACTTCAGATTGTGTTATAGGTCCAACATTAAAGCCACCAATGCATCTATCATCATTGCAAACAATGGGAGTAGAACTAACTACATTGTTTAGAACATCACTGAAATGCTCAGCCCACCTAGCCATTACAGAATCCTCCCCTTCTATAACCTTACATTGTTTATCCTTCAATCCTTGTATGCCTGTCCGTTTTCTACCACACAAAATTTTAACTATCTGGTACAGCTCTCTGCTGTTGTGCTGTCTAACCGCTTCCTCGGCTTTGTCAGCCAAACCATCAAGCCAAAGATTCTTATCAGCAGCTAACTGATCCTTTACAAGTTTATTAAGGTCTCTGTAATGCTTTCTATTAGGACTAGTAGGGTATTGATTAAGGGCATTCCTGCAGTTCTTTCTTTCAGAAATAAGCTCAAGTGCCTTATCACTCAGATAATTTTGCCTCTTCTGCTCCTTTTTTCCTAAAAGAGTACTGTTAGTGTCCAAAAAAGCCTGTTTAAAATGATCCCATTCTTCCTCAACTTCAGTAGTAAGCAAGCCATGACTGTCATAATGACTAAGTAACCTATCATGGTAAGCTTTGGCTATAACTGGATCTTTCAAAGCTTCAGTATTAAAAGTAAATTTTTTTAATCCTAGCACAACACTTTTTAAGTTTAAGTTGCAAGACACTTTTAACAAGGTAATAGTCAGATCCAATTTCAGCTCCCCTATATGCCCTGGTATTCCTAACAGAACTAGCCCATTTGCTGTTAATTAGTATGTAATCAATCATATTCTTATGCAGCCCATCAGGTGAAACCCATGTGTACTTATGTATATCGCGGTGTTTGTAATAAGTGTTAGTTATTCTGAATCCATTGAGTTTACTTACCTGTAGGAAACGTTGCCCATTGCCATTGCAGCTACCAATACCAAAAGGGCCTATCACCCCTCCCCAAAGATCAGAGTCAGTACCAACTTTGGCATTGAAGTCACCTAGAACAAGGGTAATATCTCCTTTGTTGACAGAATTCAAAATATCCTGAAGTTGTACGTAAAACCTATCCTTCTCATCCTCATCGGCATCCTCAGGGGGGGCATAACAGCAGATAACATTCAAGTCTTTAACGCTTGTCTGAAATTTTGCTGTAAGAAACCTTTCATTAATGCACTCATATCCTAGAAGGGCATCGCTAGCGTGTCTGCTGAGAAGCAGACCCACGCCTTGGTGATGCTTATTGTCGTCCCTCCCAGAAAAGAGAAACTTAAGATTATTTTTAAGAATCCGACCTTTATCTGTCAATCTGGTCTCTTGCAAGCCGAGAATATCTAAATTATAACGGTGGAATTCTTGTGTGAGGACATCAAGAGAAAAAGCTCTGTGCAGAGTCCTCACATTCCAACTACCTATGGAGAAAAAATGGTTAGTGGGATGTTTAAAGAAACTATGTTTATTGAGAGAGGGAATGCCGACAATATCAAACAGCCCCCTAATCGCAGACATGGGGCAAAGACCCGTTCCCCCACTACTAAAGGCTGAAGCCATGTACATTGGAAGACTTCCTCCAATGTAGAATTTGACAATGCCAATAGAAGCAGAGAGTTCAGGTGCCTGCGATGACCTCTGCTCAGGATTATCCACCAGCTGATAAACATATCCTGTGAATCTATTCACTTGGGGCTGTGAAGCATAAAAGTTTGAGAACCACTGATATATATGTTTTATTTTATTCCCATTGTTATACTATAACTATAGTTTTATCTATCTATACAAGGGGTACGCCAGTTACATACACATTTCCAGGGGGTACGTGAAGCATAAAAGTTTGAGAACCATTGATACATACGTTTTATTTTATTCCCATTGTTATACTATAACTATAGTTTTATCTATCTATACAAGGGGTACGCCAGTTACATACACATTTCAAGGTGCTACGTGAAGCATAAAAGGTTGAGAACCACTGATATATACGTTTTATTTTATTCTTATTGTTATACTATAACTATAGTTTTATCTATCTATACAAGGGGTACGCCAGTTACATACACATTTCCAGGGGGTACGTGAAGCATAAAAGGTTGAGAACCACTGATATATACGTTTTATTTTATTCCCATTTTTATACTATAACTATAGTTTTATCTATCTATACAAGGGGTACGCCAGTTACATACGCATTTCCAGGGGGTACGTGAAGCATAAAAGGTTGAGAACCACAAATATATAAGTTTAATTTTATTCCCATTGTTAAACTATAACTATAGTTTTATCTATCTATACAAGGGGTACGCCAGTTACATACGCATTTCCAGGGGGTACGTGAAGCATAAAAGGTTGAGAACCACTGATATATACGTTTTATTTTATTCCCATTCTTATACTATAACTATAGTTTTATCTATCTATACAAGGGGTACGCCAGTTACATACACATTTCCAGGGGGTACGTGAAGCATAAAAGGTTGAGGACCACTGATATATACGTTTTATTTTATTCCCATTGTTATACTATAACTATAGTTTTATCTATCTATACAAGGGGTACGCCAGTTACATACGCATTTCCATGGGGTACGTGAAGCATAAAAGGTTGAGAACCACAAATATATAAGTTTAATTTTATTCCCATTGTTAAACTATAACTATAGTTTTATCTATCTATACAAGGGGTACGCCAGTTACATACGCATTTCCAGGGGGTACGTGAAGCATAAAAGGTTGAGAACCACTGATATATACGTTTTATTTTATTCCCATTCTTATACTATAACTATAGTTTTATCTATCTATACAAGGGGTACGCCAGTTACATACACATTTCCAGGGGGTACGTGAAGCATAAAAGGTTGAGGACCACTGATATATACGTTTTATTTTATTCCCATTGTTATACTATAACTATAGTTTTATCTATCTATACAAGGGGTACGCCAGTTACATACGCTTTTCCAGGGGGTACGTGAAGCATAAAATGTTGAGAACCACTGATATATACGTTTTATTTTATTCCCATTGTTATACTATAATTATAGTTTTATCTATCTATGCAAGGGGTACGCCAGTTACATACGCATTTCCAGGGGGTACGTGAAGCATAAAAGGTTGAGGACCACTGATATATACGTTTTATTTTATTCCCATTGTTATACTATAACTATAGTTTTATCTATCTATACAAGGGGTACGCCAGTTACATACGCTTTTCCAGGGGGTACGTGAAGCACAAAATGTTGAGAACCACTGATATATACGTTTTATTTTATTCCCATTGTTATACTATAATTATAGTTTTATCTATCTATGCAAGGGGTACGCCAGTTACATACGCATTTCCAGGGGGTACGTGAAGCATAAAAGGTTGAGGACCACTGATATATGCGTTTTATTTTATTCCCATTGTTATACTATAACTATAGTTTTATCTATCTATACAAGGGGTACGCCAGTTACATACACAATTCCAGGGGGTACGTGAAGCATAAAAGGTTGAGAACCACTGATATATAAGTTTTATTTTATTCACATTGTTATACTATAACTATAGTTTTACCTATCTATACAAGGGGTACGCCAGTTACATACACATTTCCATGGGGAACGTGAAGCATAAAAGTTTGAGAACCACTGATATATACGTTTTATTTTATTCCCATTGTTATACTATAACTATAGTTTTATCTATCTATACAAGGGGTACGCCAGTTACATACACATTTCCAGGGGGTACGTGAAGCATAAAAGGTTGAGAACCAATGATATATATGTTTTATTTTATTCCCATTGTTATATTATAACTGTAGTTTTATCTATCTGTACAAGGGGTACGCCAGTTACATACGCATTTCCAGGGGGGGGGGGACGTGAAGCATAAAAGGTTGAGAACCACTGATATATATGTTTTACTTTATTCCCATTGTTATACTAGAATTATAGTTTTACCTGTCTATACAAGGGGTACGCCAGTTACATACGAATTTCCAGGGGGTACGTGAAGCATAAAAGGTTGAGGACCACTGATATATACGTTTTATTTTATTCCCATTGTTATAGGATAACTATAGTTTTATCTATCTATACAAGGGGTACGCCAGTTACATACGCATTTCCAGGATGTACGTGAAGCATAAAAGTTTGAGAACCACTGATATATACGTTTTATTATATTCCCATTGTTATACTATAACTATAGTTTTACCTATCTATACAAGGGGTACGCCAGTTACATGCACATTTCCAGGGGGTACGTGAAGCATAAAAGGTTGAGAACCACTGATATATACGTTTTATTTTATTCCCATTGTTATACTATAACTATAGATTTACCTATCTATACAAGGGGTACGCCAGTTACATACACATTTACAGGGGGTACGTAAAGCATAAAAGGTTGAGAACCACTGATATATACCTTTTTTTTATTCCCATTGTTATACTATAACTATAGTTTTATCTCTGTACACAAGGGGTACGCCAGTTTCATACACATTTCCAGGGGGTACGTATAGCATGAAAGGTTGAGAACCACTGATATATATGTTTTATTTTATTCCCATTGTTATACTATAACTATAGTTTTACCTATCTATACAAGGGGTACGCCAGTTACATACACATTTCCAGGGGGTACGTGAAGCATAAAAGTTTGAGAACCACTGATATATACGTTTTATTTTATTCCCATTGTTATACTATAACTATAGTTTTATCTATCTATACAAGGGGTACGCCAGTTACATACACATTTCCAGGGGGTACGTGAAGCATAAAAGGTTGAGAACCAATGATATATATGTTTTATTTTATTCCCATTGTTATATTATAACTGTAGTTTTATCTATCTGTACAAGGGGTACGCCAGTTACATACGCATTTCCAGGGGGGGGGGACGTGAAGCATAAAAGGTTGAGAACCACTGATATATATGTTTTATTTTATTCCCATTGTTATACTAGAATTATAGTTTTACCTGTCTATACAAGGGGTACGCCAGTTACATACGAATTTCCAGGGGGTACGTGAAGCATAAAAGGTTGAGGACCACTGATATATACGTTTTATTTTATTCCCATTGTTATAGGATAACTATAGTTTTATCTATCTATACAAGGGGTACGCCAGTTACATACGCATTTCCAGGATGTACGTGAAGCATAAAAGTTTGAGAACCACTGATATATACGTTTTATTATATTCCCATTGTTATACTATAACTATAGTTTTACCTATCTATACAAGGGGTACGCCAGTTACATGCACATTTCCAGGGGGTACGTGAAGCATAAAAGGTTGAGAACCACTGATATATACGTTTTATTTTATTCCCATTGTTATACTATAACTATAGTTTTACCTATCTATACAAGGGGTACGCCAGTTACATACACATTTACAGGGGGTACGTAAAGCATAAAAGGTTGAGAACCACTGATATATACCTTTTTTTTATTCCCATTGTTATACTATAACTATAGTTTTATCTCTGTACACAAGGGGTACGCCAGTTTCATACACATTTCCAGGGGGTACGTATAGCATGAAAGGTTGAGAACCACTGATATATATGTTTTATTTTATTCCCATTGTTATACTATAACTATAGTTTTACCTATCTATACAAGGGGTACGCCAGTTACATACACATTTCCAGGGGGTACGTGAAGCATAAAAGTTTGAGAACCACTGATATATATGTTTTATTTTATTCCCATTGTTATACTATAACTGTAGTTTTATCTATCTATACAAGGGTTACGCCAGTTACATACACATTTTAAGGGGGTACGTAAAGCATAAAAGGTTGAGAACCACTGATATATATGTTTTATTTTATTCCCATTGTTATACTATATCTATAGTTTTAGCTATCTATACAAGGGGTACGCCAGTTACATACACATTTCTAGGGGGTACGTGAAGCATAAAAGGTTGAGAACAACTGATATATATGTTTTATTTTATTCCCATTGTTATACTATAACTATAGTTTTACCTATCTATACAAGGGGTACGCCAGTTACATACACATTTCCAGGGGGTACGTAAAGCATAAAAGGTTGAGAACCACTGATATATATGTTTTATTTTATTCCCATTGTTATACTATAACTATAGTTTTATCTATCTATACAAGGGGTACGCCAGTTACATACACATTTCCAGGGGGTACGTAAAGCATAAAAGGTTGAGAACCACTGATATATATGTTTTATTTTATTCCCATTGTTATACTATAACTATAGTTTTATCTATCTATACAATGGGTACGCCAGTTACATACACATTTCCAGGGGGTACATAAAGCATAAAAGGTTGAGAACCACTGATATATATGTTTTATTTTATTCCCATTGTTATACTACAACTATAGTTTTATCTATCTATACAAGGGGTACGCCAGTTACATACACATTTCCAGGGGGTACGTAAAGCATAAAAGGTTGAGAACCACTGATATATATGTTTTATTTTATTCCCATTGTTATACTATAACTATAGTTTTACCTATCTATACAAGGGATACGCCAGTTACATGCACATTTCCAGGGGGTACGTGAAGCATAAAAGGTTGAGAACCACTGATATATACGTTTTATTTTATTCCCATTGTTATACTATAACTATAGTTTTACCTATCTATACAAGGGGTACGCCAGTTACATACACATTTACAGGGGGTACGTAAAGCATAAAAGGTTGAGAACCACTGATATATACCTTTTTTTTATTCCCATTGTTATACTATAACTATAGTTTTATCTCTGTATACAAGGGGTACGCCAGTTACATACACATTTCCAGGGGGTACGTAAAGCATGAAAGGTTGAGAACCACTGATATATATGTTTTATTTTATTCCCATTGTTATACTATAACTATAGTTTTACCTATCTATACAAGGGGTACGCCAGTTACATACACATTTCCAGGGGGTACGTGAAGCATAAAATTTGAGAACCACTGATATATATGTTTTATTTTATTCCCATTGTTATACTATAACTGTAGTTTTATCTATCTATACAAGGGTTACGCCAGTTACATACACATTTTAAGGGGGTACGTAAAGCATAAAAGGTTGAGAACCACTGATATATATGTTTTATTTTATTCCCATTGTTATACTATATCTATAGTTTTAGCTATCTATACAAGGGGTACGCCAGTTACATACACATTTCCAGGGGGTACGTAAAGCATAAAAGGTTGAGAACCACTGATATATATGTTTCATTTTATTCCCATTGTTATACCATAACTATAGTTTTACCTATCTATACAAGGGGTACGCCAGTTACATACACATTTCCAGGGGGTACGTGAAGCATACAACGTTGAGAACCACTGATATATATGTTTTATTTTATTCCCATTGTTATACTATAACTATAGTGTTACCTATCTATACAAGGGGTACGACAGTTACATACACATTTCCAGGGGTTACGTAAAGCATAAAAGGTTGAGAACCACTGATATATATGTTTTATTTTATTCCCATTGTTATACTATAACTATAGTTTTACCTATCTATACAAGGGGTACGCCAGTTACATACACATTTCCAGGGGGTACGTAAAGCATAAAAGGTTGAGAACTACTGATATATATGTTTTCTTTTATTCCCATTGTTATACTATAACTATAGTGTTACCTATCTATACAAGGGGTACGACAGTTACATACACATTTCCAGGGGGTACGTAAAGCATAAAAGGTTGAGAACCACTGATATATATGTTTTATTTTATTCCCATTGTTATACTATAACTATAGTGTTACCTATCTATACAAGGGGTACGACAGTTACATACACATTTCCAGGGGGTACGTAAAGCATAAAAGGTTGAGAACCACTGATATATATGTTTTATTTTATTCCCATTGTTATACTATAACTATAGTTTTACCTATCTATACAAGGGGTACGCCAGTTACATACACATTTCCAGGGGGTACGTAAAGCATAAAAGGTTGAGAACCACTGATATATATGTTTTCTTTTATTCCCATTGTTATACAATAACTATAGTGTTACCTATCTATACAAGGGGTACGACAGTTACATACACATTTCCAGGGGGTACGTGAAGCATAAAATGTTGAGAACCACTGATATATATGTTTTATTTTATTCCCATTGCTATACTATAACTATAGTGTTACCTATCTATACAAGGGGTACGACAGTTACATACACATTTCCAGGGGGTACGTAAAGCATAAAAGGTTGAGAACCACTGATATATATGTTTTATTTTATTCCCATTGTTATACTATAACTATAGTTTTACCTATCTATACAAGGGGTACGCCAGTTACATACACATTTCCAGGGGGTACGTGAAGCATAAAAGGTTGAGAACCACTGATATATATGTTTTATTTTATTCCCATTGTTATACTATAACTATAGTTTTACCTATCTATACAAGGGCTACGCCAGTTACATACACATTTCCAGGGGGTACGTAAAGCATAAAAGGTTGAGAACCACTGATATATATGTTTTATTTTATTCCCATTGTTATACTATAACTATAGTTTTATCTATCTATACAAGGGGTACGCCAGTTACATAAACATTTCCAGGGGGTACGTAAAGCATAAAAGGTTGAGAACCACTGATATATATGTTTTATTTTATTCCCATTGTTATATTATAACTATAGTTTTATCTATCTATACAAGGGGTACGCCAGTTACATACACATTTCCAGGGGGTACGTAAAGCATAAAAGGTTGAGAACCACTGATATATATGTTTTCTTTTATTCCCATTGTTATACTATAACTATAGTTTTATCTATCTATACAAGGGGTACGCCAGTTACATACACATTTACAGGCGTTACGTGAAGCATAAAAGGTTGAGAACCACTGATATATATGTTTTATTTTATTCCCATTGTTATACTATAACTATAGTGTTACCTATCTATACAAGGGGTACGACAGTTACATACACATTTCCAGAGGGTACGTAAAGCATAAAAGGTTGAGAACCACTGATATATATGTTTTATTTTATTCCCTTTGTTATACTATAACTATAGTTTTACCTATCTATACAAGGGGTACGCCAGTTACATACACATCTCCAGGGGGTACGTGAAGCATAAAAGGTTGAGAACCACTGATATATATGTTTTATTTTATTCCCATTGTTATACTATAACTATAGTTTTATCTATCTATACAAGGGGTACGCCAGTTACATACACATTTCCAGGGGGTACGTAAAGCATAAAAGGTTGAGAACCACTGATATATATGTTTTCTTTTATTCCCATTGTTATACTATAACTATAGTTTTATCTATCTATACAAGGGGTACGCCAGTTACATACACATTTACAGGCGTTACGTGAAGCATAAAAGGTTGAGAACCACTGATATATATGTTTTATTTTATTCCCATTGTTATACTATAACTATAGTGTTACCTATCTATACAAGGGGTACGACAGTTACATACACATTTCCAGGGGGTACGTAAAGCATAAAATGTTGAGAACCACTGATATATATGTTTTATTTTATTCCCATTGTTATACTATAACTATAGTTTTACCTATCTATACAAGGGGTACGCCAGTTACATACACATTTCCAGGGGGTACGTGAAGCATAAAAGGTTGAGAACCACTGATATATATGTTTTCTTTTATTCCCATTGTTATACTATAACTATAGTTTTATCTATCTATACAAGGGGTACGCCAGTTACATACACATTTCCAGGGGGTACGTAAAGCATAAAAGGTTGAGAACCACTGATATATATGTTTTATTTTATTCCCATTGTTATACTATAACTATAGTTTTATCTATCTATACATGGGGTACGCCAGTTACATACACATTTCCAGAGGGTACGTAAAGCATAAAAGGTTGAGAACCACTGATATATATGTTTTATTTTATTCCCATTGTTATACTATAACTATAGTTTTACCTATCTATACAAGGGGTACGCCAGTTACATACACATTTCCAGGGGGTACCTGAAGCATAAAAGGTTGAGAACCACTGATATATATGTTTTATTTTATTCCCATTGTTATACTATAACTATAGTTTTATCTATCTATACAAGGGGTACGCCAGTTACATACACATTTCCAGGGGGTACGTAAAGCATAAAAGGTTGAGAACCACTGATATATATGTTTTATTTTATTTCCATTGTTATACTATAACTATAGTTTTATCTATCTATACAAGGGGTACGCCAGTTACATACACATTTCCAGGGGGTACGTAAAGCAAAAAAGGTTGAGAACCACTGATATATATGTTTTATTTTATTCCCATTGTTATACTATAACTATAGTTTTACCTATCTATACAAGGGGTACGCCAGTTACATACACATTTCCAGGGGGTACGTGAACCATAAAAGGTTGAGAACCACTGATATATATGTTTTATTTTATTCCCATTGTTATACTATAACTATAGTTTTATCTATCTATACAAGGGGTACGCCAGTTACATACACATTTCCAGGGGGTACGTAAAGCATAAAAGTTGAGAACCACTGATATATATGTTTTATTTTATTCCCATTGTTATACTATAACTATAGTTTTATCTATCTATACAAGGGGTACGCCAGTTACATACACATTTCCAGGGGGTACGTAAAGCATAAAAGGTTGAGAACCACTGATATATATGTTTTATTTTATTCCCATTGTTATACTATAACTATAGTTTTATCTATCTATACAAGGGGTACGCCAGTTACATACACATTTCCAGGGGTTACATGAAGCATAAAAGGTTTAGAACTACTGCTCTATGGTATCAACAACACAGTACTAAAAAAACTACCAAAGAAGATTTTTGTCTCAGATTGTTCGTAATTATAAATAATTCTCTGAGAATGCTATATTTCCCAAAAACATGAAATAAGAAAGAAGCTAATGTTATATTGCCCACGATAGGCCATTATTCGCCCTGAGCTACTTCATCTGTTGCTCTGCATGGAGAAACTCTTTCAGAAAATAATTCTTAATGGACAAAGTCATTAGCACTCAAAAATATTCTATCACCAGAGCAATTTGGCTTCAGATGAAAGCACATCACCATAACATGAAGTGTTTGGTGTGGTTGAGGAGATTACTGCTTCGGGAAGCAAAAATGAATCTACTTCTGCAGTGTTTTTAGTCCTTGATAAAACATCCGGTAGAGTGTGCGTTGAGGGGCTAGTGAACGAGCTCTCAATTTCAACATCCCTGGGAAGATTAAAAATGGCAAAAAACTACTTCACAAACAGAACTTTTCACTTTCGAGTTCAAAATGACTTTTCAGTTTCGAGTTCAAAAGTACTTTTCAGTTTCGAGTTCAAAAGGACTTTTCAATTTCGAGTTCAAAAAGACTTTTCAATTTCGAGTTCAAAAGGACTTTTCAGTTTCGAGTTCAAAACGACTTTTCAGTTTCGAGTTCAAAAGGTCTTTTCACTTTCGAGTTCAAAAGGACTTTTCAGTTTCGAGTTCAAAACGACATTTCAGTTTCGAGTTCAAAGAGACTTTTCAGTTTCGAGTTCAAAAGGACGTTTCAGTTTCGAGTTCAAAAGGACATTTCAGTTTCGAGTTCAAAAGGACTTTTCAGTTTCGAGTTGAAAAGGACATTTCAGTTTCGAGTTGAAAAGGACATTTCAGTTTCGAGTTCTAAAGGTCTTTTCACTTTCGAGTTCAAAAGGTCTTTTCAGTTTCGAGTTCAAAAGGACATTTCAGTTTCGAGTTCAAAAGGTCTTTTCACTTTCGAGTTCAAAAGGACTTTTCAGTTTCGAGTTCAAAAGGACGTTTCAGTTTCGACTTCAAAAGGTCTTTTCACTTTCGAGTTCAAAAGGACTTCTCAGTTTCGAGTTCAAAAGGACGTTTCACTTTCGTGTTCAAAAATATTTTTGAGTTTCGAGTTCAAATGGACGTTTCAGTTTCGAGTTCAAAAGGTCTTTTCACTTTCGAGTTCAAAAGGACTTTTCAGTTTCGAGTTCAAAACGACATTTCAGTTTCGAGTTCAAATGGACGTTTCAGTTTCGAGTTCAAAAGTACTTTTCAGTTTCGAGTTCAAAAGGACTTTTCAATTTCGAGTTCAAAAAGACTTTTCAATTTCGTGTTCAAAAGGACTTTTCAGTTTCGAGTTCAAAACGACTTTTCAGTTTCGAGTTCAAAAGGTCTTTTCACTTTCGAGTTCAAAAGGACTTTTCAGTTTCGAGTTCAAAACGACATTTCAGTTTCGAGTTCAAAGAGACTTTTCAGTTTCGAGTTCAAAAGGACGTTTCAGTTTCGAGTTCAAAAGGACATTTCAGTTTCGAGTTCAAAAGGACTTTTCAGTTTCGAGTTGAAAAGGACATTTCAGTTTCGAGTTGAAAAGGACATTTCAGTTCGAGTTCTAAAGGTCTTTTCACTTTCGAGTTCAAAAGGTCTTTTCAGTTTCGAGTTCAAAAGGACATTTCAGTTTCGAGTTCAAAAGGTCTTTTCACTTTCGAGTTCAAAAGGACTTTTCAGTTTCGAGTTCAAAAGGACGTTTCAGTTTCGAGTTCAAAAGGTCTTTTCACTTTCGAGTTCAAAAGGACTTCTCAGTTTCGAGTTCAAAAGGACGTTTCACTTTCGTGTTCAAAAATATTTTTGAGTTTCGAGTTCAAATGGACGTTTCAGTTTCGATTTCAAAAAGACTTTTCAGCTTCGAGTTCAAAAGGACGTTTCAGTTTCGATTTCAAAAAGACTTTTCAGTTTCGAGTTCAAAGGGTCTTTTCACTTTCGAGTTCAAAAGCACTTTTCAGTTTCGAGTTCAAAAGGACATTTCAGTTTCGAGTTCAAAAAGACTTTTCAGTTTCTAGTTCAAAAGGACGTTTAAGTTTCGAGTTCAAAAAGACTTTTCAGTTTCGAGTTCAAAAGGACGTTTCAGTTTCGAGTTCAAAAAGAATTTTAAGTTTCGAGTTCAAAAGGACTTTTCACTTTCGAGTTGAAAAGGACGTTTGTTTCGAGTTCAAATGAACTTTTCAGTTTCGAGTTCAAAAGGACTTTCATTTTCGAGTTCAAAAAGACTTTTCAGTTTCGAGTTCCAAAGGTCTTTTCACTTTCGAGTTCGGAAGGACGTTTCAGTTTCGAGTTCAAAAAGACTTTTAAGTTTCGAGTTCAAAAGGACTTTTGACTTTCGAGTTCAAAAGGACGTTTGTTTCGAGTTCAAAGGAACTTTTCAGTTTCGAGTTCAAACGAACTTTTCAGTTTCGAGTTCAAAAGGACTTTTCAGAGTCGAGTTCAAAAAGACTTTTCAGTTTCGAGTTCAAAAGGACGTTTCAGTTTCGAGTTCAAAAGGACGTTTCAGTTTCGAGTTCAAAAAGACTTTTCACTTTCGAGTTCAAAAGGACTTTTCAGTTTCGAGTTCAAAAGGTCTTTTCACTTTCAAGTTCAAAAGGATTTTTCAGTTTCGAGTTCAAAAGGACATTTCAGTTTAGAGTTCAAAAAGACTTTTCAGTTTCGAGTTCAAAAAGACTTTTCAGTTTCGAGTTCAAAAGGTCATTTCAGTTTCGAGTTCAAAAGGACATTTCAGTTTCGAGTTCAAAAGGTCTTTTCAGTTTCGAGTTCAAAAGGACATTTCAGTTTCGAGTTCAAAAGGTCTTTTCACTTTCCAGTTCAAAAGGACTTTTCAGTTTCGAGTTCAGAAGGACATTTCAGTTTCGAGTTCAAAACGACTTTTCAGTTTCGAGCTCAAAAGGACTTTTCAGTTTGGAGTTCAAAAGGTCTTTTCAGTTTCGAGTTCAAAAGGACGTTTCAGTTTCGAGTTCAAAAAGACTTTTCAGTTTCGAGTTCAAAAGGTCTTTTCACTTTCGAGTTCAAAAGGACGTTTCAGTTTCGAGTTCAAAAAGACTTTTAAGTTTCGAGTTCAAAAGGACTTTTCACTTTCGAGTTCGAAAGGACGTTTGTTTGGAGTTCAAACGAACTTTTCAGTTTCGAGTTCAAATGAACTTTTCAGTTTCGAGTTCAAATGAACTTTTCAGTTTCGAGTTCAAAAGGACTTTTAAGTTTCGAGTTCAAAAGGACTTTTCACTTTCGAGTTCAAAAGGACGTTTGTTTGGAGTTCAAATGAACTTTTCAGTTTCGAGTTCAAATGAACTTTTCAGTTTCGAGTTCAAAAGGTCTTTTCACTTTCGTGTTCAAAAGGACGTTTCAGTTTCGAGTTCAAAGGGTCTTTTCACTTTCGAGTTCAAAAGCACTTTTCAGTTTCGAGTTCAAAAGGACATTTCAGTTTCGAGTTCAAAAAGACTTTTCAGTTTCTAGTTCAAAAGGACGTTTAAGTTTCGAGTTCAAAAAGACTTTTCAGTTTCGAGTTCAAAAGGACGTTTCAGTTTCGAGTTCAAAAACAATTTTAAGTTTCGAGTTCAAAAGGACTTTTCACTTTCGAGTTGAAAAGGACGTTTGTTTCGAGTTCAAATGAACTTTTCAGTTTCGAGTTCAAAAGGACTTTCATTTTCGAGTTCAAAAAGACTTTTCAGTTTCGAGTTCAAAAGGTCTTTTCACTTTCGAGTTCGAAAGGACGTTTCAGTTTCGAGTTCAAAAAGACTTTTAAGTTTCGAGTTCAAAAGGACTTTTGACTTTCGAGTTCAAAAGGACGTTTGTTTCGAGTTCAAAGGAACTTTTCAGTTTCGAGTTCAAACGAACTTTTCAGTTTCGAGTTCAAAAGGACTTTTCAGAGTCGAGTTCAAAAAGACTTTTCAGTTTCGAGTTCAAAAGGACGTTTCAGTTTCGAGTTCAAAAGGACGTTTCAGTTTCGAGTTCAAAAAGACTTTTCACTTTCGAGTTCAAAAGGACTTTTCACTTTCGAGTTCAAAAGGACTTTTCACTTTCGAGTTCAAAAGGACATTTCAGTTTCGAGTTCAAAAGGACGTTTAAGTTTCGAGTTCAAAAGGTCTTTTCACTTTCAAGTTCAAAAGGATTTTTCAGTTTCGAGTTCAAAAGGACATTTCAGTTTAGAGTTCAAAAAGACTTTTCAGTTTCGAGTTCAAAAAGACTTTTCAGTTTCGAGTTCAAAAGGTCTTTTCAGTTTCGAGTTCAAAAGGACATTTCAGTTTCGAGTTCAAAAGGTCTTTTCAGTTTCGAGTTCAAAAGGACATTTCAGTTTCGAGTTCAAAAGGTCTTTTCACTTTCCAGTTCAAAAGGACTTTTCAGTTTCGATTTCAGAAGGACATTTCAGTTTCGAGTTCAAAACGACTTTTCAGTTTCGAGCTCAAAAGGACTTTTCAGTTTGGAGTTCAAAAGGTCTTTTCAGTTTCGAGTTCAAAAGGACGTTTCAGTTTCGAGTTCAAAAAGACTTTTCAGTTTCGAGTTCAAAAGGTCTTTTCACTTTCGAGTTCAAAAGGACGTTTCAGTTTCGAGTTCAAAAAGACTTTTAAGTTTCGAGTTCAAAAGGACTTTTGACTTTCGAGTTCAAAAGGACGTTTGTTTCGAGTTCAAAGGAACTTTTCAGTTTCGAGTTCAAACGAACTTTTCAGTTTCGAGTTCAAAAGGACTTTTCAGAGTCGAGTTCAAAAAGACTTTTCAGTTTCGAGTTCAAAAGGACGTTTCAGTTTCGAGTTCAAAAAGACTTTTCAGTTTCGAGTTCAAAAGGACTTTTCAGTTTCGAGTTCAAAAGGTCTTTTCACTTTCGAGTTCAAAAGGACTTTTCAGTTTCGAGTTCAAAAGGACATTTCAGTTTCGAGTTCAAAAAGACTTTTCAGTTTCGAGTTCAAAAAGACTTTTCAGTTTCTAGTTCAAAAGGACGTTTAAGTTTGGAGTTCAAAAAGACTTTTCAGTTTCGAGTTCAAAAGGTATTTTCAGTTTCGAGTTCAAAAGGACATTTCAGTTTCGAGTTCAAAAGGTCTTTTCACTTTCCAGTTCAAAAGGACTTTTCAGTTTCGAGTTCAAAAGGACATTTCAGTTTCGAGTTCAAAACGACTTTTCAGTTTCGAGCTCAAAAGGACTTTTCAGTTTGGAGTTCAAAAGGTCTTTTCAGTTTCGAGTTCAAAAGGACTTTTCAGTTTCGGGTTCAAAAAGACTTTTCAGTTTCGAGTTCAAAAGGTCTTTTCACTTTCGAGTTCAAAAGGACGTTTCAGTTTCGAGTTCAAAAAGACTTTTAAGTTTCGAGTTCAAAAGGACTTTTGACTTTCGAGTTCAAAAGGACGTTTGTTTCGAGTTCAAAGGAACTTTTCAGTTTCGAGTTCAAACGAACTTTTCAGTTTCGAGTTCAAACGAACTTTTCAGTTTCGAGTTCAAAAGGACTTTTCAGAGTCGAGTTCAAAAAGACTTTTCAGTTTCGAGTTCAAAAGGACGTTTCAGTTTCGAGTTCAAAAAGACTTTTCAGTTTCGAGTTCAAAAAGACTTGTAAGTTTCGAGTTCAAAAGGACTTTTCACTTTCGAGTTCAAAAGGACGTTTGTTTGGAGTTCAAATGAACTTTTCAGTTTCGGGTTCAAATGAACTTTTCAGTTTCGAGTTCAAAAGGACTTTCATTTTCGAGTTCAAAAGGACTTTCATTTTCGAGTTCAAAAAGACTTTTCAGTTTCGAGTTCAAAAGGTCTTTTCACTTTCGAGTTCAAAAGGACGTTTCAGTTTCGAATTCAAAAAGACTTTTAAGTTTCGAGTTCAAAAGGACTTTTGACTTTCGAGTTCAAAAGGACGTTTGTTTCGAGTTCAAAGGAACTTTTCAGTTTCGAGTTCAAAAGGACTTTTCAGAGTCGAGTTCAAAAAGACTTTTCAGTTTCGAGTTCAAAAGGACGTTTCAGTTTCGAGTTCAAAAGGACTTTTGACTTTCGAGTTCAAAAGGACGTTTGTTTCGAGTTCAAAGGAACTTTTCAGTTTCGAGTTCAAAAGGACTTTTCAGTTTCGAGTTCAAAAGGACTTTCATTTTCGAGTTCAAAAGGACTTTTCTACAGTAAAGCCAGGTCCTATTCTGTTCAACGTTTATGTTGCTGACATACTAAAGGTGGAAAGAATTGTCTCAGCACTATTTACAGATAACACAGCCTTCCTACCATCATCCATATCCCCATAATTTTCATGTAAAAGAATACATAATATGCTCTCATTATACGAAGAGTAGTGTACAGTCGCTCAAAAAAATATATGAACACTACGTTTGATTACTGAATTCAGAAAAAAATATCTGGCAACTATATTTTTTAGGAATTAGTGATCTAACAACTTTCGAATACGTACACGAAGGTTGCCAAATCACTAATTCCTAAAAAACACCGTTGCCAGATATTTGTCTCTGAAATGTGTAATCAACCATAGTATTCGGATATCTTTTTGAGCTACTGTACACGAAGGTTGCCAGATCACTAATTCCTAAAGCAAATCTTTGCCAGATATTTGTCTCTGAATTGTGTAATCAACAATAGTGTTCGGATACCTACTAGACTGGACTTGTTTATGGATTTGAGCTTGATTATTGTTCCTGGACTTGCTGCACTGGTGGGCCTCTGTTGAGGGAGAGTCTGCCGCTGTGTTTTCTGTTTGCTTCTGGGTTGCCAGCTCTAAGTGAACAGAGGCATGGGATACCTTATATCAGCTGGTGGATAATCCTAATCAGAGGCCATCGCAGGTACCTGAACCTTACTTAGCTAGTTGGGCATCGTCAAGCCTAAACTGGAGTAATGCGTCTCAGGCAGGCCATATGGCTCTTGAAAAAGTCCACTTGAAAAGGTGGTGCCTGAAGTTCCTACCAGCATCGGTGACTTCAGCCTTTAGCGGAGGAGGAACGGGTCTTTGCCCCATGCCTGCGATTAGGGGGCTGTTTGATATTGTTGGCCCTACCAATCTCAATAAACCTAATTTCTTTAAAAATCCTACTAATCATTTTCTCTCTGCAGGAACGTGGAACGTGAGGACATTACATAGAGATTATTCTCTTGATGTCCTCATGCAGGAATTCCAGCGCTACAACCTAGATATTCTAGGCTTGCAAGAGACCAGATGGACAGGTAAAGGTGAGATAGTTAAAAATAACTTTAAATTTCTCTTTACAGGGAGGGAGGATGGAAAGCATCACCAAGGCGTGGGTCTGCTGCTCAGCAGACATGCTAGTGATGCTCTTCTAGATATGAGTGCATTAATGAAAGGTTTCTTACAGCAAAATTTCAGACAAGCATTAAAAACTTGAATGTTATCTGCTGTTATGCCCCCACTGAGGATGCTGATGAGGATGAGAAGGATAGGTTTTACGGACAACTTCAGGATATTTTGAATTCTGTCAAGAAAGGAGATATTACCCTTGTTCTAGGTGACTTCAATGCCAAAGTTGGTACTGACTCTGACCTTTGGGGAGGGGTGATAGGCCCTTTTGGTATTGGTAGCTGCAATGGCAATGGGCAACGTCTCCTACAGGTAAGTAAACTCAATGGTTTCAGAATAACTAACACATATTACAAACACCATGACATACATAAATACACATGGGTTTCACCTGATGGGCTGCATAGGAATATGATTGATTATATATTAATTAACAGCAAATGGGCTAGTTCTGTTAGAAATACCAGGGCATATAGGGGAGCTGAGATTGGATCTGACCATTACCTTGTTAAAAGTGTCTTGCAACTTAAACTTAAAAAGTGTTGTGCTAGAGTTAAAAAATTTACCTTTAATACTGAAGCTCTGAATGACCCAGTTATAGCTAAAGCTTACTATGATAGGTTACTTAGTCATTATGACGGTTATGGTTTGCTTAATACTGAAGTTGAGGAAGAATGGGGCCATTTTAAACAGGCTTTTTTGAAAACTAACAGTACTCTTTTAGGAAAAAAGGAGCAGAGGAGGCAGAATTATTTAAGTGATAAGGCAATTGAGCTTATTTCAGAAAGAAGGAACTGCAGGAATGTCCTTAATCAGTACCCTACTAGTCCTAATAGAAAAGATTACAGAGAGCTTAATAAACGTGTAAAGGATCAGTTAGCTACTGATAAAAATCTTTGGCTTGATAACTTGGCTGACAAAGCTGAGGAAGCAATTAGGCAGCACAACAGCAGAGAGCTGTACCAGATAGTTAATGTTTTATGTGGTAGAAAACGAACAGGCATACAGGGATTGAAGGATAAACAAGGTAAAGTTATAGAAGGTGAGGATTCTCTCATGGCTAGGTGGGCTGAGCATTTCAGTGATGTTCTAAACAATGTAGTTAGTTCTACTCCCATTGTTTGCAATGATGATAGATGCATTGGTGGCTTTAATGTTGGACCTATAACACAATCTGAAGTTATTTTGGCTGTTTCTAAACTTAAACTTCAGAAATCCCCAGGGGTAGATGAAATTACTACGGAAATGCTTAGAGCTGGAAATGTTTCGGTTACCACTTGAATGACTGAAATTCTGAATATCTTTTATGATAAAGGCATGGTTCCTAAGGATTTTACCAGAGCTATTGTTATCCCTATTTTCAAAAAAGGTGATCGCAGTTCTTGTGATAACTATAGGGGTATCAGCCTACTCTCTGTTCCAGGTAACGTTCTTTCCATGATTGTGCTTAATAGAATTAAGAATCTGGTTGACAGGCAATTGCGTGTTGAGCAATGTGGATTCAGAAGTGGTAGGGGATGTGTGGATCAGATATTTTCACTTAGGCAGATTCCTAAGAAATGTTTAGAGTTTCAGAAACCTTTGGTTGCTAGCTTTGTTGATTTCAAAAAGGCTTTCGACTCTGTTGATCGTCATAATTTGTGGTTGATTGTAAGATCATATGGTATACCAGAGAAGTTAGTTAACATAATGAAAGCTCTCTATAATAACACTGAGTCATGTGTGAGAGTTGGTAAGTCTTGTAGCAATTGGTTTAGCATTACTTCTGGTGTTCGACAAGGGTGCATTTTGTCTCCTTTTCTCTTTAGTTTTGTTGTTGATTATGTTATGCGAAATTCACTTCAAGGGAAAGATTTTGGCCTTAAATGGGCTGGAGATACGAAAATTTCTGATTTAGATTATGCTGATGATTTAGCCCTTTTGGCAAATGATGTTGATGAGATGAACTCTTTCATTCGAGCTGTTGATGAGACTGGTAGTAGAGTAGGTTTGGTTATAAACAGAGAGAAAACTAAAGTGATGAAAATTGGTCAGGCAGGTTGTGATTCAGTTAATCTGAATGGTTGCAGTCTTGAGCAGGTGTCACAGTTTAATTATCTTGGGAGCTATGTAACTGATACTGGTGATGTGCGGCATGAGATTAACAGACGAATAGGTATTGCTGCCGGGACTTTTAAGAATCTATGGAGAGTGTGGAGAAATAGGCGTATACACCTGAAGACTAAAATTAGACTGTATAATGGTTTGGTTCTTTCTAGGATTAGTTATGGTAGTGAAACTTGGACGCTGTGTAAACAAGATAACAGGAAACTAGATGCTTTTGATTCTAGATGCTTACGCAGTATCTTGGGTATTAGGTGGTTTAACTTTGTAACTAATGATGAGGTTAGGCAAAGGAGTCTGCAACCTCCTTTAAGCAGCATATTGTGCAGAGAGAGACTCCGTTGGTTTGGCCATGTTGCCCGTATGGATAATTATAGATTGGCGAATAGGGTTATCAACAGTGTGCCTAGAGGCCTCAGAAGGAGGGGGAGGCCTAGGATGCGGTGGGCAGACAATGTCAAACAGGACCTTGTTAGAATTGGTGTGCAGTGGCCGGATGCAGCAGATGTAGCTCAGGACAGATATGCTTGGAGAATTAAACTGCACGGTCTGGTTGGACCTCCGTAGCCCATGGCTGCTTGAGGATGAGGATGATGATGATGATGATGATGATGATCTTTTTGAGCGACTGTACACGAAGGTTGCCAGATCACTAATTCCTAAAACAAATCGTTGCCAGATATTTGTTTCTGAATTCTATAATCAACCATAGGGTTCGGATATCTTTTTGAGCGACTGTACACGAAGGTTGCCAGATCACTAATTCCTAAAACAAATCGTTGCCAGATATTTGTTTCTGAATTCTGTAATCAACCATAGTGTTCGGATATCTTTTTGAGCGACTGTACACGAAGGTTGCCAGATCACTAATTCCTAAAACAAATCGTTGCCAGATATTTGTTTCTGAATTCTCTAATCAACCATAGTGTTCGGATATCTTTCTGAGTGACTGTACACGAAGGTTGCCAGATCACTAATTCCTAAAACAAATCGTTGCCAGATATTTGTTTCTGATTTCTCTAATCAACCATAGGGTTCGGATATGTTTCTGAGCGACTGTACACGAAGTTTGCCAGATCACTAATTCCTAAAACAAATCGTTGCCAGATATTTGTTTCTGAATTCTGTAATCAACCATAGGGTTCGGATATCTTTTTGAGCGACTGTACTAGATGGAGAACAAAAATTAACAAATAGGGTAACGGCGTCCTGAACTCCAAAAAGGTCTCCTCCCCCCAACCTTCTCTGAGGTCTCGGGGTCCTTATAACCTGGGCATTTAGCCCATGGTGTGAAAAAAAGTGCCAATTAGAGATAAAACAATCCAACGTTAAAGAACACACTGGATAGCCTTGACGGGAGGCTACCATCCGTTTCCTAACAGCTGTTCCAGTGGGTCCCCTCCCCCAACCTTCTCTGAGCCTTCGGGGTCCTTATAACCTGGGCATTTAGCCCATGGTGTTAAAGAAAAGTGCCACTCAGAGGTAAAACTATCCAACGTTAAAGAACACGCTGGATGCACTGACGGGAGGCTACCATCTGTCTCCCAACAGCTGACCCAGTGGGTCCCTTCCCCCAACCTGAGCTTTCGGGATCCTTGTGACCTGGCCATTTAGCCCATGGTGTGCAAAAAACTGTCGCTCAGAGGTAAAACAACCCAACTCATTCCTTTCTGGTTTATTTTATTTATTACCGTCATATCATCTTTGGCACAAATTCTCTGAAGCATCTATGGGAGAATCTTAGCCCAGTACTGCATTAAGACATTTTATGATCTATGATCCATCTTTACCTACGTCATAACTTAAGTTGTAAGGCCTTTTGTTACAGGAGATGCCGTACCAAGGTTATGGCCATGGCGTTGACGCCAAATGGCAATTTCACATATTGCCGTCATTATACACTCACTGCCCACTAAATTATGACCACCTACCTCCCTGATATGTCAGTGAAAGCTAACTTCGAGGCGATATAACTTTCTAAAAAATGGTTTTGTGAGAGAATGGAATTGAAGATAAATAAAAGATCTCAATCAAATGTATCTAAATCTCGATTTTCAACAATATTTCCTGAGTATTTAAAGAGATATGAAAATTTGAATATTTAACAACAGCAATGCTTAATTTCTGACTTTAAATTAGCATTAAGGGCGGGGGTGGCTAGTCGGTAGCGCGCAAGGCTCGTAATCTGCAGTTCCCAGGTTCGAGTCACAGCTGGGTCAGCGTTGAGATTTATCTCCGCAAAACTCCCCGCCCTGTCCACGGTTAGTAGTGGACACCGATGGCCTTGGAAAGGCCGCCGTCCGTCGGATGTGACGTTAAGCCGTGACCCATGTGTAGGAGAGCCATACCCTGTGCACTTTAAAGAACACGCTAGATGGCCTTTACGGGAGGATACCATCTGTCTCCCAACAGCTGTTCCAGTGGGTCCCCTCCCCCAACCTTCTCTGAGCCTTCGGGGTCCATGTGACCTGGCCATTTAGCCCACGGTGTGCAAAAAAGTGTATCTCAGAGGTAAAACAACCCAACGGTAAAGAACACGCTGGATGGCCTTGACCGGAGGCTACCATCTGTCTCCCAACAGCTGTTCCAGTGGGTCCCCTCTCCCAACCTTCTCTGAGCCTTCGGGGTCCATGTGACCTGGCCTTTTAGCCCATGGTGTACAAACAAGTGCTGCTCGGAGGTAAAACAACCCAACGTTAAAGAACACACTGGATGGCCTTGACGAGAGGCTACCATCTGTCTCCCAAAAGCTGTTCCAGTGGGTCCCTTCCCCCAACCATCTCTGTGCCTTCGGGGTCCATGTGACCTGGCCATTTAGCCCATGGTGTGCAAAAAAAGTGCCGCTCGGAGGTAAAACAACCCAACGTTAAAGAACACGCTGAATGGCCTTTACGGGAGGATACCATCTGTCTCCCAACAGCTGTTCCAGTGGGTCCCCTCCCCCAACCTTCTCTGAGCCTTCGGGGTCCATGTGACCTGGCCATTTAGCCCACGGTGTGCAAAAAAGTGTATCTCAGAGGTAAAACAACCCAACGGTAAAGAACACGCTGGATGGCCTTGACCGGAGGCTACCATCTGTCTCCCAACAGCTGTTCCAGTGGGTCCCCTCTCCCAACCTTCTCTGAGCCTTCGGGGTCCATGTGACCTGGCCTTTTAGCCCATGGTGTACAAACAAGTGCTGCTCGGAGGTAAAACAACCCAACGTTAAAGAACACACTGGATGGCCTTGACGAGAGGCTACCATCTGTCTCCCAAAAGCTGTTCCAGTGGGTCCCTTCCCCCAACCATCTCTGTGCCTTCGGGGTCCATGTGACCTGGCCATTTAGCCCATGGTGTGCAAAAAAAGTGCCGCTCGGAGGTAAAACAACCCAACGTTAAAGAACACGCTGAATGGCCTTGACGGGAGGCTACCATCTGTCTCCCAACAGCTGTTCCAGTGGGTCCTCCCAACCATCTCTGAGCCTACAGGGTCCTTGTGACCTGGATATTTAGCCCATGGTGTGCACAAAAGTGCCGCTCAGAGGTAAAATAACCCAACCCAATGTTGCCAACATATTTCGTTGAAAGGTAATTAAATAGCAAAAGAAAACTTCATTGCTAAACTATTTTAAATTAATAACGTCCGTGGTACAATATTCTCAAAAAAATTTAAAGTTTTTTTTATAATTTTTGCATGGGTGATGGATTTAACCTGTAATTCGATTATCCATTTTTTTCCCTCTACATTCTGGGTAATCAACAGTCTATTATTTATTCAAAAAGTTGAAAATAAAATCTTTCGCATGTGATTTTTAAAACCGTTGAAAGCGATTTTTTTCGAAAGTAAATGTTTATGATGTCACTAACCATTTTGCCAACACAAAAAAACAAGGTTGGGTTGTTTTTACCTTTTAGCGGCACTTTTTTGCACACCATGGGCTAAATGGCCAGGTCACAAGGACCCCGAAGGATCAGAGAAGGTTGGGAGACGAAACCCACTTGAACAGCTGTTAGGAAACAGAAGGTAGCCTCCCGTCAAGGCCATCCAGCGTGTTCTTTAATGTTAGGTTGTTTTACCTCTGAGCGGCACTTTTTTTGCACACCATGGGCTAAATGGCCAGGTCAAATGGACCCCGAAGGCTCAGAGAAGGTTGGGGGAGGATACCCACTGGAACAGCTGTTGGGAGACAGATGGTAGCCTCCCGTCAAGGCCATCCAGCGTGTTCTTTAATGTTAGGTTGTTTTACCTCTGAGCGGCACTTTTTTTGCACACCATGGGCTAAATGGCCAGGTCACAAGGACCCCGAAGGCTCAGAGAAGGTTGGGAGACGCGACCCACTGGAACAGCTGTTAGGAAACAGATGGTAGCCTCCCGTCAAGGCCATCCAGCGTGTTCTTTAATGTTAGGTTGTTTTACCTCTGAGCGGCACTTTTTTTGCACACCATGGGCTAAATGGCCAGGTCACAAGGACCCCGAAGGCTCAGAGAAGGTTGGGAGACGGGACCCACTGGAACAGCTGTTAGGAAACAGATGGTAGCCTCCCGTCAAGGCCATCCAGCGTGTTCTTCAATGTTAGGTTGTTTTACCTCTGAGCGGCACTTTTTTTGCACACCATGGGCTAAATGGCCAGGTCAAATGGACCCCGAAGGCTCAGAGAAGGTTGGGGGAGGAGACCCACTGGAACAGCTGTTGGGAGACAGATGGTAGCCTGCCGTCAAGGCCATCCAGCGTGTTCTTTAACGTTGAGTTGTTTCACCTCTGAGCGGCACTTTTTTTGCACACCATGGGCTAAATGGCAAGGTCACAAGGACCCCGAAGGCTCAGAGAAGGTTGGGAGACGGGACCCACTGGAACAGCTGTTAGGAAATAGATGGTAGCCTCCCGTCAAGGCCATCCAGCGTGTTCTTTAATGTTAGGTTGTTTTACCTCTGAGCGGCACTTTTTTTGCACACCATGGGCTAAATGGCCAGGTCAAATGGACCCCGAAGGCTCAGAGAAGGTTGGGGGAGGATACCCACTGGAACAGCTGTTGGGAAACAGATGGTAGCCTGCCGTCAAGGCCATCCAGCGTGTTCTTTAACGTTGGGTTGTTTCACCTCTGAGCGGCACTTTTTTTGCACACCATGGGCTAAATGGCCAGGTCACAAGGACCCCGAAGGCTCAGAGAAGGTTGGGAGACGCGACCCACTGGAACAGCTGTTAGGAAACAGATGGTAGCCTCCCGTCAAGGCCATCCAGCGTGTTCTTTAATGTTAGGTTGTTTTACCTCTGAGCGGCACTTTTTTTGCACACCATGGGCTAAATGGCCAGGTCACAAGGACCCCGAAGGCTCAGAGAAGGTTGGGAGACGGGACCCACTGGAACAGCTGTTAGGAAACAGATGGTAGCCTCCCGTCAAGGCCATCCAGCGTGTTCTTCAATGTTAGGTTGTTTTACCTCTGAGCGGCACTTTTTTTGCACACCATGGGCTAAATGGCCAGGTCAAATGGACCCCGAAGGCTCAGAGAAGGTTGGGGGAGGAGACCCACTGGAACAGCTGTTGGGAGACAGATGGTAGCCTGCCGTCAAGGCCATCCAGCGTGTTCTTTAACGTTGAGTTGTTTCACCTCTGAGCGGCACTTTTTTTGCACACCATGGGCTAAATGGCAAGGTCACAAGGACCCCGAAGGCTCAGAGAAGGTTGGGAGACGGGACCCACTGGAACAGCTGTTAGGAAATAGATGGTAGCCTCCCGTCAAGGCCATCCAGCGTGTTCTTTAATGTTAGGTTGTTTTACCTCTGAGCGGCACTTTTTTTGCACACCATGGGCTAAATGGCCAGGTCAAATGGACCCCGAAGGCTCAGAGAAGGTTGGGGAGGGGACCCACTGGAACAGCTGTTGGGAGACAGATGGTAGCCTCCCGTCAAGGCCATCCAGCGTGTTCTTAAACGTGCACAGGGTATGGCTCTCCCGTACACGGGGCCACGGCTGAACGTCTCATCCGACGGACGGTGGCTTTTCCAAGCCCATCGGTGTCCTCTACTGACCGTGGCAGGGTGGGGATTTTTGCGGAGATAAATCTCAACGCTGACCCAGTTGGGACTCGATCCTGGAAACTACAGATTACGATCATGGCACGCTACCAACTGAGCCACCCCCGCCCCCTAAAAAAAAAAACAAGAAAAAGTAACTTAAAAAAGAATTATTTTTAGTAGAACGATTTGTTTAATGGATGTTAAGATAATCATTATTGATGTGTAACTATTTTGCATTGTTTTTGTATAACATTAGGTTTGCGTTTATTGTTCTACAAAAAAATAAGCATTTTAAGTTTCATTTGCCAATTTTTTAACTATAAAAAGAAGTATTTCTGGTTTTCTGCCAAAAGGGCAATGAATTCTGGATTCTACAGTCGCCTAAAAAAAGGATCCGAACACTATGGTTGATTACAGATTTCAAAAAAAAAAACCTGGCAACGATTCTTTAGAAATTAGCGATCTGGCAACCTTCGTGTCACGTGACATGAAGGTTGCCAGATCGCTAATTTCCAAAAGAAAAAAAAAACGTTTACAGGTATTTTTTCTGAATTCTGGATTCTACAGTCGCTCAAAAAAAGCATCCGAACACTATGGTTGATTACAGAATTCAGAAAAAAATACCTGGCAACGATTCTTTAGAAATTAGCGATCTGGCATCCTTCGTGTCACGTGACACGAAGGGTCACATGGACCCCGAAGGCTCAGAGAAGGTTGGGGAAGGGACCCACTGGAACAGCTGTTGGGAGACAGTTGGTAGCCTCCGTCAAGGCCATCCAGCGTGTTCTTTAACGTGCACAGGGTATGGCTCTCCCGCACACGGTGCCACGGCTTAACGTCCCATCCGACGGACGGCGGCCTTTCCAAGTCCATCGGTGTCCCCTACTGACCGTGGGCAGGGCGGGGAATTTTGCGGAGATAAATCTCAACGCTGACCCAGCTGGGACTCGAACCTGGGAACTACAGATTACGAGCCTGGCGCGCTACCGACTGAGCCACCCCCACCCCAACCCCGAAGGCTCAGAGAAGGTTGGGAGAAGAGACCCACTGGAACAGCTGTTAGGAGACAGATGATAGTCTCCCTACAAGGCCATCCAGCGTGTTCTTTAACATTAACAGGATACAATCCTGCTGTATACGGAATCGCAGCTTAAAGTCTAACGGGACGGACGGTGGCTTTTCCATGCCCCCCAGCGATGTCTCCCTTCGCACGGAGGGCAGACAGGGTGGGAATTTTTCTCCACAAACCCAACACCCTGCCCCCGACAGTAGGAGACACCAATGAACTTGAAATGTCCGCCGTCCGTCGGATTGGACTTTAAGCCGTTGCCATGTACGGCAGAATCATATCCTCTGCACGTTAAAGAACATGTTGGATGTTCTTGGCGGGAGGCTACCATCTGTCTCCTACCAGTTGTCGGTTGTCTTTCCCAGAGAAGGTTGGGACTCAGAGAAGATTGGAGGAGGAGACCTACTGAGCCCTTGGGGTCATTGTGACCTGGGAGGTAAAGTAACTCAACCGAAATAAACCCATCACGCTTCACCCGAAGTGTTCAGATATTATTCGTCTTTAAACTATATCTTTCCCACAAAAACCAAAAAGGTTGGGTTTTACCTCTGAGCGGTACTTTTTTGCACACCATGGGCTAAATGTCCAGGTCACATGGACCCGAAGGTTCAGAGAAGGTTGGGGGAAGAGACCCACTGGAACAGCTGTTAGGAGACAGATGGTAGCTTCCCTTCAAGGCCATCCAGCGTGTTCTTTAACGTGCACAGGGTATGTCTCTCCCTCACACGGTGCCACGGCTAAACGTCCCATCCGATGGACGGCGGCCTTTCCAAGCCCATCGGTGTCCCCTACTGACCGTGGGCAGGACGGGGAATTTTGCGGAGATAAATTTCAACGCTGACCCAGTTGGGAATCGAACCTGGGAACTGCAGATTACGAGCCTGACGCGCTACCGACTGAGCCACCCCCGCCCCCAAACAAAAAAAGAAAAGGATAATATTCCTTTTCGTGAATCAACCCTCTCAATTACAAATCGATTTCTCTCTCAGTTACATTCTTCTCGGCTTTATAGTATCCATCTTTTCGTCACTTCCACGGCGAAAACACCATTGATGAAATCCCGAAACACTTGTAGAAGGAGCTTCCTACAATGCGCATCCTCCTCCCATATAACACCATCCTTAGCGCAGTCTCTCTCCATCCGTACGCCAGGTGCAGGACAAGTTCCTCGGTAGCTGCACCCTGGGCGGGAAGTCGCTGCCCTAGATGCGCGCCAGCGGTGACGTCACGTCCGCCAGAGGCCGCCGGTGCGGCGTGCCGGGGTGGCGGAGCCGGCAAAGCGCGGCCGTGCGCAGTATCCCGCTCCTATGTGCGGAGAGCCGCGTTCGCTCGGTGTACTGCATCCATCCTGGAGAACAGACAGACAACAGTGTTGAAGTTCCTGCAGCCTCTGGATACGTGTAAGTACGCCTGTCTCACTGTTTTAGCGAACTGGAGGATCATTGAAAAGGCTTTAATCCGCGCTCTTTTCTGCGGATTCAATGTTTATCCAACACGTGTTCCTGAGAGACCAGATGGTCATCCTGTTTATGTAATGAGGCCAAATAATGATGTGTGCAGAGTGTGATTTCTTTTCTTGATTCATCAGTTTCTCTTTCGTAAGGTCAAAATGGATTTACATCTGTAGATAAGTCTTTCTTTCTGTTGTAATTTGATATGATTCTGGTAAATATTTGTTCTGTTGAAATGTTTATAATATTAATCATTTTTGCTTCGATTAACATAAAAAAATTATCCACTCAAAACTCGAACCAGGCTATTTCAAGAAGATTTCTGTTTAAGAGTAACTGTGTTTTTAACAGACAGACAAAGGTGTTCACGTAAGTTAATAAAAAGTGATAGTTACATATGTAGAACTAAGGGATAGTTACAGATGTAGAACTAAGGAATAGTTACAGATGTAGAAATAAGGGATAGTTACAGATGTAGAACTAAGGGATAGTTACAGATTATTCTTTAGATGGTTCCTTAGAATTATTCCTTAGAACTAAGGGATTATTCCTTAGATGTACAACTAAGGAATAGTTACAGATGTAGAACTAAGAGATAGTTACAGATGTAGAACTAAGGGATAGTTACAGATGTAGAACTAAGGAATAGTTACAGGTGTAGAACTAAGGGATAGTTACAGATGTAGAACTAAGGGATAGTTACAGATGTAGAACTAAGGAATAGTTACAGATGTAGAACTAAGAGATAGTTACAGATGTAGAACTAAGGGATAGTTACAGATGTAGAACTAAGGAATAGTTACAGATGTAGAACTAAGGGATAGTTACAGATGTAGAACTAAGGGATAGTTACAGATGTAGAACTAAGGGATAGTTACGGATGTAGAACTAAGGGATAGTTACAGGTGTAGAACTAAGGGATAGTTACAGATGTAGAACTAAGGGATAGTTACAGGTGTATAACTAAGAGATAGTTACAGATGTAGAACTAAGGGATAGTTACAGATGTAGAACTAAGAGATAGTTACAGATGTAGAACTAAGGGATAGTTACAGATGTAGAACTAAGGAATAGTTACAGATGTAGAACTAAGGGATAGTTACGGATGTTGAACTAAGGGATAGTTACGGATGTAGAACTAAGGGATAGTTACAGGTGTAGAACTAAGGGATAGTTACAGGTGTAGAACTAAGAGATAGTTACAGATGCAGAACTAAGGGATAGTTACAGATGTAGAACTAAGAGATAGTTACAGATGTAGAACTAAGGGATAGTTACAGATGTAGAACTAAGGGATTGTTACAGATGTAGAACTAAGGGATAGTTACAGATGTAGAACTAAGGGATTGTTACAGATGTATAACTAAGGGATAGTTACGGATGTAGAACTAAGAGATAGTTACAGGTGTAGAACTAAGGGATAGTTACAGGTGTAGAACTAAGAGATAGTTACAGATGCAGAACTAAGGGATAGTTGCAGATGTAGAACTAAGGGATAGTTACAGATGTAGAACTAAGAGATAGTTACAGATGTAGAACTAAGGGATAGTTACAGATGTAGAACTAAGGGATAGTTACAGATGTAGAACTAAGGGATAGTTACGGATGTAGAACTAAGGGATAGTTACAGGTGTAGAACTAAGGGATAGTTTCAGATGTAGAACTAAGGGATAGTTACAGGTATATAACTAAGAGATAGTTACAGATGTAGAACTAAGGGATAGTTACAGATGTAGAACTAAGAGATAGTTTCAGATGTAGAACTAAGGGATAGTTACAGGTATATAACTAAGAGATAGTTACAGATGTAGAACTAAGGGATTGTTACAGATGTAGAACTAAGAGATAGTTACAGATGCAGAACTAAGGGATAGTTACAGATGTAGAACTAAGAGATAGTTACAGATGCAGAACTAAGGGATAGTTGCAGATGTAGAACTAAGGGATAGTTACAGATGTAGAACTAAGAGATAGTTACAGATGTAGAACTAAGGGATAGTTACAGATGTAGAACTAAGGGATAGTTACAGATGTAGAACTAAGGGATAGTTACGGATGTAGAACTAAGGGATAGTTACAGGTGTAGAACTAAGGGATAGTTTCAGATGTAGAACTAAGGGATAGTTACAGGTATATAACTAAGAGATAGTTACAGATGTAGAACTAAGGGATAGTTACAGATGTAGAACTAAGAGATAGTTACAGATGTAGAACTAAGGGATAGTCACAGATGTAGAACTAAGAGATAGTTACAGATGTAGAACTAAGGGATAGTTACAGGTGTATAACTAAGGGATAGTTACGGATGTAGAACTAAGGGTAGTTACAGGTGTATAACTAAGAGATAGTTACAGATGTAGAACTAAGGGATAGTTACAGGTATATAACTAAGGGATAGTTACAGATGTAGAACTAAGAGATAGTTACAGATGTAGAACTAAGAGATAGTTACGGATGTGGAACCAAGGAATAGTTACATATGTACATATTGTTACTGTTACATAAAATAATTTGTTGATTCTCTTGAAAAAAAAAAACCTAATGGTAAGCATTGTCACATAATCAGTACTGAAATTCGACGTGGGTTTTAAAACTTAAATGTTTCTAAAATGTTACCGGCGCTTAAAGATAGAGTGATAATTGTTTGTCTGTATTTGGTTCATGTGCGTGTGTTAAATTTTAATACGAGGGAAAACAGATTTCAAGATTCGAATATTAATAATATATAATATTATCATATTTAAAAAAATTGCCGAAATAAAAAGATATATAATTTATTATTTTATATATAGTGATGTAAAACTAAGAGATAGTTACATAAATGTAGAACTAAGGGATAGTTACGGATGTAGAATATATAGTAGGTCGTTTTTCAGCTGAGGTCCTGCCATCCTCTCAGATCTCCTACTGTGGCATATAAACTGACAGGCTCCTGTCAGACCTCTGTGGCAAGCAGCTGCTTGAGGGGGGTATTTATTTTTATTTATATAGGGAAAAACTTATTTTGTTACTGAAAAAAATATTTAAAAATAGTGGTTTAAAATCATTCATATTTTTTAGAGACCTGAAACTCCTACTTTGCAAGATATGATGAGAACTGTCAAATTTAAGATATTTGGACAAAAAAAATTCACTTTTTTATTTTAGTAATGAATAAAAATTATTCTGCCAGTAATAATTCTGACTGTTGATCATTAGGTATAAAGTATTAAGTTTTCCGAAGGCAACCAAGTGATCAATAGTATTTTAAAATTTCTTAAAACTATGAAAAAATTATAAATAAAAATAATAAAAATAAAAATAAATATCCCCTCAAGCAGCTGCTTGCCACAGAGATCTGACAGGAGCCTGTCAGTTTATATGCCACAGTAGAAGATCTGAGAGGATGGCAGGACCTCAGCAAACAACCTAAATTTTATGATTCAGTTATTTCTAAAATTTAAAAAATAGTCCTACAGCTGCGATTTTCAAATTTAATGAATAAAAGAAAATTGTTAAATCGCTGTTCTAAAAATTTCGATTTTAACAAATCTTCGTACAAATGTGCAGAACATTTCAATCCAACAAATCGAATCCACTTCAATATTAAATTTTCAATATAAAATTCTCAAGTGAAATTTAGTAAAGCCCTCGAGAAAATTATACTTGTTTTTCAGTCATTTAAATTGTGTGGCATATCACTGATTTGATGGCAAGTTTCAAGTCTTAACACAGAAAGAGTTAAAACAATTAATAACTATACAATTTCCATTCTGTTGTTTTAAAAGATAATTTAGTAGCAGTTATTTTAGCGATTTCAGTAAGTGTTGCAATCAAGCAAAGAAAGACTCTGAAATTCAACGAAATTTCACGAAGACAGCTGTATACGCTCCGCCTGTCGAATTTCGTTTCGAATTTGCAATTGCCACACATTTCAACATTTACAGTTACCACTAAAAATATCCCAAAATTTCCCCTTACCTCAACGATTGTAATTACCCCTTAGTCCAACATTTAAAATTACCATTTTAGTTAGAAGTTTCTAATTATAGTGTAGTCCAAACATTGCAGTTATCCCTCAGTTCTACATCTGTAACTATCCCTTAATTCCACATCTGTATTTATCCCTTTAGTTCTACATCTGTAACTAACCCTTACTTACAAAATCTGTAACTAACCCTTACTTACACATCTGTAACTAACCCTTACTTGCACATCTGTAACTATCTCTTAGTTTTACATCTGCAACTATCCCTTAGTTCCACATCTGTAACTATCCATTACTTCTATATCTGTAACTCTTAGTTCTACATCTGTAACTATCTCTTACTTCTACATTTGTAAATATCCATTAGTTTTACATCTGTAACTATCTCTTAGTTCTACATCTGTAACTATCCCTTAGTTCTACATCTGTAACTATCTCTTAATTCTACATCTGTAACTAACCCTTAGTTACACATCTGTAACTATCTCTTAGTTTGACATCTGCAACTATCCCTTAGTTCCACATCTGTAACTATCCATTAGTTCTATATCTGTAACTCTTAGTTCTACATCTGTAATTATCTCTTACTTCTACATTTGTAAATATCCATTAGTTTTACATCTGTAACTATCTCTTAGTTCTACATCTGTAAATATCCATTAGTTCTACATTTCTAACTATCTCTTAGTTCTACATCTGTAATTATCCCTTTAGTTCTACATCTGTAACTATCTCTTAGTTCTACATCTGTAATTATCCCTTAGTTCTACATCTGTAATTATCCTTTTAATTCTACATCTGTAACTATCCATTAGTTTTGCATCTGTAACTATCTCTTAGTTCTACATTTGTAAATATCCATTACTTTTACATCTGTAACTATCTCTTAGTTCTACATCTGTAATTATCCCTTTAGTTCTACATCTGTAACTATCTCTTAATTCTACATCTGCAACTATCCCTTAGTTCCACATCTGTAACTGTCCATTAGTTCTATACCTGTAACTCTTAGTTCTATATCTGTAACTCTTAGTTCTACATCTGTAACTATCTCTTACTTCTACATTTGTAACTATCCATTAGTTTTACATCTGTAACTATCCCTTAGTTCTACATCTGTAACTATCTCTTAGTTCTACATCTGTAACTATCCTTTAGTTCCACACCTGTAACTATCCCTTAATTCTACATCTGTAACTATCCCTTAATTCTACATCTGTAACTATCCCTTAATTCTACATCTGTAACTATCTCTTAATTCTACATCTGTAACTCACCCTTAGTTCCACATCTGTAACTATCCATTTGTTCTATATCTCTAACTCTTAGTTCTACATCTTTAATTATCTCTTACTTCTACATTTGTAAATATCCATTAGTTTTACATCTGTAACTATCTCTTAGTTCTACATCTGTAACTATCCCTTAGTTCTACATTTGTAATTATCCCTTTAGTTCTACATCTGTAACTATCTCTTAGTTTTACGTCTCCAACTATACCTTAGTTCCACATCTGTAACTGTCCATTAGTTCTATACCTGTAACTCTTAGTTCTATATCTGTAACTCTTAGTTCTACATATGTAATTATCTCTTACTTCTACATTTGTAAATATCCATTAGTTTTACATCTGTAACTATCTCTTAGTTCTACATCTGTAAATATCCATTAGTTCTACATCTGTAACTATCTCTTAGTTCTACATCTGTAATTATCCCTTTAGTTCTACATCTGTAACTATCCATTAGGTTTACATCTGTAACTATCTCTTAGTTCTACATTTGTAAATCCATTAGTTTTACATCTGTAACTATCTCTTAGTTCTATATCTGTAATTATCCCTTTAGTTCTACATCTGTAACTATCTCTTAATTCTACATCTGCAACTATCCCTTAGTTCCACATCTGTAACTGTCCATTAGTTCTATACCTGTAACTCTTAGTTCTATATCTGTAATTCTTAGTTCTACATCTGTAACTATCTCTTACTTCTACATTTGTAACTATCCATTAGTTTTACATCTGTAACTATCTCCTAGTTCTACACCTGTAACTATCTCTTAGTTCTACATCTATAACTATCCCTTAGTTCTACATCTGTAACTATCCCTTAGTTTTACATTTGTAACTGTCCCTTAGTTCTATATCTGTAACTATCTCTTAGTTCCACATATGTAACTATCTCTTAATTCTACATCTGTGACTATCCCTTAGTTCCAAATCTGTACTATTCCTTAGTTCCATACCTGTAACTATCCCTTAATTCTACATCTGTACAGTACCTATCCCTTAGTTCTACATCTGTAACTATCCCTTAATTCTACATCTGTAACTATCCCTTAATTCTACATCTGTAACTATCCCTTAATTCTACATCTGTAACTATCTCTTATTTAGACATTTGCAATTATACGTTGGCTCCAAATTTCCAATTAACCTTTAGTTCGACATTTGAAAGTTATGGCTTAGTTCGACATTGCAAATTACCCCTTCTACATCTCAGGCGTTATTATTCTAATCATCTAAGGCGTTATAATTCTATCCAGTGTTATAACCTATATGTTCTAGGTTTTCAAGAGACCAGATGGACAGGTAAAAGTGAGATACCTAAAAATAACTTTAAATTTCTCTATTCAGGGAGGGAGGATGGAAAGCATCTTCAAGGTGTAGGTTTGCTTCTCAGAATACATGCCAGTGATGCTCTTCTAGGATATGACTGCATTAATGAAAGATTTCTTAAAGCAAAATTGAAAGAAAATTTTGAGACTTGAATATCATCTGTTGTTATGCCCCCACTGAGGACTCTGATGAGAACGAGAAGGATACGTTTTACAGCCAGCTTCGGGTTATTTTTAATTTTGTGAAGAAAGGAGATATTTTTCTTGTGCTAGCTGACTTCAATGCTTAAGTTGGTATTGACTCTGACCTTTGGGCAGGAGTTTTAGGTCCCTTTGGCATTGGTAGTTCGAATGGAAATGGAGAACTTCTCCTACAGGCAAGTAAACTTAATGGTTTATGAATAACTAACACATACTTCAAACATCGGGACATTTAAAAATATACATTGGTTTCACATGATGGGTTGCACAGGAATACGATAGATTATATTTTAATTAACAGCAAATGGGCCAGTTCAGTTAGGAATACCAGATCATAAAGGGAAGCCGAAATTGGGTCTGACCATTGCCTGGTAAAAAGTGTTTTGCAGCTGAAGCTTAAGAAATGTTGTGCTGAGGTTAAAAAAATTACCTTCAACACTGAAGCTCTGAAAGACCCAGTTATAGCCAAAGCATACCATGATAGACTACTTAGTCATTATGACAATCGTGGTTTGCTTACTACTGAAGTTGAGGAAGAATGGGATCAGTTTAAACAGGCTTTTCCTGAAACCAAGAGTACTCTTTTGGGTAAAAGGGAACAGAGGAAACGAAATTATTTGAGTGATAAGGCTATGGAACTTATTTCTGAAAGAAGGGCGTGCAGAATGAATATGAATCAACACCCTACTAGTCCTAACAGAAGGCATTACAACGAGCTTAACAAACGTGTAAAGGATAGGTTAACAGCTGATAAGAATCTTTGTCTTGATATCTTGGCTGACAAAGCAGAGGAAGCAGTTAGACAGCACAACAGCAGCGGGTTGTACCAGATCGTTAATGTTTTATGTGGGAAGAAACGGACAGGTACACAGGGAATGAGGGATAAACATGGCAAGGTGGTTGAAGGTGAGGTTTCTGTGATGGCTTCAGAGATGTTCTAAATAATGTGATTATTTCTACTCCCATTGTTTGTAATGAGGATAGATGCATTACTGGCTTTTATGATGGCCCTATATCACATTCCCAAGTGGCATTGGCTATCTCTAAATTAAAACTGCATAAATCCCCAGGGGTGGATGAAATCACCACTGAAATGCTTAGATGTGGGAACATTTGTGTTGTCACATGGCTGACTGAAATTTTGAAATTTTTCATGATAAACGTGTTGTTCCTAAGGATTTTACTAGAGCTATCATTGTCCCAATTTTTAAGAAATGTGATCGCAGTTCTTGTGATAATTATAGAGGAATTAGTTTACTTTCTGTTCCAGGTAAAGTTCTTTGCTTGATTATACTTAACAGAATTAAGAATTTGGTTGATGGACAACTGCGTGATGAACAGTGTGGATTCAGAAGTGGTAGGGGATGTGTATTGAACAAATGTTTTCACTTAGGCAGATTCTTGAGAAATGTTTAGAGTTTCAGAAATCTATGGTTATTAGCTTTATAGATTTCAAAAAGGCTTTTGACTAGGTTGATCGATATAATAATACAATAAGTTAGTTAGTGTAATAAAAACTCTCTGTAATAATACTGAGTCGTGTGTGAGAGCAGCTATTGGTTTAGCATTTCTAGTGGAGTTAGACAAGGGTGCATTTTGTCTCCTTTTCTCTTTTGTTTGATTATTGATTATGTAATGCGAAATTCTTTGCAAGGGAAAGATTTTGGCCTTAAATGGTCTAGAGATTTCAAAATTTCTGATTATGATTTGGCCCTGTTGGCTAATGATGTTGATGAGATGAATTTATTTATTAGGGCTGTTGATGAGACTGGTAATAGAGTAGGTTTGGTGATAAACAGAGAAAAAACTAAAGTGATGAAAATTGGTCGGGCAGATAGTGCTTCGATTGCTTTGAATGGCCGCACTCTTGAGCAATTGTCTCAGTTTAATTCCCTTGGGAGCTATGTAACAGATACTGATGATGTGCGACATGAGATAAATAGAAGAATAGGGATTGCCGCTGGAACTTTTAAGAATCTATGAAAAGTGTGGAAAAATAGGCATTTATACCTACAGACTAAAATTAGACTGTATAACAGTTTGGTTCTTTCTAAGATTCGTTATGGTAGTGAAACATGGACACTTTGTAAGCAGGATAACAAGAAACTTGATACCTTTGATTCTAGATGCTTGTGCAGTATCTTGGGAATTAGGTGGTTTGACTTTGTAAGTAATGATGATGTTAGAAGGAGTCATCAACCTCTTTTGACAGCATATTGTGCAGAGAGAGACTGCGTTGGTTTGGCCATGTTTCTCATATGAATAGCTGCAGATTGGTAAACAGTATTATGAACAGTGTACCTAAGGCTATCAGAAAAAGGGGGAGACCTAGGATGCGATGGGCAGACTATGTCAAACAGGACCTTGCTAGAATTGGCCTAGACTGGCAAAAATGCAGCAGCTGCAACTCGGAACAGACACGTCTAAGAGAAGAAAATTACACAGTCTGGTTGGACCTACGTAGCCCATGGCTGCACGAGGATTTTGTATGTATGATACAATACTTATTTCTAAGTTTTAATTAACTTCTGAAGTCAATTTTTGTAGCTGGCATTATTACTGCTAAATATTGCTGCTTCCATAACTCATTAAATACTGAATGAATATTGTTGAAAATCGAGATTTTGATTTATTTGATTGAGATCTTTATCTGCAATCACATTTTTCAAAACAAAAAAAACTTATATTAGAAATCATAGAACTTTGACGTTAGCTTCCCATTGACTAAGGGATTTTACTTTATTTATGGAAACCAGTGTATATTAATTACCTCTTAGTTCACACATGTCGAATTATTCCTTGGTTCGACATTTGAAAACTCATCCTTTATTAAGCATTGTAAATTACCCGCTTAGTTGGACATTTGAAAATTACCCCTAGTCCACTTTTTGAAAATCCCCTTAGTTCCGCATTTGCAAATAACCCCTTAGTTCAACATTAGAGAATTACCTCTTAGTTTGACATATGTGAATTAACCCTTAATTTGACGTATGTGAATTAACCCTTAGCTTGACGTATGTGAATTAACCCTTAGTTTGACGTATGTGAATTAACCCTTAGTTTGACGTATGTGAATTAACCCTTAGTTTGACGTATGTGAATTAACCCTTAGTTTGACGTATGTGAATTAACCCTTAGTTTGACGTATGTGAATTAACCCATAGTTTCACGTATGTGAATTAACCCTTAGTTTGACATATGTGAATTAACCCTTAGTTTGACGTATGTGAATTAACCCTTAGTTTGACGTATGTGAATTAACCCTTAGTTTGACGTATGTGAATTAACTTTTAGTTTGACATATGTGAATTAACCCTTAGTTTGACGTATGTGAATTAACCCTTAGTTTGACGTATGTGAATTAACCCTTAGTTTGACGTATGTGAATTAACCCTTAGTTTGACGTATGTGAATTAACCCTTAGTTTGACGTATGTGAATTAACCCTTAGTTTGACGTATGTGAATTAACCCTTAGTTTGACGTATGTGAATTAACCCTTAGTTTGACGTATGTGAATTAACTTTTAGTTTGACATATGTGAATTAACCCTTAGTTTGACGTATGTGAATTAACCCTTAGTTTGACGTATGTTGTGAATTAACCCTTAGTTTGACGTATATGAATTAACCCTTAGTTTGACGTATGTGAATTAACCCATAGTTTCACGTATGTGAATTAACCCATAGTTTCACGTATGTGAATTAACCCTTAGTTTGACGTATGTGAATTAACCCTTAGTTTGACGTATGTGAATTAACTTTTAGTTTGACATATGTGAATTAACCCTTAGTTTGACGTATGTGAATTAACCCTTAGTTTGACGTATGTTGTGAATTAACCCTTAGTTTGACGTATATGAATTAACCCTTAGTTTGACGTATGTGAATTAACCCATAGTTTCACGTATGTGAATTAACCCATAGTTTCACGTATGTGAATTAACCCTTAGTTTGACATATGTGAATTAACCCTTAGTTTGACGTATGTGAATTAACCCTTAGTTTGACGTATGTGAATTAACTTTTAGTTTGACATATGTGAATTAACCCTTAGTTTGACGTATGTGAATTAACCCTTAGTTTGACGTATGTGAATTAACCCTTAGTTTGACGTATGTGAATTAACCCATAGTTTCACGTATGTGAATTAACCCTTAGTTTGACATATGTGAATTAACCCTTAGTTTGACGTATGTGAATTAACCCTTAGTTTGACGTATGTGAATTAACCCTTAGTTTGACGTATGTGAATTAACCCTTAGTTTGACGTATGTGAATTAACCCTTAGTTTGACGTATGTGAATTAACTTTTAGTTTGACATATGTGAATTAACCCTTAGTTTGACGTATGTGAATTAACCCTTAGTTTGACGTATGTGAATTAACCCTTAGTTTGACGTATGTGAATTAACCCTTAGTTTGACGTATGTGAATTAACACTTAGTTTGACGTATGTGAATTAACCCTTAGTTTGACGTATGTGAATTAACTTTTAGTTTGACATATGTGAATTAACCCTTAGTTTGACGTATGTGAATTAACCCTTAGTTTGACGTATGTTGTGAATTAACCCTTAGTTTGACGTATATGAATTAACCCTTAGTTTGACGTATGTGAATTAACCCATAGTTTCACGTATGTGAATTAACCCATAGTTTCACGTATGTGAATTAACCCTTAGTTTGACATATGTGAATTAACCCTTAGTTTGACGTATGTGAATTAACCCTTAGTTTGACGTATGTGAATTAACCCTTAGTTTGACGTATGTGAATTAACTTTTAGTTTGACATATGTGAATTAACCCTTAGTTTGACGTATGTGAATTAACCCTTAGTTGGACGTATGTGAATTAACCCTTAGTTTGACGTATGTGAATTTCCCTTAGTTTGACGTATGTGAATTAACCCTTAGTTTGACGTACGTTAATTAACCCTTAGTTTGACGTATGTGAATTAACACTTAGTTTGACGTATGTGAATTAACCCTTAGTTTGACGTATGTGAATTAACCCTTAGTTTGAGGTATGTGAATTAACCCTTAGTTTGACGTATGTGAATTAACCCTTAGTTTGACGTATGTGAATTAACCCTTAGTTTGACGTATGTGAATTAAACCTTAGTTTGACATATGTGAATTTACCCTTAGTTTGACGTATGTGAATTAACCCTCAGTTTGACGTATATGAGTTAACCCTTAGTTTGACGTATGTGAATTTACCCTTAGTTTGACGTATGTGAATTAACCCTTAGTTTGACGTATGTTGTGAATTAACCCTTAGTTTGACGTATGTGAATTAAACCTTAGTTTGACGTATGTGAATTAACCCTTAGCTTGACGTATGTGAATTAACAATTAGTTTGACGTATGTGAATTAACATTTAGTTTGACGTATGTGAATTTACCCTTAGTTTGACGTATGTGAATTAACCCTTAGTTTGACGTATGTCAATTTACCCTTAGTTTGACGTATGTGAAATAACCGTTAGTTTGACACATGTGAATTAACACTTAGTTTGACATATGTGATTTGGGTTGGGTTGTTTTACCTCTGAGCGGCACTTTTTTGCACACCATGGGCTAAATGGTCAGGTCACATGGACCCCGAAGGCTCAGAGAAGGTTCGGGGAGGGGACCCACTGGAACAGCTGTTGGGAGACAGATGGTAGTCTCCCGTCAAGGCCATCCAGCGTGTTCTTTAACGTGCACAGCGTATGGCTCTCCCCCACACGGGGCAACGGCTTAACGTCCCATCCGAAAGACGGCGGCCTTTCCAAGCCTATCGGTGTCCCCTACTGACCGTGAGCAAGGCGGGGAATTTTGCGGAGATAAATCTCGACGCTGACCCAACTGGGACTCGAACCTGGGAACCATAGATTACTAGCCTGGCGCCCTACCGACTGAGCCACCCCCGCCCCTCCGTTCATTCAATGAAGTTTCGCTGATTGCAATCTACGTTATATCAATGGCATTCTACATTCGAAGCTCTATAACTTCTAAAATATGCCTCTAATGAAAACATATGACTGAAGATAAATTAAAGATCATAATCAAATCTATCTAAATCTCGATTTTCAATAATATTCGTTCAGTATTTAAAAAGTTGTGAAAGGTAGACTATTTAACAAAAAATTTCTTGCTTTGTGAAAATCGTTCATGATTGTCTAATATTGAATAATAATTACGTAAGCTTTAAAAGTATATTTAATTAAACAGTAGAAAACAGTGGGTTTTTTTTAAGTTTTAATTTCTAAAGGTAGAAGTCGTTCATCACTCGCCAGGCTCGTAATCTGTAGTTCCTAGGTTCGAGTCCCAGCTGGGTCAGCGTTGAGATTTATCTCCGCAAAATTCCACGCCCTGCCCACGGTCAGCAGGGGACACCGATTGAGCTTGGAAAGGCCGCCGTCCGTCGGATGGGACGTTAAGCCGTGGTCCCGTGTGCGGGAGAGACATACCCTGTGCACGTTAAAGAACACGCTGGATGGCCTTGACGGGAGGCTACCATCTGTCTCCCAACAGCTGTTTCAGTGGGTCCCCTCCCCCAACCTTCTCTGAGCCTTCCGGGTCCTAGTGACCTGGCCATTTAGCCCATGGTGTGCAAAAAAGTGCCGCCCAGAGGTAAAACAACCCAACCCAACCCGTTCATCACTATTACGAAATATTCTGGGGCTTGTGGCTTTAAATGCTGAACGAAAATCGAAATATAAATAGATTTGATTATAATTATGTTGTCACATTTTTGCAACAAATGCATATTTTAGAAGTTACAGAGCTTCAAAGTTAAATTTCCATTTCCAAAAATGATGGATATTTTCTATCGTCTTTTCCTCCTTATCAACAAGGGCTAAATTATATCATCGATAAGGATAAAAATAAAATGGTATATCTATCATTCTATCACCTAAAAAAATGAGCCAAAGAGTCCCAAATATAAATGAATTAAAAATGAAAAAATATCTATCTTTCTATATGGGCCCTAAAAAGTAGAAAATCAACCTTAAGTATTCGTATTCACTTCAAAGGAAGATAGGGCGCCTGCAATCTTGTTGTGAGTAGATATGGGTTGGGTTGTTTCACCTCTGAGCGGCACTTTTTTGCATAACATGGGCTAAATGGCCAGGTCACATGGACCCCGAAGGTTCAGAGAAGGTTGGGGGAGGGGACCCACTGGAACAGCTGTTGGGAGACAGATGGTAGCCTCCCGTCTAGGCCATCCAGCGTGTTATTTAACGTTGAGTTGTTTTACCTCTGAGCGGCACTTTTTTTGCACACCATGGGATAAATGGCCAGGTCACATGGATCCCGAAGGCTCAGAGAAGGTTGGGGGAGGGGACCCACTGGAACAGCTGTTGGGAGACAGATGGTAGCCTCCCATCAAGGCCATCCAGCGTGTTATTTAACGTTGAGTTGTTTTACCTCTGAGCGGCACTTTTTTGCACACCATGGGCTAAATGGCCAGGTCGCATGGACCCCGAAGGTTCAGAGAAGGTTGGGGGAGGGGACCCACTGGAACAGCTGTTGGGAGACAGATGGTAGCCTCCCGTCAAGGCCATCCAGCATGTTCTTTAACGTTGGGTTGTTTTACCTCTGAGCGGCACTTTTTTGCACACCATGGGCTAAATGGCCAGGTCGCATGGACCCCGAAGGTTCAGAGAAGGTTGGGGGAGGGGACCCACTGGAACAGCTGTTGGGAGACAGATGGTAGCCTCCCGTCAAGGCCATCCAGCGTGTTCTTTAACGTTGAGTTGTTTTACCTCTGAGCGGCACTTTTTTGCACACCATGGGCTAAATGGCCAGGTCGCATGGACCCCGAAGGTTCAGAGAAGGTTGGGGGAGGGGACCCACTGGAACAGCTGTTGGGAGACAGATGGTAGCCTCCCGTCAAGGCCATCCAGCGTGTTATTTAACGTTGAGTTGTTTTACCCCTGAGCGGCACTTTTTTGCACACCATGGGATAAATGGCCAGGTCACATGGACCCCGAAGGCTCAGAGAAGGTTGGGGGAGGGGACCCACTGGAACAGCTGTTGGGAGACAGATGGTAACCTCCCGTCAAGGCCATCCAGCGTGTTCTTTAACGTGCACAGGGTATGGATCTCCCGCACACGGAGCCACGGCTTAACGTCCCATCCGACGGACGGCGGCCTTTCCAAGCCCATCGGTGTCCCCTACTGACCGTGGGAAGGGCGGGGAATTTTGCGGAGATAAATCTCAACGCTGACCAGCTGGGACTCGAACCTGGGAACTACAGATTCCGAGTCTGGCGAGTTTACGACTGAGCCGCCCCCGTGTGAGTACGTAAATCGGCATCCTATCTTCCTTTGAAATGAATACGAACTCAGTGATTGATTGCACTCTTGATGTGCTTTAGGTTTATTTTCTACTTTTTAGGGCCAATGTAGAAAGAAAAGAATTTTTTAATTTTTAATTATTTACATTTTTTTCTTTGTCACTAAAGACACCTACCTTCGCAAACTTGCATTTAATATATGACTCATAAATATCGGGGGCGGGGGGGGGGAGCTCAGTCGGTAGCGCGCCAGGCTCGTAATCTGTAGTTCCCAGGTTCGAGTCCCAGCTGGGTCAGCTTTGAGAATTATCTCCGCAAAATTTCCCGCCCCGTCCACGGTCAGTAGGGGACACCGATGGGCTTGGAAAGGCCGCCGTCCGTCGGATGGGACATTAAGCCATGTCGCCGTGTGCGGGAGAGCCATACCCTCTGCACATTAAAGAACACGCTGGATGGCCTTGACGGGAGGCTACCATCTGTCTCCCAACAGCTGTTTCAGTGAGTCCCCTACCCCAACCTCCTCTGAGCTTTCGAGGTCCGTGTGACCTGGCAATTTAGCCCATGGTATGCAAAAAAGTGACGCTCAGAGGTAAAACAACCCAACCCATAATTATCGACCATATTTTACCTCCCTTTTGGAATCGTTGCCAGTGATTCAAAATCTATTATTACCAAAGCACAAGAACCAAGCCGGAGGTGGCCTCTTCCCACAACCTTCTCTGCGCCATCGGGGTCCTTGTGACCTATCCATTTAGCGCATTGTGTGCAAAAAAGTGCAGCTCAGAGGTATAACTACCTAATCCCGTGTCATCAGAATCTTGAATGAAATTGCCAAACATCATTTGTTAAAAGGGCTAGATAATCAGTGTAAAATAGATCAAATATTTTCAATATTCACAAGTCAACAAATCTCACACATGACTCAATGTTATAGAGATACTTCTTTATAATTATTAACTAATTTTGTGGCATGCCATACGATCTCACAATTAACCACAAATTACGAAACTCAACAGAAAAGATAGCCTTTTCGAAATCTACAAAGCAAGTAACTCATGTTTTAGAAACTAAACATTTAAAACGAGATTTGTTATGTACAATTTCTACCACCTCTGAATTCATAATATTTATTTTGAATCTTCCATTTGACAAATATTCCATTCTGTTGAGTAAAATTAATGGATTGACTTTTCCTGGAAAAAAAGTCGACTAAATTTCCTATGATTATCGCAAAAACTACGATCACCGAAAATAGGGATAATAATAGTTCTAATAAAACCCTTAGTAACAATGCCTTTATCATAAAAGATTTCGTTAGACATATGATAACAGAAACTTTCCCAGCTCTGAGCAGTTTAGTAGTAATTTCATCTACCCCTGGAGTTTAGAAATAGCCAAAATAACTTCAGATTGTGTTATAGGGCCAACATTAAAGCCAGTAATGCATCTATCATGATTACAAACAATGGGAGTAGAACTAACCACATTGTATAGAACATCACTGAAATGTTCAGCCCACCTAGCCATGACAGAATCCTCACCTTCTATAGGGGGCAGGGGTGGCTCAGTCGGTAGCGCGCCAGGCTCGTAATCTGTAGTTCCCAGGTTCGAGTCCCAGCTGGGTCAGCGTTGAGATTTATCTCCGCAAAATTCCCCGCTCTACCCACGGTCAGTAGGGGACACCGATGGGTTTGGAAAGTCCGCCGTCCGTCGGATGGGACGTTAAGCCGTGGCCCCGTGTGTGGGAGAGCCATACCCTGTGCACGTTAAAAAACACGCTGGATGGCCTTGACGGGAGGCTACCATCTGTCTCCCAACAGCTGTTCCAGTGGATCCCCTCCCCCAACCTTCTCTGAGCCTCCGGGGTCCATGTGACCTGGCCATTTAGCCCATGGTGTGCAAAAAAGTGCCGCTCAGATGTAAAACACCCAACCCAACGGTAGCGCGCCAGGCTCGTAATCTGTAGTTCCCAGGTTAGAGTCCCAGCTGGGTCAGCGTTGAGATTTATCTCCGCAAAATTTCCCCGCCCTGCCCACGGTCAGTAGGGGACACCGATGGGCTTGAAAAGGCCGCCGTCCGTCGAATGGGACGTTAATCTGTGGCCCCGTGTGCGGAAGAGCCATACCCTATGCACGTTAAAGAACACGCTGGATGGCCTTGACGGGAGGCTACCATCTGTCTTCCAACAGCTGTTACAGTGGGTCCCTTCCCCCAACCATCTCTGAGCCTTCGGGTTCCTTGTGGCCTGGCCATTTAGCCCATGGTGTGCAAAAAAGTGCCGCTCAGAGGTAAAACAATCCAATCCAATCAGAGCCAATAATTCATAAAAATAATATTAGGTAATATACCATATATCAGTATCTCTAAGAATATCTTTATGCGAGACATTAAATACATATCTTTCTCTTAAAATGTGTAATTAAAATGTAGACCCAGTCCTAGGTGGTCAGTCTGTTGAGATTTATCTCCCTAAAACTTTTCGCCCTTCCCACGGTCAGTAGGGGAAACCGATAGAGTTAAAAAGGTCACCGTCCGTCGGATGTTACGCTAAGCCGTGGCCTCATGTGCAGGAGAGCCATATCCTGTGCACGTTAAAGAACACTCTGGATGGCCTTGATGAGAGGCTACCATCTGTCTCCCAACAGCTGTTCCAGTGGGTCTCCTTCCCCAACCTTCTCCGAGCCTTCGGGGTCTCTGTGACCTGGTCATTTAGTTCATTGTGTGCAAAAAAGTGCCGCTCAGAGGTAAAACAGCCAACCAACCCGTGTGTCTGAGAGACATATCCTGTGCACTTGAAGAACACGCTCGATGACCTTGACGGAGACTGTCATCTGTCTCCCAACAACTGTTCCTCTGAGTCCCCTTCCCCAACCTTCTCCGAGACTTCGGGGTCTCTGTGACCTGGTCATTTAGCCCATTGTGTGCAAAAAAGTGCTGCTCAGCGGTAAAACAACCCAACGCAACTCCATGTGAAAACAAATCATTACCAGAATTTATGAACGACGGAAGACTTTACTGCATTGATTTAATTTCTGTTGTAGATCTTATTAAAGATGAAGCGAATATTAACAAAATGATAGGAAATTTACTGTGCTTGAAAGCAGTCAAGCAAAACACTCTTATCTCTAGCAAGACTCTACCAAGTCCAATCCTATCTCTAGCAAGACTCTACCAAGTCCAATCCTATCTCTAGCAAGACTCTACCAAGTCCAATCCTATCTCTAGCAAGACTCTACCAAGTCCAATCCTATCTCTAGCAAGACTCTACCAAGTCCAATCCTATCTCTAGCAAGACTCTAAAAAGTCCAATCCTATCTCTAGCAAGACTCTACCAAGTCCAATCCTATCTCTAGCAAGACTCTACCAAGTCCAATCCTATCTCTAGCAAGACTCTACCAAGTCCAATCCTATCTCTAGCAAGACTCTACCAAGTCCAATCCTATCTCTAGCAAGACTCTACCAAGTCCAATCCTATCTCTAGCAAGACTCTACCAAGTCCAATCCTATCTCTAGCAAGACTCTACCAAGTCCAATCCTATCTCTAGCAAGACTCTACCAAGTCCAATCCTATCTCTAGCAAGACTCTACCAAGTCCAATCCTATCTCTAGCAAGACTACCAAGTCCAATCCTATCTCTAGCAAGACTCTACCAAGTCCAATCCTATCTCTAGCAAGACTCTACCAAGTCCAATCCTATCTCTAGCAAGACTCTACCAAGTCCAATCCTATCTCTAGCAAGACTCTACCAAGTCCAATCCTATCTCTAGCAAGACTCTACCAAGTCCACCTATCTGTAATCAGAACCTAAAATGGTCATAGTGAATAATTCCTAAACCTTTTGTCTAGTAAAATGTGACTGAAGATAAAGATCATAATCAGATCTATTTAAATCTCGACTTGCAACAATATTCGCTCTATATTTAAAGAGTTACGGAAAGTGGAATATTGAACAACAAATTATCGTTTTACAGAAATAATAAGTAATTGTCTAATATTGGAGTCACCTTACGCAAAATGGGTAAATGTATATATTATTAAATGATTTGAAACATTACTTATTGCTTAAATTTTAATTCATTTCTGAAGTAAATTCCTTATGAGGCGGGGCGGGGGTGACTCAGTCGGTAGCGCGCCAGGCTCGTAATCTGTATTTCCCAGGTTCGGGTCCCAGCTGGGTCAGGGTTGAGATTTATCTCCGCAAAAATTCACCGCCCTGCCCACGGTCAGTAGGGGACACCGATGGGCTTGGAAAGGCCGCCGTCCATCGGATGGAACGTTAAGCCGTGGCCCCGTGTGCAGGAGAGCCATACCCTGTGCACGTTAAAGAACACGCTGGATGGCCTTGACGGGAGGCTACCATCTGTCTCCCAACAGCTGTTCCAGTGGGTCCCCTCCCCCAACCTTCTCTGAGCCTTCGGGGTTCATGTGACATGGCCATTTAGCCCATGGTGTGCAAAAAAGTGCCGCTCAGAAATAAAACATCCCAACGTTAAAGAACACGCTGGATGGCCTTGACGGGAGGCTACCATCTGTCTCCCAACAGCTGTTCCAGTGGGTCCCCTCCCCCAACCTTCTCTGAGCCTTCGGGGTTCATGTGACATGGCCATTTAGCCCATGGTGTGCGAAAAAGTGCCACTCAGAGGTAAAACAACTCAACGTTAAATAACACGCTGGATGGCCTTGACGGGAGGCTACCATCTGTCTCCCAACAGCTGTTCCAGTGGGTCCCGTCCCCCAACCTTCTCTGAGCCTTCGGGTTCCTTGTGACCTGGCCATTTAGTCCATGGTGTGCAAAAAAGTGCCACTCAGAGGTAAAACAACCCAACGTTAAAGAACACGCTGGATGGCCTTGACGGAAGGCTACCATATGTCTCCCAACAGCTGTTCCAGTGGGTCCCCTCCTCCAACCTTCTCTGAGCCTTCGGGTTCCTTCTGACCTGGCAATTTAGTCCATGGTGTGCAAAAAAGTGCCATTCAGAGGTAAAACAACCCAACGTTAAAGAACACGCTGGATGGCCTTGACGGAAGGCTACCATATGTCTCCCAACAGCTGTTCCAGTGGGTCCCCTCCTCCAACCTTCTCTGAGCCTTCGGGTTCCTTGTGACCTGGCCATTTAGTCCATGGTGTGCAAAAAAGTGCCACTCAGAGGTAAAACAACCCAACGTTAAAGAACACGCTGGATGGCCTTGACGGAAGGCTACCATATGTCTCCCAACAGCTGTTCCAGTGGGTCCCCTCCTCCAACCTTCTCTGAGCCTTCGGGTTCCTTGTGACCTGGCAATTTAGTCCATGGTGTGCAAAAAAGTGCCATTCAGAGGTAAAACAACCCAACGTTAAAGAACACGCTGGATGGCCTTGACGGAAGGCTACCATATGTCTCCCAACAGCTGTTCCAGTGGGTCCCCTCCTCCAACCTTCTCTGAGCCTTCGGGTTCCTTCTGACCTGGCAATTTAGTCCATGGTGTGCAAAAAAGTGCCACTCAGAGGTAAAACAACCCAACGTTAAAGAACACGCTGGATGGCCTTGACGGAAGGCTACCATATGTCTCCCAACAGCTGTTCCAGTGGGTCCCCTCCTCCAACCTTCTCTGAGCCTTCGGGTTCCTTCTGACCTGGCAATTTAGTCCATGGTGTGCAAAAAAGTGCCGCTCAGAGGTAAAACAACCCAACCCAACTCCAACCTTCTCTGATCTCTTGTGGGTCTTTGTGACCTGGCTGTTTTGCCCAATATGGGTGAAAAGGTACCGCCAAAAGGTAAAGCAACGCAACTCTATATGTATGCCGGATTGAAAGTGTGAGAATAATTTTTACGCTAGTTTAAAGATAGCGAGGGCGATATTACACGCCAGGGTTTAGAATAGGGAAAAAAAACGTTTCCGAAAAACAGCAACCGACGTTTTTATAGTACTGTGAAAACTTATGGGTGGGGGGGGTGAAAGTTGGCGCTTAAATGTTCAAAATCCGGGAACGTTTGAAGCGTTTTGACTAAGGAAAAGTCAGGAAACGTGATGCTGCATATTTGGCGGGAGATCGTAAGAGGCGAGAAAAAGAGAGGGAAATGGAACTCGAGGCTTGAGATGGTTTTTTTAGAAGAGTTGGGTTGGGTTGTTTTACCTCTGAGCGGCACTTTTTTGCACACCATGTGCTAGATGCGCAAGTCACAAGGACCCCGAATGCTCAGAGAAGGTTGGGGGAGGGGACCCACTGGAACAGCTGTTGGGAGACAGATGGTAGCTTCCCGTCAAGGCCATCCAGCGTGTTCTTTAACGTGCATAGGGTATGGCTCTCCCACACACGAGCCCACGGCTTAACGTCCCATCCGACGGACGGCGGCCTTTCCAAGCACATCGGTTTTTTTTTAGAAGAGTGAAAGATTTTTAGAAGAGATAATGATCCAACGTTTAGATGTAAATGTGGCAGTGACTATCGTAAATAAGTATGAATATTGTAATAAGAAAGAAATCTCTCATTTTTCCAGCCAGTACTGTGTTTTGCCAAGATTCTATGAAGCGAAGGTGGCTCAGTCGGTAGCGCGCCAGGTCTCATAATCTGTAGTTCCCAGGTTCGAGTCCCAGCTGGGTCAGCGTTGAGATTTATCTCCGCAAAACTCCCCGCCCTGCCCACTGTCAGTAGGGGACACTGATGGGCTTGGAAAGGCCGTCGTCCGTCGGATGGGACGTTAAGTCGTGGCCCTGTGTATGGGATAGCCATGCGCAGTGCACATTAAAGAATACGTTGGATGACCTTGAAGGGAGAATACGATCTGTCTCCCAACAGCTGATCCAGTGGTTCCCCTCCCCCAACCTTCTCTGAGCCTTTAGGGTCCATGTGACGTGGTCATTTAGCCCATTTTGTGCAAAAAAGAACCGTTCAGAGGTAAAACAACCCAACGTTAAAGAACACTCTTGATGGCCTTGACAGGAGGCTACCATCTGTCTCCCAACAGCTGTTCCAGTGGGTTCCCTTCCCCAACTTTCTCTGAGCCTTAGGGGTCCATGTGACCTGGCCATTTAGCACATGGTGTGCAAAAAAGTGCCGCTCAACTTAAATTATCAAGAACGTCCAGCATGTTCCTTAATGTACAGTCGCTTAAAAAAACATCCGAACACTATGCTTGACTACAGAATTCAGAAAAAAATATCTGGCAACGATTTTTTTTAGAAATTAGTGATCTGGTATCGTGGTTGCCAGTTCACTGATTTCTGACACGAAGGTTGCCAGTTCACTGATTTCTAAAAAAAATCGTTGCCAGATATTTTTTTCTGAATTCTGTAATCAACTATAGCGTTCGGATACTTTTTTGAGCGACTGTATCTGAATCTCAATTTTCAACAATGCACCCTTAATATTTAAAGAGTTCTGGAAGTTTGAATATTTTAACAACAGCAATGCCTAACATTAGAATTGAACTCAGAATTATAATTTGAATAAGAAGTATTATTTCTCACCATTTAATACAATAGATGAATATTTAAAATGTTAATGTAAATATTTTTTCGATATTTTTCAATTTTTCTAAGACTTTCATTGTTGCTGTTAAATATTCCAATGTTTTACCTCTGAGCGGCACTTTTTTGCACACCATGGGCTAAATGGCCAGGTCACATGGACCCCGAAGGCTCAGAGAAGGTTGGGGGAGGCGACCCACTGGAACAGCTGTTGGGAGACAGATGGTAGCCTCCCGTCAAGGCCATCCAGAGTGTTCTTTAACGTACACAGGGTATGGCTCTCCAGCACACGGTGCCACGGCTTAACGTCCCATCCGACGGACGGCGGCCTGTCCAAGCCCATCGGTGTACCCTACTGACCGTGGGCAGGGCGTGGAATTTTGCGGAGATAAATCTCCACGCTGACCCAGCTGGGACTCGAACCTGGGAACTACAAATTACGAGCCTGGCGTTATACCGACTGAGCCACCCCCATCCCATAGTCTACAGATATCTTTGATCTGATTTATCCCTTTATTTTTATATCTTCAAAATCTGATTCATCCTTATTTTTTATGCTTTTCAAATCTGGTATCGTATTTTATATGCTAGTCGTATATCGGAGTGTTTTGGCGATGAATAGGTTGGGTTGTTTTACGTCTGAGCGGCACGTTTTTGCACACCAAGGGCTAAATGACCAGGTCACATGGACCCCGAAGGCTCAGAGAAGGTTGGGGGAGGCGACCCACTGGAACAGCTGTTGGGAGACAGATGGTAGCCTCCCGTCAAAGCCATCCAGAGTGTTCTTTAACGTGCACAGGGTATGGCTCTTAAGCACACGGAACCACGGCTTAACGTCCCATCCGACGGACGGCGGCCTTTCCAAGCCCATCGGTATCCCCTACTGACCGTGGGCAGGGCGGGGAGTTTTGCGGAGATAAATCTCCACGCTGACCCAGCTGGGACTCGAACCTTTGAACTACAAATTACGAGCCTGGCGCGATACCGACTGAGCCACCCCCATCCCATAGTCTACAGATATCTTTGATTTGATTTATCCCTTTTTTTATATCTTCAAAATCTGATTCATCCTTATTTTTAATGCTTATCAAATCTGGTATCGTATTTTATATGCCAGTCGTATATCGGAGTGTTTTGACGATGAATAGCAAATATGGATGAAACCATGATCCCCATTTAAGCTCAACTACGCTAGCGAATATAAATTTTAGAAAAATACTAAAAAAAATCAATGAAGCACCTTTCAGTAATGCTTTTAAAGTAGGGAACACAAAAACGAGTTCAATCGATGAGTGGGATTAATGGATCTTAAATTTATTGATCTCTTCCGTGATATGTCCGAAATTAATAAGTGTACGATATTTTCTTTGACGTTGGAAAAGGAATTTTAAATTTTCTCTTTAGAAGAAATTCATAAAACTGGCCAGCATCACATTTTTTCAGTAATAATTTTCTTTTATTTTTTTTATGTTCTTTATTTTATTTTGAGCGAGATATTCGGTTTTTTTTTCTCATTTAGTTATATATTGTCAAAAATAATTTCAGTGCATTCTAACGAGTTGCATTCGCTTGTTTTACCTCTGAGCGGTGCTTTCTTCTTTACACAATGGCTAAATGGCTGCATCACAAAGACCACGAGGGTACAAGGAAGGTTAGTGGAAAGGGTTGGGTTGTTTAGTGGTAATTTGTTTGCACACAATGGGCTAAATGGCCAGGCCACAAGGACCCCGAGGGTGCAGAGAAGGTTGGTGGAAAGGGTTGGTTTGTTTAGTGGTAATTTTTTTGTACACAATGGGCTAAATGACCTGGCCACGAGGACCCCGAGGGTACAAGGAAGGTTGGTGGAAAGGGATGGGTTGTTTAATGGTAGTTTGCTTGCACACAATGGGCTAAATGGCCAGGCTACAAGGACCCCAATGGTACAGAGAAGGTTGGTGGAAAGGGTTGTGTTGTTTAGTGGTAATTTGTTTGCACACAATGGGCTTAATGGCCAGGCCACAGAATCCCGAGAATGCAGAGAAGGTTGGTGAAAAAGGTTGGGTTGTTTAGTGGTAATTTGTTTGCACACAATGGACTAAAAGGCCAAATCACAAGAACTCTGTGGGTTCAGAGATGGTTGGTGAAAGATTTGAGTTGTTTTACGTCTGAGTGGTATGTTGTTTGCACACAATGGGCTAAATGGCCAGGCCACAAGGACCTCGAGAGTACAGAGAAGGTTGGTGGAAAGGGTTGGGTCGTTTGGATGTAATTTGTTTGCACACAATGGGCTAAATGGACAGGCCACAAGGACCCCGAGGGTGTAGAGAAGGTTGGTAGAAAGGGTTGGGTTGTTTAGTGGTAATTTGTTTGCACACAATGGGCTAAATGGCCATGCCACAAGGACCCCGAGGGAGCAGAGAAGGTTGGAGGAAAGGGTTGGGTTGTTTCGTTGTAATTTGTTTGCACACAATGGGCTAAATGGCCAAGCCACAAGGACCCCGAGGGTGCAGAGAAGGTTGGTGGAAAGGGTTGGGTTGTTTAGTGGTAATTTGTTTGCACACAATGGGCTAAATGGCCAGGCCACAAGGACCCCAATGGTACTAGTGGTAATTTGTTTGCACACAATGTGCTAAATGGCCAGGCCACAAGGACCCCAATGGTACTAGTGGTAATTTGTTTGCACATAATGGGCTAAATGGCCAGGCCACAAGGACCCCAATGGTACAGAGAAGGTTGGTAGAAAGGGTTGGGTTGTTTAGTGGCAATTTGCTTGCACACAATGGGCTAAATGGCCAGGCCACAAGGACCCCGAGGGTGCGGAAAAGGTTGGTGGAAAGGGTTGGGTTGTTTAATGGTAATTTGTGTGCACGCAATGGGCTAAATGACCAGGCCACAAGGACCTCGATGGTACAAGGAAGGTTGGTGTAAAGGTTTGGGTTGTTTAGTTGTAATTTGTTTGCACACAATGGGCTAAATGGCCAGGCCACAGGATCCCGAGAATGCAGAGAAGGTTGGTGAAAAAGTTTGGGTTGTTTAGTGGTAATTTGTTTGCGCACAATGGACTAAAAGGCCAAACCACAAGATCTCCGTGGGTTCAGAGATGGTTGGTGAAAGAGTTCAGTTATTTTACCTCTGAGTGGTATTTTGTTTGCACACAATGGGCTAAATGGCCAGGCCACAGGGACCTCGAGAGTACAGAGAAGGTTGGTGGAAAGGGTTGGGTTGTTTAGTGGTAATTTGTTTGCACACAATGGGCTAAATGGACAGGCCATAAGGACCCTGAATGTGCACAAAAGGTATGTGGAAAAGGTTGGGTTGTTTTGTTATAATTTGTTTGTACACAATGGGCTAAATGGCAAGGCCAAAATTATCCCGAGGGTGCAGAGAAGGTTGATGGAAAGGGTTGGGTTGTTTAGTGATAATTTGCTTGCACAAAATGAATATAAATGGCCAGGTCACAGGACCCCGAGAACGCAGAGAAGGTTGGTGGAAAAGGTTAGGTTGTTTAGTGGTAATTTGTTTGCACACAATGGACTAATTGGTCAGGCCACAGGACCCCGAGAATGCAGATAAGATTGGTGGAAAGGGTTGGGTTGTTTAGTTGCAATTTGTTTGCACACAATGGGTTAAATGGCCAGGCCACAAGAACCTCGAGGGTACAGAGAAGGTTGGTGGAAAGGGTTGGGTTGTTTAGTGGTAATTTGTTTGCACACAATGGGCCAACTAGCCAGGCCACAAGGACCCCTATGGTGCAGAGAATGTTAGTGGAAAAGGTTGGGTTGTTTAGTGTTTGCACACAATGGGCTAACAATGGGTTTGCACACAATGGGTTTAGTGTTTGCACACGATGGGTTAAATGACCAGGCCACAAGGACCCCAATGGTACAGAGAAGGTTGGTGGAAAGGGTTGGGTTGTTTAGTGGTAATTTGTTTGCACACAATGGGCAAAATAGCCAGGCCACAAGGACCCCGAGGATGCAGAGAATGTTGGTGGAAAAGGTTGGGTTGTTTAGTGGTAATTTGTTTGCACATAATGGGCTAAATGGCCAGGCCACAAGGACCTCGAGGGTACAAGGAAAGTTGGTGGAAAGAGATGGGTTGTTTAGTGGTAGTTTGCTGGCACACAATGGTCTAAATGGCCAGGCCACAAGGACCCCGAGGGGGCAGAGAAGGTTGGTGGAAAATGTTGGGTTGTTTGGTGGTAGTTTGCTGGCACACAATGAGCTAAATGGCCAGGCCACCAGGACCCCAATGGTACAGAGAAGGTTGGTGGAAAGGGTTGGGTTGTTTAGTGCTAATTTGCTTGCACACAATGGGCTAAATTGCCAGGCCACAAGGACCTCAAGGGTACAGAGAAGGTTGGTGGAAAGGGTTGGGTTGTTTTTGTGGTAATTTGTTTGCACCCAATGGGATAAATTGTCAGGCCATAAGGGCGCTGAATGTGCACAGAAGGTTCGTGGAAAAGGTTGGGTTGTTTGGTTATAATTTGTTTGTACACAATGGGCCAAATAACCAGGCCACAAGGACCCCGAGGGTGCAGAAAAGTTTGGTGGTAAGGGTTGGGTTGTTTAGTGGTAATTATTTTGCACACAATGAGCTAAATTACCAGATCTCAAAGACCCCGAGGATGCACAGAAGGTTGGTGGAAAGGGTTGGGTTGTTTAGTGGTAATTATTTTGCACACAATGAGCTAAATGGCCAGATCTCAAAGACCCCGAGGATGCACAGAAGGTTGGTGGAAAGGGTTGGGTTGTTTAGTGGTAATTTGTTTGCGCACAATGAACCAAATTGCCTGACCACAGGATTCCGAGAATGCAGAGAAGTTTGATGATAATAGGTTGTGTTGTTTAGTGGTAATTTGTTTCCACACAATGGGCTAAATGTCTAGGCCACAGTACCCCGAGGGTGCAGAGAATGTTGATGGAAATGGTTGGGCTGTTTTACGTCTTACTGGTAATTTGTTTGCACACAATGGGCTAAAAGGCCAGATCACAAGGACTCCGTGGGTTCAGAGAAGGTTGGTGGAAAAGGTTGAATTGTTTTACGTCTGAGTGGTACTTTGTTTGCAGAAAATGAGCTAAATGGCCAGGCTACAAGGACCTCGAGAGTACAGAGAAGGTTGGTGGAAAGGGTTGGTTTGTTTAGTGATAATTTGTTTGCACACAATGGGCTAAATGGCCAGGCCACAGGATACCGGGAATGCAAAGAAAGTTGGTGGAAAAGGTTGGATTGTTTAGTGGTAATTTGTATGCACACAATGGGCTAAATAGGCTGAAACATTTAAGTGAATATTTTGCTAGCTTTTAAAATTATTCTCATACCACGAAATTCACAAAACTAAAATGATTCATATTGCAATGTATTCATACCCAAAAGAAAATGACTCCTATTCCACCACATTCACAAACAAAACCAAAATGATTCCTATTCCAGCACATATTCCAGCATAGTAACCAACAAACAAAAATGATTTCTAAAGTGTATCGAAGCACTAGAAATGCGATTTTTCATATTTCGAAGTCACTTAGTTCGTGTAGAAGATCGTTCCATGGAGAATATGCCGTGGATTTGATCTGCCTCTTATCGAACCCACAGGCTCTAGGTTGCATTCCGACTGAACCATAGGACACGAGCTTTCGACGCATACAAGTCTCCAGATTGGCTTGAACCTCAATCACGGGCACCCAGGGGGCTTGGCGGATGCTTTCCACGTGCCTAGCCCTCGGGCAAGAGCATCCAGTCAGCAATCATCAGGGAATTCATGCAAGAGCGACTCAGTTACATTACCCAATGTGTAACACCATTAGGTAATGTTAATGTAACTTAAACCATCTTACAGAAATGGGAAATATTTTATTTCGCGACGAAATATAAGGATATTTTTTTTGGTGACTGATGAAAAAATGTTGAATCAGATAGATGTTTCGGTTTGTTTGTTTCTTTTTTTATATTTGTGAGGAGGAAGACTTATTCGTTTACGTTTTTTGATCCTGGAAAATTCAGGTTGGGTTGGGTTGTTTTACCTCTGATCGGCACTTTTTTTGCACACCATGGGATAAATGACCAGAAGTACCCCGAAGGCTCAGAGAAGGTTGGGTTGGGTTGTTTTACCTCTGAGCGGCACTTTTTTGCACACCATGGGCTAAATGGCCAGGTCACATGGACCCCGAAGGCTCAGAGAAGGTTGGGGGAGGGGACCCACTGGAACAGCTGTTGGGAGACAGATGGTAGCCTCCCGTCAAGGCCATCCAGCGTGTTCTTTAACGTGCACAGGATATGGCTCTCCCACACACGGGGCCACGGCTTGACGTCCCATCCGACTGACGGCGGCCTTTCCAAGCCCATCGGTGTCCCCTACTGACCGTGGGCAGGGCGGGGAAATTTTGCGGAGATAAATCTCAACACTGACCCAGCTGGGACTCGAACCTGGGAACTACAGATTACGAGCCTGGCGCGCTACCGACTGAGCCACCCCCGCCCCCCATTATTTGGTGTTGTAAATGTGACGGAAGGTATTTGTGTAGGGGGAAAGTATCGATATGAAAACACTCATTAAATTTATGGTAAAATATTGCTACAAAGAAATTTTAATTGCTAAAAATTGCGATTATAGGAAGTCATTTTTAATGCGTGTAGGAATCAAATTTATTGATCGCAGTTTTCATTTTATTGTGGGTTTGTTTGTTTTTTTTTATCACAGAACGGCACTTTTTCCACACAATGGGCTAAATGGCCAAGTCATAAGAACCCCGAGAGCTCAGAGAACGTTGAGATGAGGTACCCATTGGATAGCTGTTAGGAGATAGATGATAGCCTCTGGTCAAGTATTCATTATCGCGCATACAGGGTGTGATTCTCCCACACACGGGGAACCACGGTTTAACGTCCCCGTCCTATGGACGACGGTTCTTTACAAGCCCATCGGTGTCTCCTACTAGAAAAGGGAGCTTGGTGAAGGTTGTATTGTTTTACATCTGAGCGGCACTTTTTGCACAACATTGGATAAATGGCCAGGTCACATAGACCCCGAAGGCTCAGAGAAGGTTGGGGGAAGGGACCCCCTGGAACAGCTGTTGGGAGATAGATGGTAGCATCCCGTCAAGGCTATCCAGCGTATTCTTTAACGTTGGGTTGTTTTACCTCTGAGCGGCACTTTTTGGCACAGAATGGGCTAAATGGCCAGGTCACAAGGACCCCGAAGGCTCAGAGAAGGTTGGGGGAAGAGACCCACTGGAACAGCTGTTGGGAGACAGATGGTAGCCTCCCGTCAAGGCTATCCAGCGTGTTCTTTAACGTTGGGTTGTTTTACCTCTGAGCGGCACTTTTTGGCACAGAATGGGCTAAATGACCAGGTCACAAGGACCCCGAAGGCTCAGAGAAGGTTGGGGGAAGGGACCCACTGGAACAGCTGTTGGGAGACAGATGGTAGCCTCCCGTCAAGGCCATCCAGAATGTTCTCTAACAGGCAAAGAGTATGGCTCTCTCCCGCACACGGGGCCATGGCTTAACGTCCCATCCGACGGACGGCGGCATTTCCAAGCCCATCGATGTCCCCTACTGACCCTGAGCAGGGCGGGGAATTTTGCGGACATAAATTGGTACTCGAACCTGGGACCTGTAGATTACAAGCTTGGCGCGCTACCGACTGAGTCAGCCTCACCCCCCTAAAAATGAGAACACTCTTTTCAATGGGCTAAAAAAAATTCAGTTTAGAAAACTCTAATCTCATTTCTGATCCAAAACAATCTTTGCTTTATTAACATGTCACGTGACAGAATGCTTTACATTAACAAAAAATATTATTTCAGCTAAAGAATCAAAATTTTACAGATGGCGATTTTCTTATTAGAAATATTTACTATTATCTACTTATTCATAAAGGAGAGGGTGTGGCTCAGTCGGTAGCGCACCAGGCTCATAATCTGCATTTCCCAGGTTCGAGGGGGCGGGGGTGGCTCAGTCGGTAGCGCGCCAGGTTCGTAATCTATAGTTCCTAGGTTCTAGTCCCAGCTGGGTCAGCGTTGAGATTTATCTCCGCAAAGTTCCCCGCCCTGCCCACGGTCAGTAGGGGACACCGATGGGATTGGAAAGGCCGCAGTCCATCGGATGGGACGTTAAGCCATACCCTGTGCATGTTAAAGAACATGCTGGATGGCCTTGACGGGAGGCTACCATCTGTCTCCCAACAGCTGTTCCAGTTGGTCCCCTCCCCCAACCTTCTCTGAGGCTTCGGGGTCCATGTGACCTGGCCATTTAGCCCATGGTGTGCAAAAAAGTGCCGCTCAGAGGTAAAACAACCCAACCTAACCCAGGTTCGAGTCCCAGCTGAGTCAGCTTTACGATTTATCTCCGCATAACTCCCCGCCCTGCCCACGATCAGCAGGTGCACCGATGGGCTTGGAAAGGAAGCCGTCCGTCGGATGGGACGTCAAGCCGTGGCTCCATGTGCGGGAGAGCCATACCCTGTGCACGTTAAAGAACACACTGGATGGCCTTGACGGGAGGCTACCATCTGTCTCCCAACAGCTGTTCCAGTGGGTCCCCTCCCCCAACCTTCTCTGAGCCTTCGGGGTCCTTGTGATCTGGCCATTTAGCCCATTGTGTGCAAAAAAGTGCCGCTCAAAGGTAAAACAACCCAACTCTTTTCATTGGTTGATTGCATTCCTTCATGCTCAGATTTGCAGCTCCATTCTTTATCTGGAATGGAGTACAATTCATTTCGTTTTGGGATGATATTCGCTTGACTCTGATACTTCAGAACATGTATTATATCAATATACGTAACAAATTCTAAAACCATACCATGAAAAATCGACTTGATTCTTAAAACGAAACTGGGCTAGTATTTATCACAGTGTAAAATCGAATCTCTCAGTGTGTAAAACAAAACTGGCGCACATATCCTTAAATTTGTTAAATCGGGGCTACCGTCGTGTAAAACAAACCGATTGCGTTTCTTTAAATTTTAAAAATCGGGTCTACCTTTCGGTAAAACAAAACGGGTTGCGTTTTCTTAAATTTGTAAAATCGTGTCTACCGTTGTGTAAAACAAAACTGGTTACGTTTCCTAAAATTCGTAAAATCGTGTCTACTGTCGTGTAAAACAAAACTGGATGCGTTTTCTTAATTTTGTAAAATTGTGTCTACTGTTCTGTAAAACAAAACTGGTTCCGTTTTCTAAAATTTGTAAAATCGAGTCTACCGTTGTATAAAACAAATCTGGTTGCGTTTTCTTAAATTTGTAAAATCGCGTCTACCGTTGTGTAAAACAAAACTGGTTCCGTTTTCTTAAATTTGTAAAATCGTGTCTACCGTTGTGTAAAACAAATCTGGTTGCGTTTTCTTAAATTTGTAAAATCGTGTCTACCGTCGTGTAAAACAAAACTGGTTGTGTTTTCTTAAATTTGTAAAATCGAGTCTACCGTTGTGTAAAACAAATCTGGTTGCGTTTTCTTAAATTTGTAAAATCGTGTCTACCGTTCTGTAAAACAAAACTGGTTGTGTTTTCTTAAATTTGTAAAATCGAGTCTACCGTTGTGTAAAACAAATCTGGTTGCATTTCTTAAATTTCTAAAATCGATTCTACCGTTCTGTAAAACAAAACGGGTTGCGTTTTCTTAAATTTGTAAAATCGTGTCTACCGCTGTGTAAAACAAAACTGGTTACGTTTCCTAAAATTCGTAAAATCGAGTCTACCGTTCTGTAAAACAAAACTGGTTGCTTTTCTTAAATTTGTAAAATCGAGTCTACCGTTCTATAAAACAAATCTGGTTGCGTTTTCTTAAATTTGTAAAATCGTGTTTCCTGTCGTGTAAAACAAAACTGGATGCGTTTTCTTAAATTTGTAAAATCGTGTCTACTGTTCTGTAAAACAAAACTGGTTGCGTTTTCTTAAATTTGCAAAATCGAGTCTACCGTTGTATAAAACAAATCTGGTTGCGCTTTCTTAAATTTCCAAAATCGTGTCTACTGTCGTGTAAAACAAAACTGGTTGCGTTTTCTTAAATTTGTAAAATCGTGTCTACCGTTGTGTAAAACAAAACTGGTTGCGTTTTCTTAAATTTGTAAAATCGTGTCTACCGTTGTGTAAAACAAATGTGGTTGCGTTTTCTTAAATTTGTAAAATCGTGTCTACCGTCGTGTAAAACAAAACTGGTTGCGTTTTCTTAAATTTGTAAAATCGTGTCTACCGTTGTGTAAAACCAAACCAGTTGCGTTTCCTTAAATTCGTAAAATCGAGTCTACCGTTCTGTAAAACAAAACTGGTTGCGTTTTCTTAAATTTGTAAAATCGAGTCTACCGTTCTGTAAAACAAATCTGGTTGCATTTCTTAAATTTCTAAAATCGAGTCTACCGTTCTCTAAAATAAAACGGGTTGCGTTTTCTTAAATTTGTAAAATCGTGTCTACCGTTGTGTAAAACAAAACTGGTTACGTTTCCTAAAATTCGTAAAATCTAGTCTACCGTTCTGTAAAACAAAACTGGTTGCTTTTCTTAAATTTGTAAAATCGAGTCTACCGTTCTATAAAACAAATCTTGTTGCGTTTTCTTAAATTTGTAAAATCGTGTCTACTGTCGTGTAAAACAAAACTGGATGCGTTTTCTTAAATTTGTAAAATCGTGTCTACTGTTCTGTAAAACAAAACTGGTTGCGTTTTCTTAAATTTGTAAAATCGAGTCTACCGTTGTATAAAACAAATCTGGTTGCGTTTTCTTGAATTCCTAAAATCGTGTCTACTGTCGTGTAAAACAAAACTGGTTGCGTTTTCTTAAATTTGTAAAATCGTGTCTACCGTTGTGTAAAACAAAACTGGTTGCGTTTTCTTAAATTTGCAAAATCGAGTCTACCGTTGTATAAAACAAATCTGGTTGCGTTTTCTTGAATTCCTAAAATCGTGTCTACTGTCGTGTAAAACAAAACTGGTTGCGTTTTCTTAAATTTGTAAAATCGTGTCTACCGTTGTGTAAAACAAATCTGGTTGCGTTTTCTTAAATTTGTAAAATCGTGTCTACCGTCGTGTAAAACAAAACTGGTTGCGTTTTCTTAAATTTGTAAAATCGTGTCTACCGTTGTGTAAAACAAATGTGGTTGCGTTTTCTTAAATTTGTAAAATCGTGTCTACCGTCGTGTAAAACAAAACTGGTTGCGTTTTCTTAAATTTGTAAAATCGTGTCTACCGTTGTGTAAAACCAAACCAGTTGCGTTTCCTTAAATTCGTAAAATCGAGTCTACCGTTCTGTAAAACAAAACTGGTTGGGTTTTCTTAAATTTGTAAAATCGAGTCTACCGTTGCATAAAACAAATCTGGTTGCGTTTTCTTAAATTTCTAAAATCGTGTCTACTGTCGTGTAAAACAAAACTGGTTGCGTTTTCTTAAATTTGTCAAATCGTGTCTACCGTTGTGTAAAACAACACTGGATGCGTTTTCTTAAATTTTTAAAATCGTGTCTACTGTTCTGTAAAACAAAACTGGTTGCGTTTTCTTAAATTTGTAAAATCGTGTCTACCGTCGTGTAAAACAAAACTGGTTGCGCTTTCTTAAATTTCTAAAATCGAGTCTACCGTTCTGTAAAACAAATCTGGTTGCATTTCTTAAATTTTAAAAATCGGGTCTACCTTTCTGTAAAACAAAACGGGTTGCGTTTTCTTAAATTTGTAAAATCGTGTCTACCGTTGTGTAAAACAAAACTGGTTACGTTTCCTAAAATTCGTAAAATCGAGTCTACCGTTCTGTAAAACAAAACTGGTTGCTTTTCTTAAATTTGTAAAATCGAGTCCACCGTTCTATAAAACAAATCTGGTTGCGTTTTCTTAAATTTGTAAAATCGTGTCTACTCTCGTGTAAAACAAAACTGGATGCGTTTTCTTAAATTTGTAAAATCGTGTCTACTGTTCTGTAAAACAAAACTGGTTGCGTTTTCTTAAATTCGTAAAATCGAGTCTACCGTTGTATAAAACAAATCTGGTTGCGTTTTCTTAAATTTCTAAAATCGTGTCTACTGTCGTGTAAAACAAAACTGGTTGCGTTTTCTTAAATTTGTAAAATCGTGTCTACTGTTCTGTAAAACAAAACTGGTTGCGTTTTCTTAAATTCGTAAAATCGAGTCTACCGTTGTATAAAACAAATCTGGTTGCGTTTTCTTAAATTTCTAAAATCGTGTCTACTGTCGTGTAAAACAAAACTGGTTGCGTTTTCTTAAATTCGTAAAATCGAGTCTACCGTTGTATAAAACAAATCTGGTTGCGTTTTCTTAAATTTCTAAAATCGTGTCTACTGTCGTGTAAAACAAAACTGGATGCGTTTTCTTAAATTTGTAAAATCGTGTCTACTGTTCTGTAAAACAAAACTGGTTGCGTTTTCTTAAATTCGTAAAATCGAGTCTACCGTTGTATAAAACAAATCTGGTTGCGTTTTCTTAAATTTCTAAAATCGTGTCTACTGTCGTGTAAAACAAAACTGGTTGCGTTTTCTTAAATTTGTAAAATCGTGTCTACCGTTGTGTAAAACAAAACTGGTTGCGTTTTCTTAAATTTGTAAAATCGAGTCTACCGTTGTGTAAAACAAATCTGGTTGCGTTTTCTTAAATTTGTAAAATCGTGTCTACCGTCGTGTAAAACAAAACTGGTTGCGTTTTCTTAAATTTGTAAAATCGTGTCTACCGTTGTGTAAAACAAATGTGGTTGCGTTTTCTTAAATTTGTAAAATCGTGTCTACCGTCGTGTAAAACAAAACTGGTTGCGTTTTCTTAAATTTGTAAAATCGTGTCTACCGTTGTGTAAAACCAAACCAGTTGCGTTTCCTTAAATTCGTAAAATCGAGTCTACCGTTCTGTAAAACAAAACTGGTTGGGTTTTCTTAAATTTGTAAAATCGAGTCTACCGTTGCATAAAACAAATCTGGTTGCGTTTTCTTAAATTTCTAAAATCGTGTCTACTGTCGTGTAAAACAAAACTGGTTGCGTTTTCTTAAATTTGTCAAATCGTGTCTACCGTTGTGTAAAACAACACTGGATGCGTTTTCTTAAATTTTTAAAATCGTGTCTACTGTTCTGTAAAACAAAACTGGTTGCGTTTTCTTAAATTTGTAAAATCGTGTCTACCGTCGTGTAAAACAAAACTGGTTGCGCTTTCTTAAATTTCTAAAATCGAGTCTACCGTTCTGTAAAACAAATCTGGTTGCATTTCTTAAATTTTAAAAATCGGGTCTACCTTTCTGTAAAACAAAACGGGTTGCGTTTTCTTAAATTTGTAAAATCGTGTCTACCGTTGTGTAAAACAAAACTGGTTACGTTTCCTAAAATTCGTAAAATCGAGTCTACCGTTCTGTAAAACAAAACTGGTTGCTTTTCTTAAATTTGTAAAATCGAGTCCACCGTTCTATAAAACAAATCTGGTTGCGTTTTCTTAAATTTGTAAAATCGTGTCTACTCTCGTGTAAAACAAAACTGGATGCGTTTTCTTAAATTTGTAAAATCGTGTCTACTGTTCTGTAAAACAAAACTGGTTGCGTTTTCTTAAATTCGTAAAATCGAGTCTACCGTTGTATAAAACAAATCTGGTTGCGTTTTCTTAAATTTCTAAAATCGTGTCTACTGTCGTGTAAAACAAAACTGGTTGCGTTTTCTTAAATTTGTAAAATCGTGTCTACCGTTGTGTAAAACAAAACTGGTTGCGTTTTCTTAAATTTGTAAAATCGAGTCTACCGTTGTGTAAAACAAATCTGGTTGCGTTTTCTTAAATTTGTAAAATCGTGTCTACCGTTGTGTAAAACCAAACCAGTTGCGTTTCCTTAAATTCGTAAAATCGAGTCTACCGTTCTGTAAAACAAAACTGGTTGCGTTTTCTTCAATTTGTAAAATCGAGTCTACCTTTCTGTAAAACAAAACTGGTTGTGTTTTCTTAAATTTGTAAAATCGAGTCTACCGTTGTGTAAAACAAATCTGGTTGCATTTCTTAAATTTCTAAAATCGAGTCTACCGTTCTGTAAAACAAAACTGGTTGTGTTTTCTTAAATTTGTAAACTCGTGTCTACCGTTTTGTAAAATAAAACTGGTTGTGTTTCCTTAAATTTGTAAAATCGAGTCTACCGTTGTGTAAAACAAATTTGGTTGCGTTTTCTTAAATTTGTAAAATCGTGTCTACCGTTCTGTAAAACAAAACTGGTTGCGTTTTCTTAAATTTCTAAAATCGAGTCTACCGTTCTGTAAAACAAAACTGGTTGTGTTTTCTTAAATTTCTAAAATCGAGTCTACCGTTTTGTAAAACAAATCTGGTTGCGTTTTCTTAAATTTCTAAAATCGAATCTACCGTTCTGTAAAACAAAACTGGTCTCGTTTTCTTAAATTTGCAAAATCGTATCTACCGTCGTGTAAAACAAAACTGGTTGCGTATTCCTAAATTTGTAAAATCGTGTCTACCGTTGTGTAAAACAAATCTGGTTGCATTTCCATCGTGAAAAACAAAACTGGTTGCCTTTTCTTAAATTTGTAAAATCGTGTCTACCGTCGTGTAAAACAAAACTGGTTGTGTTTTCTTAAATTTGTAAAATCGAGTCTACCGTCGTGTAAAACAAAACTGGTTGCGTTTTCTTAAATTTCTAAAATCGAGTCTACAGTTCTGTAAAACAAAACTGGTTGTGTTTTCTTAAATTTCTAAAATCGAGTCTACCGTTGTGTAAAACAAAACTGGTTGGGTTTTCTTAAATTTCTAAAATCGAGTCTACCGTTCTGTAAAACAAAATTGGTCGCGTTTTCTTAAATTTGCAAAAACGTATCTACCGTCGTGTAAAACAAAACTGGTTGCGTATTCCTAAATTTGTAAAATCGTGTCTACCATCATGAAAAACAAAACTGGTTGCCTTTTCTTAAATTTGTAAAATCGTGTCTACCATAGTGTAAAACAAAACTGGTTGCGTTTTCTGAAATTTGCAAAATCGAATCTACCATCCTATAAAGCAAAACTGGTTGCGTTTTCTTAAATTCGTAAAATTGTGTCTGCTTTAGTGTAAAACAAAACTAGTTGCGTTTTCTTAATTTTATAAAATCGTGTCTACCATCGTGAAAAACAAAACTGTTGCCTTTTCTTAAATTTGAAAATCGAATCTATCTTCGTGTAAAGCAAAACTTGTATTTCCTAAAATTTGAAGAATCAAGTCTACCGTCGTGTAAAACAAACTGATTGAGTTTTCTTAAATTTGCAAAATCGAGTCTACCTTCATGTAAAACAAAACTGTTGCTTTTCTTAAATTTGAAAAATCGAACCTATCGTCATGTACAGCAAAACTGGTTGCATTACCTTAAATTTGAAAAATCTGGTCTACCGTCGTCTAAAACAAAACTGGTTGCATTTTCTCAAATTTGTAAAATCGAGTCTACCATCCTGTAAAACAAAACCGGTTGCGTTTTCTTAAATTCGTAAAATCGAGTCTACCGTTGTGTAAAACAAATCTGGTTGCATTTTCTGAAATTTTTAAAATCGACTCTACCTTATGAAAACAAAATTGGTTGAGTTTTCTAAAATTTTGTAAAATTCATTCTACCGTTGTGTAAAAAACAAAACTGGCTGCGTTTTCTGAAATTTGTAAATTCGAGTCTACCGTTGTGTAAATTAAAACTAGTTCTGAATTCCTAAATTTGTAAAATCGTGTCTACTGTCGTGTCAAACAAAACTGGTTGCGTTTTCTTAATTTTGCAAAATCGTGTCTATCATCGTGAAAAACAAAACTGTTTGCGTTTACTTAATTTTGTAAAATCGAGTCTACCATCCTGTAAAACAAAGCTGATTGAGTTTTCTTAAATTTGTAAAATCGAGTCTACCTTTGTGTAAAGCAAAACTGGTTGTGTTTTCTTAAATTTGTAAAATCGAGTCTACCTTCGTGTAAAGCAAAACTGGTTGCGTTTCCTTAAATTTGTAAAATCGAGTCTACCGTTGTGTAAAACAAATCTGGTTGCGTTTTCTTAAATTTCTAAAATCCAGTCTACCGTTCTGTAAAACAAAACTGGTTGCGTTTTCTTAAATTTGTAAAATCGAGTCCACCGTTGTGTAAAACAAAACTGGTTGCATTTTCTCAAATTTGTAAAAACGAGTCTACCATCCTGTAAAACAAAACTGGTTGCGTTTACTTAAATTTGTAAAATCGCATCTACGATCGTGAAAAACAAAACTGTTTGCATCTTCTTAAATTTGTAAAATCGAGTCTACTTCGTGTAAAACAAAACTGTTGCATTTTTTAAATTTGAAAAATCGAATCTATATTCGTGTAAAGCAAAACTGGTTGCATTTCCTTAAATTTGAAAAATCAAGTCTACCGTCGTGTAAAACAAAACTGATTGAGTTTACTTAAATTTGTAAAATCGAGTCTACCTTCGTGTAAAACAAAACTGTTACCTTTTCTTAAATTTTAAAAATCGAACCTTGAATATTGTAAAGCAAAACTGGTTGCATTACCTTAAATTTGAAAAATCAGGTCTACTGTCGTCTAAAACAAAACTGGTTGCATTTTCTGAAATTTTTAAAATCGATTCTACCGTATTAAAACAAAATTGGTTGAGTTTTCTAAAATTTTGTAAAATTCATTCTACCGTTGTGTAAAAAACAAAACTGGTTGCGTTTTCTGAAATTTGTAAAATCGAGTCTACCGTTGTGTAAATTAAAACTAGTTCTGTATTCCTAAATTTGTAAAATCGTGTCTACAGTCGTGTAAAACAAAACTGGTTGCGTTTTCTTATTTTTGCAAAATCGTGTCTATCATCGTGAAAAACAAAACTGTTTGCGTTTGCTTAATTTTGTAAAATCGAGTCTACCATCCTGTAAAACAAAACTGATTGAGTTTTCTTAAATTTGTAAAATCGAGTTTACCTTTGTGTAAAGCAAAACTGGTTGTGTTTTCTTAAATTTGTAAAATCGTGTCTATCGTTGTGTAAAACAAAACTGGTTGCGTTTTCTTAAATTTGTAAAATCGGGTCTACCGTTGTGTAAAACAAAACTGGTTGCGTTTTCTTAAATTTGTAAAATCGGGTCTACCATTGTGTAAAACAAAAATGGTTGCATTTTCTTAAATTTATAAAATCGAATATATCATTAAATATATCGATATATTAATTAATATATCGATGTCGAATAATATCATTAAATATATCGATATATTTAAATATATCGATAATGATATATTCGAATATATCATTAAATATAATCGAATATATCATTATCGTCGTGTAGAACAACGCTGGTTGCATTTTCTGAAATTTTTAAAATCGATACTACAATCTGTAAAATGAAATTTCATGCATTTTCTGAAATTTGTGAAAATCGAATCCATAGTATTGTGCAACAAAATTGGTTGCATTTTCATAAATTTGTAAAAATCGAATCTATCGTCTTGTAAAACATAACTGGTTGCGTTTTCTTAATTTTTTTTTAAAATCGAATCTATCTTGATGAAAAACAAAACTGGTTGTAGTTTCTTAAATTTGTAAGATCGAATCTATCGTCTCGTAAAAAAAAACTGGTTGCATCTTCTCAAATTTGTAAAATTCAAATCTACCGTCGTGTAAAACAAAACTGTTTACATTTTCTAAAATTTGTAAAATCTAATCTACCGTGATATAAAAGAAAACTAGATAAATTTTCTTCACCGTGTATAATCGATTTATCATCGCTTAAAATAAAACAGGTTTTATTTTTTTCATCATGGAAATTCGGATTTCTCCTCTAAAACAAAAGGGGTTGCATTTTGTTGACCTCAAAAAAAATTGAAACAGTCTATCAGACCTCTGTGGCAAGCAGCTGCTTGAGGGGGTATTTATTTTATTTATTTTATTCTATCGTAGGAGAGGTGTTTACGCTCGATTTGATTTGCCGACATAGTCTCGTTTCTTTTTTTGCTACACCTCACAAACGAACTCTTCACGAATTACATCGTAAATAGGGATGACGTAATATATATATGCATGTTTTCCAGTTTATTTAGCGCCAGGCTCGTAATCTGTAGTTCCCAGGTTCGAGTCCCAGCTGAGTCAGCGTTGAGATTTATCTCCGCAAAATTCCCCGCTTTCCCCATTGTCAGTAGGGGACACCGATGGGCTTGGAAAGGCTGTCGTCCGTCGGATGGGACGTTAAGCCGTGGCTCCGTGTGTTGGAAAGACATACCCTGTGCACGTTAAAGAACACTCTGGATGGCCTTGACGGGAGGCTACCATCTGTCTCCCAACAACTGTGCCAGTGGGTTCCCTCCCCCCAACCTTCTCTGAGGTCTTGGGGTCCTTATAACCTGGCCATTTAGCCCATGGTGTGCAATAAAATGCCACTCAGAGATAAAACAATCGAACGTTAAAGAACACACTGGATTGCCTTGACGGGAGACTACCATCTGTCTCCCAACAGCTGTTCCAGTGTGTCTCCTCCCCCAACATTCTCTGAGCCTTCGGGGTCCTTGTGACCTGGCCATTTAGCTCATGGTATGCAAAAAAGGGCCGCTCAAAGGTAAAACAACCCAACGTTAAAGAACACGCTGGATGGCCTTGACGGGAGGCCATCTGTCTCCCAACAGCTGTTCCAGTGGGGTCCCCTCCCCCAACCTTCTCTGAGCCTTCGGGGTCCTTGTGACCTGGCCATTTAGCCCATGGTGTGCAAAAAAGTGCTGCTCAGAGGTAAAAGAACCCAATCCAACCCAGTTTATTTACCAGTAAATGCTTCATCCAAAAATTGGCAGATGTTAAGACACCAGTACTCTGCTTTCTTATCGGAATTGTAAGAGAAAGAAATAGGTGATTTGGAACGAAACAGTTTTGCATTTCCATCTGGCGGATAAGGGAAAAGAAATGGAGAAGCGAATTGAGAAAGGAAGAAAGGTGATGACGAAAGCCGAAATAAGGTAGAAGAAAGGAAAGTGAAATGGGGAAAAAGAAATGAAATGTAGATTGGAAAAGGAAGAAAATGTAGATTGGTAAAAAGGTATGTAAGATAAAAATCCAAGAATTGTAGATAGCCATGAAGAAAGGTGCGATTAATAACAGCGATTATCAGAACAATTTGAAACAAAAATGAGCAATGAGTGAGCAGAACAAAGTGATGAGAAACAAAATCGTGATATTATTGAAAAGATCAAAAAGAGAAAGAAATATGACGAAAAAATTTAAAGAAATGAATACGACTGAAAAAGATGAAAGGAAGAGAGGTTGGTTGGGTTGTTTTACCTCTGAGCGGCACTTTTTTGCACACTATTTGCTAAATGGCCAGGTCACAAGGACCCCGAAGGCTCAGAGAAGGTTGGGGGGAGGGGACTCACTGGAACAGCTGTTGGGAGACAGATGGTAGCCTCCCGTCAAGGCCATCCAACGTGTTCTTTAACGTTGGGTTGTTTTACCTCTGAGCGGCACTTTTCTGCACACCATGGGCTAAATGGCCAGGTCACATGGACCCCGAAGGCTCAGAGAAGGTTGGGGGAGGGGACTCACTGGAACAGCTGTTGGGAGACAGATGGTAGCCTCCCGTCAAGGCCATCCAGCGAGTTCTTTAACGTTGGGTTGTTTTGCCTCTGAGCGGTCACATGGACCCTGAAGGCTCAGAGAAGGTTGGGGGAGGGGACCCACTGGAACAGCTGTTGGGAGACAAATGGTAGCCTCCCGTCAAGGCCATCCAGCGTGTTCTTTAACGTGCACAGGGTATGGCTCTCCCGCACACGGTTCCACGGCTTAACGCCCCATCCGACGGACGGCGGTCTTTCCAAGCCCATCGGTGTCCCCTACTGACCGTGGGCAGGGCGGGGAATTTTGCGGAGATAAATCTCAACGCTGACACAGCTGGGACTCGAACCTGGGAACTACAGATTACGAGCCTGACGCGCTACCGACTGAGCCACCCCCGCCCCTTCACAAAACAGAGAGAAATGACTAAGCAGGTAAAAGAATATGGAAATGGAAAATTATGAAATAATGTCCAAGAAAACAAAAACGCAGAAATAGGTAAATAAATGGAGAAAAAAAAAAGGTTGACAAAAGGAAAGTCGGGGATCTTAAAAAATAAGGAGAAAATCGAGTAATAAAGCAGAGAGAAAACAGAAACAACACAATCAGAAAAAGAAAATGCGTCTCGTTCCGTGTCCATCAAAATGGAATATATTTGTCGATAGTTTCAAACGCTCTTGTACGTACTTGTGAACGGAAAGAGCAACTTGAATATCGATGTTCTCTAATGTGTGTAGAGGCGAAGACACGAGATTAATTAACGCATTTTCTCTCTTGCATGAGGGTGAGATGATAGGGGATGCGATGGATGACTGGATCCGACGTTCTTGATCGCTCTTCCGGGTTTCTAGAATCAGTTCCGATGGAGGTTGTTTTTTCATCCAAAGGATTGAGGAGGAGGAAGCCTTTAAGTAATCATTTTGTTTGCATAAAGACAATGTTAAAAAATAGAGGGATTCGTGTTATTTTTTTTTTTAATTTCTAATTGCAACAACTAACTACATTGGTTTTTACATTGTTTTGAAAAAAGAAAGGGCTGTTTTAATTTTGTCGTTCTCCAGATCTGCATCTCTAATTTTCCGCCCCTACAGCTTTTTTTCCGTCCTTCCATCTCTCTGTTTTTCCGTCTGTCTGTCTGTTTATCCTCCCGTGTATCTGTTTTTCCATTCGTCCATTTTTCCGTCTATCTGTTTTTCCGTCAGTTCGTCTTTTTTCTTCCGTCCGTCTTTTTTTTTTCTTCCGTCCATATTTTTTCCATCAGTCCGTCTTTTTTCCTTCCATCCTCCTTTTTCCCTTCCTTCCGTCTGTTTTTCCGTCAGTCCATATTTTTTCCGTCCGTCCGTCGTTTTTCTTCTGTCCATCGTTTTTCTTCCGTCCATCTTTTTTCTTCCGTCCATCGTTTTTACATCAGTCCGTCTTTTTTCTTCCATCCGTCTTTTTTCCTTCCGTCCGTCTTTTTCTCTTCCGTTCGTCTTTTTTTTCCTTTCGTCCGTCTGTTTTTCCGTCCGTCCATCTTTTTTCCATCAGTCCGTCTTTTTTCCTTCCGTCCATCTTTTTTCCTTCCGTCCGTCTTTTTCTCTTCTGTCCGTCTTTTTTTTTCCTTTCGTCCGTCTGTTTTTCCGTCCGTCCATCTTTTTTCTTCTGTCCATCTTTTTTCTGCCGTCCATCTTTTTTCCATCAGTCCGTCTTTTTTTCTTCCGTCCTTCTTTTTTCCTTCCGTCCATCTTTTTATTCCTTCCGTCCATCATTTTTCGCTCCGTCTTTCTGTCAGTCATTTTTTCCTTTCCGTCTTTAGACGTTCAAATTTTTTCATTTTTACAGATAAATTAAAATTTCTTTTGTACTAGATAAGTATTGAGAAAATATTACGATCGCATTTTCGTAATTTTCAAATTGTTAAAATAGTGCCCTCTAACGATAGAAAAAAGATGAAAAATGCCGAAACCTAAAACAAACAATCGTATCAGAATAATATGACAACCTACCATACATAGACTATGGTAGGTGCTCATATTATTCTGATACGACTGTGTATTGAAAATGATCGATTTTTATCCTTGAAATATGATGGCAGAGAGCGATGGTCAGAAAATTTACATTGACAGCAACAATTTATCCCGCTTACCACCAAGAATATAAAAAAAAAACTTTTTTCTAAGGAATGAAAATCTTTTCCTTCTTTCTAGGTCGCAACTGAATATTACTATTTGCATTTTTCTAATCCTCTAGTGGTCCGAATGTTTATTCTTAGATAGTGTGCTAAAGGCGGAAAACAAACTTCATTCTCTCTCAAAGCAAGCGTCCCATATTCGCCAAAAACAATATGTTTATTCTTCCTACTTAAATATGATTTTTTTCTACATTGGAAAACTTTCTGATACTCTGTAGGAGAATTTTTCAAAAAAAAACATTTTTTGAAGCGGAATGTGCTCCTACTTATCACCTAATACATATTCTAAAAATGGGGCGGGGGTAGCTCAGTCGGTAGCGCGCCAGGCTCGTAATCTGTAGTTCCCAGGTTCGAGTCCCAGCTGGGTCAGCGTTGAGATTTATCTCCGCAAAATTCCCCGCCCTGCCCACGGTCAGTAGGGGACACCGATGGTCTTGGAAAGGCCGCCGTCCGTCGGATGGGACGTTAAGCAGTGGCCCCGTGTACGGGAGAGAGCCATACCCTGTGCACGTTAAAGAACACGCTGGATGGCCTTGACGGGAGGCTACCATTTGTCTCCCAACAGTTGTTCCAGTGGGTTCCCTCCCACAACCTCTGAGCCTTCGGGGTCCACGTGACCTGGCCATTTAGCCCATGGTGTGCAAAAAAGTGCCGCTCAGAGGTAAAACAACCTAACGTTAAAGAACACGCTGGATGGCCTTGATGGGAGGCTACCATCTGTCTGCCAACAGCTGTTCCAGTGGGTCCCCTCCCCCAATCTTCTCTGAGCCTTCGGGGTTGATCTGACTTGGCCATTTAGCCCATGGTGTGCAAAAAAGTGCCGCTCAGAGGTAAAACAACCCAACGTTAAAGAACACGCTGGATGGCCTTGACGGGAGGATACCATCTGTCTCCCAACAGCTGTCCCAGTGGGTCTCCTCCCCCAACCTTCTCTGAGCCTTCGGGGTCCATGTGACCTGGCCATTTAGCCCATGGTGTGCAAAAAAGTGCCGCTCAGAGGTAAAACAACCCAACGTTAAAGAACACGCTGGATGGCCTTGACGGGAGGCTACCATCTGTCTCCCAACAGCTGTTCCAGTGGGTCCCCTCCCCCAATCTTCTCTGAGCCTTCGGGGTCCATGTGACCTGGCCATTTAGCCCATCAGTGTCCCCTACTGACCGTGGGCAGGGCGGGGAATTTTGCGGAGATAAATTTCAACGCTGACCCTGCTGGGACTCGAACCTGGGAACTACAAATTACGAGCCTGGCGCGGTACCGACTGAGCCACCCCGCTCTTTCCTTCTAGATCCAAACCTCATCACACTAAATATTTGTAAACGTTAATTTAATTTGAAACGACTCAAATGATTAACTGGAAGTTAGATTAAATATTATACTCAAATTATGATCCAGAACTTATCTCCGAAGGCATCATTTGTTATTCATAACTTGCATTCTCTTTCGAGAACTTCTGTAGTTAAAAACTGCCCACGATATTTACTGTTATTAAATAAAGATTCGATGTTCGCACCAACATTGAAATGAATCATTGCCTCAGGGAAAATAACAGCTGCGGAATGTTTTTTCTAACGCTTCAAATTTCTCCAAACCAATGTGATGACGATATCTGCATGCTGACTAATGAAAGGACTCACTTCAACGTCATTAGGAATCATTGTTTCTGACTCTGAGTTTACGATTTCGTGTCTTGTTTCCATTCTTGCAAGATCTCAAGAAAGCTCTGCCATGTTTATCTACTATCATCATTTTAAGTATTTTTAACTCATTTCTAAAATATAAAATGAGTTATTATTTTTACTCTGTCATATGTCTGTACGTCAGTAGACTTCGGTTGGGTTGTTTTACCTCTGAGCGGCATTTTTTTTCACACCATGGGCTAAATGGTCAGGTCACATGAACCCCGAAGGCTCAGAGAAGGTTGGGGGAGGGGACACACTGGAATAGCTGTTGGGAGACAGATGGTAGCCTCCCGTCAAGGCCATCCAGCGTGTTTTTTAACGTTGGGTTTTTTTATCTCCGAGCGGCACTTTTTTGCACACCATGGGCTAAATGGCCAGGTCACATGGACCCCGAAAGCTCAGAGAAGGTTGGGGGAGGGGACACACTGGAATAGCTGTTGGGAGACAGATGGTAGCCTCCCATCAAGGCTATCCAGCGTGTTCTTTAACGTTGGGTTGTTTTACCTCTGAGCGGCACTTTTTTGCACACCATGGGCTAAATGGCCAGGTCACATGGACCCCGAAAGCTCAGAGAAGGTTGGGGGAGGAGACCCACTGGAACAGCTGTTGGAAGACAGATGGTAGCCTCCCGTCAAGGCCATCCAGCGTGTTCTTTAACGTGCACAGGGTATGGCTTTCCCGCACACGGGGCCACGGCTTAACGTCCCATCCGACGGACGACGGCCTTTCCAAGCCCATCGGTGTCCCCTACTGACCGTGGGCAGGGCGGGGAATTTTGCGGAGATAAATCTCAACGCTGACCCAGCTGGGACTCGAACCTGGGAACTACAGATTACGAGCCTGGCGCGCTACCGACTGAGCCACCCCCGCCCCTCCTTTACACGGAAACATAACTTAAAGTTTCATCGAGAATGGCGTTCTTTCCATGAATCATCGGTGTCTCCTTTCTAACAGAGGAAAGGCTACGGAAGAAAAATTGAAACGCTGTTACCATGAGGACTCGAACTTCGGAATTGCACATTAAGGGGACGGGGTGGCTCAGTCGGTAGCGCGCCAGGCTCATAATCTGCAGTTACCAGGGTCGACTCCCATTCTTTCCAACGTTGAGATTTATCTCCGCAAAACTCACCGCAATGTCCTCGGTAAGTAGGGGACACCGATGGGTTTGGAAAGGCCCTCCGTTAAGCCGTGGCCCTGTGTGGGAGAGCTATACCCTGTGCACATTAAAGAACACGCTGGATGGCCTGGACGGGAGGCTACCATCTGTCTCCCAAGAGCTGTTCCAGTGGGTCCCCTCCCCCAACCTTCTCTGAGACTTCGGGGTCCATGTGACCTGGCCATTTAGCCCATGGTGTGCAAAAAAGTGCCACTCAGAGGTAAAGCAACTCAACGTTAAAGAACACGCTGGATGGCCTTGACGGGAGGCTACCATCTGTCTCCCAAGAGCTGTTCCAGTGGGTCCCCTCCCCCAACCTTCTCTGAGACTTCGGGGTCCATGTGACCTGGCCATTTAGCCCATGGTGTGCAGAAAAGTGCCGCTCAGAGGTAGAACAACCCAACGTTAAAGAACACTCTGGATGGCCTTGACGGGAGGCTACCATCTGTCTCCCAACAACTCTTCCAGTGGGTCCCCTCCCCCAACATTCTCTGAGACTTCGGGGTCCATGTGACCTAGCCATTTAGCCCATGGTGTGCAAAAAAGTGCCGATCAGAGGTAAAACAACCCAACGTTAAAGAACACGCTGAATGGCCTTGACGGGAGGTTGCCATCTGGCTCCCAACAGCTGTTTCAGTAAGTCCCCTCCCCCAACCTTCTCTGAGCCTTCGGGGTCCTTGTGACCTGGCCATTTAGCCCATGGTGTGCAAAAAAGTTCGGGTCAGAGGTAAAACAACCCAACGTTAAAAAACACGCTGGATGGCCTTGACGGGAGGCTACCATCTGTCTGCCAACAGCTGTTCCAGTGGGTCCCCTCCCCCAACCTTCTCTGAGCCTTCGGAGTCCATGTGACCTGGCCATTTAGCCCATGGTGTGCAAAATAGTGCCACTCAGAGGTAAAACATTTCAACGTTAAAGAACAAGCTGGATGGCCTTGACGGGAGGCTACCATCTGTCTGCCAACAGCTGTTCCAGTGGGTCCCCTCCCCCAACCTTCTCTGAGCCTTCGGGGTCCTTGTGACCTGACCATTTAGCCTATGGTGTGCAAAATAGTGCCGCTCAGAGGTAAAACAACTCAACGTTAAAGAATACGCTAGATGCCTTGAAGGGAGGCTACCATCTGGCTCTCAAGAGCTGTTTCAGTGTGTCCCCTCCGCCAAACTTCTCTGAGCCTTGGGGCGGAGGTGGCTCAGTCGGTAGCGCGCTAGGCTCGTAATCTGTACTTCCCAGGTTCGAGTCCCAGCTGGGTCAGCGTTGAGATTTATCTCCGCAAAATTCCCCGCCCTGCCCACGGTTAGTAGGGGACACCGATGGCCTTGGAAAGGCCGCCGTCCGTCGGATGGGACGTTAAGCCGTGGCCCCGTGTGCGGCAGAGCCATACCCTGTGCACGTTAAAGAACACGTTGGATGGCCTTGACGGGAGGCTACCATCTGTCTCCCAACAGCTGTTCCAGTGGGTCCCCTCCCCCAACCTTCTCTGAGCCTTCGGGGTCCATGTGACCTGGCCATTTAGCCCATTGTGTGCAAAAAAGTGCCGCTCAGAGGTAAAACAACACACAACAACAATCTCTGAGCCTTAGGGGTCCTTGTGACCTGGCCATTTAGCCCATGGTGTGCAAAAAAGTCCCGCTCAGAGGAAAAACAATCCAGTTTTAAAGAACAAACTGGATGGACTTGACGGGAGGCTACCATCTGTCTCCCAACAGCTGTTCCACTGTGTCCCCTCACCCAAACTTCTCTAAGCCTTAGGGGTCCTTGTGACCTGGCTATTTAGCTCATTGTTTATCAAAACAAAATGCCGCTCAGTGTGAAACAACCCCGCTGAAGATTACGAACATGGACAAGTTACAAACAACACCAACCTCTCCACCATTTTGATTTGAAAGTAAAACGTCATTTCCCGTATCTCTTCACTCTATAGAAACAGTATCGCATGAATGGGATTTTTTTACCCCACCATCGCTGTAAATAATTAAATAACAATTCCTTTACTTGAATTTCCTTAGAGAATTAAGCCACATTGAATAGCAAATTGGACACATGCAGAGATTAGTGTTACTGAAAGAAGATGTCTCCTATAACAACAAACATTTCTAAAATCCTTAGAGGTCAACTAAAGAGACACAGGAACACACACACCAAAAAAAAAATCGCGTCCTGTGCCGCTTTGGAAACAAGAAAAATAAATGATTAATTGCCGTGTACTTCGTATTCCTATGAGTCGGAAAAAATTGGTCAAAGACTCAAATAAGATGCTTGTGTACTTTACAGAGTAGTACGGAAAGAATGCAAAAAAAAATTTGATTAATGTATTCCATTGTTCCCATTTTTGACGCGAATGGTAATTATGTGATGTTTTAGCATGTAGGTTTTTTTTTAATGTAAACTGATCAACCGTTTTTTACAGTGGATTAACACAGGTTTGCTGGAGCTTTGGTATCGATATTTGCAAATGGCGCTCTCAAAAAGGTTTAATGAGAGTTTTATGATGTAGGGTTAAGGTTTCTGATTTTCTGACTGATTTAAGTCCTCAAATGATAAGAGAGGTTGGGTTGTTTTACCTCTGAGCGGCACTTTTTTTGCACACCATGGGCTAAATGGTCAGGTCACATGGACCCCGAAGGCTCAGAGAAGGTTGGGGGAGGGGACCCACTGGAACAGCTGTTGGGAGACAGATGGTAGTCTCCCGTCAAGGCCATCCAGCGTGTTCTTTAACATTGGGTTGTTTTTCCTCTGAGTGGCACTTTTTAGCACACCATGGGCTAAATGGCCAGGTCACATGTACTCCGAAGGCTCAGAGAAGGATAGGTGATGGGACCCAGTGGAACAGCTGTTGGGAGACAGATGGTAGCCTCCCGTCAAGGTCATCCAGCGTGTTCTTTAAATTTGGGTTGTTTTACCTCTGAGCGACACTTTTTTGCACACCATGGGCTAAATGGCCAGGTCACATGGACCCCGAAGTCTCAGAGAAGGTTGGGGGAGGAGACTCACTGGAACAGCTGTTGGGAGACAGATGGTAGCCTCCCGTCAAGGACATCCAGCGTGTTCTTTAACGTGCACAGGGTATGGCTCAGTCGCACACGGGGCCACGGCTTAACGTCCCATCCGACGGACGGCGGCCTTTCCAAGCCCATCGGTGTCCCTTACTGACCGTGGGCAGGGCGGGGAATTTTGCGGAGATAAATCTCAACGCTGATCCAGTTGGGACTCGAACCTGAGAACTACAGATTACGAGCCTGACGCGCTACCAACTGAGCCACCACCGCCCCACAAAAAAATGAACATTCATTCGAAATAGTTGACGCCCAATCGAATTGCTATTGAATTCACGTTTTAGATTTCGAAAGCTTTACGATAAACCGTAAATTCACTTAAAACGCCCAGAATTTTAAGTAAGGAATCGATATAAGATACAATCTAAATGGGAAACATTCAGTTTCCTCGTGTTATCACCTTGACATTGTCTCTCATTAAAATTTAATCGGCGTAATTAATGACTAGAGGTAGCAAGAATCGATAACTAATTAGGTTTGGGTTTTTCCCTGTAAAGACGTCCTGAAATTAAAAAAAAAAAAGCATTAAAATAAGCACCACGTAATAAATATTTCAACGCTGATATTCTGTGTGCGGTTTCTAAGAAGAAACGATTCCGTGGATGAATTAAAGTCACGTGGATCAAGAATTAATAGCTTTCGAAAAGAATCGGCGAGAAATCCTTGAAAAATCCTTTTCTCTCTTCGGGATTAAAGTCTAAAGTGAGGAATGATTTCCATGAAATCTGCTTTTAAGAATTAAATGAAGGGCTGAGAAATAAATAACGATAATTTTAAAAAAATATGAATTTAGGAGTAGAGTAGATTGGGAAATAGCTGATTTGGTTGGTTGTTTTACCTCTGAGCGGCACTTTTTTTGCACATTCATGGGCTAAATGGCCAGGTCACAAGGACCCCGAAGGCTCAGAGAAGGTTGGAGGAGGGGGACCCCCTGGAACAACTGTTGGGAGACTGATGGTAGCCTCCCGTCAAGGCCATCCAGTGTGTTCTTTAACGTTGGGTAGTTTTACCTCTGAGCGGCACTTTTTTTGCACATTCATGGGCTAAATGGCCAGGTCACAAGGACCCCGAAGGCTCAGAGAAGGTTGGGGGAGGGCACCCCCTGGAACAACTGTTGGGAGAGAGATGATAGCCTCCCGTCAAGGCCATCCAGTGTGTTCTTTAACGTTGGGTTTTTTTACCTCTGAGCGGCACTTTTTTTGCACACTGTTGGCTAAATGGCCAGGTCACATGGACCCCGAAGGCTCAGAGAAGGTTGGGGGAGGGGACCCACTGGAACAGCTGTTGGGAGAGAGATGGTAGCCTCCCGTCAAGGCCATCCAGCGTGTTCTTTAACGTTGGGTTGTTTTACCTCTGAGCGTCACTTTTTTGCACACCATGGGCTAAATGGCCAGGTCACATGGACCCCGAAGACTCAGGGAAGGTTGGGGGAGGGGACCCACTGGAACAGCTGTTGGGAAACAGATGGTAACTTCCCGTCAGGTCCATCCAGCGTGTTCTTTAACGTTGGGTTGTTTTAGCTCTGAGCTGTACATTTTTGCACACCGTGGGCTAAATGGCCAGGTCACATGGACCCCGAAGGCTCAGAGAAGGTTGGGGAGGGGATCCACTGGAACAGCTGTTGGGGGATAGATGGTAGCCTCCCGTCAAGGCCATCCAGTGTGTTCTTTAACGTTGGGTTTTTTTACCTCTGAACGGCACTTTTTTGCACACCATGGGCTAAATGTCCAGGTCACATGGACCCCGAAGGCTCAGAGAAGGTTGGGGGAAGGGACCCACTGGAACAGCTGTTTGGAGACAGATGGTAGCCTCCCGTCAAGGCCATCCAGCGTGTTCTTTAACGTGAACAGAGTATGTCTCTCCTGCACACGGGGCCACGGCTTAACGTCCCATCCGACGGACGGCGGCCTTTCCAAGCCCATCGGTGTCCCCTACTGACCGTGGGCAGGGCGGAGAGTTTTGCGGAGATAAATCTCAACGCTGACCCAGCTGGAACTCGAACCTGGGAACTGCAGATTACGAGCCTGGCGCGCTACCGACTGAGCCACCCTCGCCCCTCGATTCTCTAAGAACTAACGAAAGGTTGTTGCCACCAATGTAAGAATATGCAAAAAAAAAAATCCTCGAATTGACTCCAATGAGAACATCAAAAATAATCCATCACACTAATGCAACTATTATGTATATTTGAATGATTGAAAAACGTGCGTCTCGATACCTGTTTTGGGGCGGGGGTAGCTCAGTCGGTAGCGCGCCAGGCTCGTAATCTGTAGTTCCCAGGTTCGAGTCCCAGCTGGGTCAGCGTTGAGATTTATCTCCGCAAAATTCCCCGCCCTGCCCACGGTCAGTAGGGGACACCGATGGGCTTGGAAAGGCCGCCGTCCGTCGGATGGGACGTTAAGCCGTGGCTCCATGTGCGGGAGAGACATACCGTGTGCACGTTAACAAACACGGTGGATGGCCTTGACGGGAGGCTACCATCTGTCTCCCAACAGCTGTTCCAGTGGGTCTCCTCCCCCAACTTTCTCTGAGCCTTCGGGGTCCATGTGACCTGGCCATTTAGCCCATGGTGTGCAAAAAAGTGCCGCTCAGAGATAAAATAACCCAACGTTAAAGAACACGCTGGATGACCTTGACGGGAGGCTACCATCTGTCTCTCAACAGCTGTTCCAATGGGTCCACTCCCCCAACCTTCTCTGAGCCTTCGGGGTTCATGTGACCTGGCCATTTAGCCCATGGTGTGCAAAAAAGTGCCGCTCAGAGATAAAACAACCCAACGTTAAAGAACACGCTGGATGGCCTTGACGGGAGGCTACCATCTGTCTCCCAACAGCTGTTCTAGTGGGTCCACTCCCCATAACCTTCTCTGAGCCTTCGGGGTTCATGTGACCTGGCCATTTAGCCCATGGTGTGCAAAAAAGTGCCGCTCAGAGATAAAACAACCCAACGTTAAAGAACACGCTGGATGGCCTTGACGGGAGGCTACCATCTGTCTCCCAACAGCTGTTCCAGTGGGTCCACTCCCCATAACCTTCTCTGAGCCTTCGGGGTTCATGTGTCCTGGCCATTTAGCCCATGGTGTGCAAAAAAGTGCCGCTCAGAGAAAAAACAACCCAACGTTAAAGAACACGCTGGATGGCCTTGACGGGAGGCTACCATCTGTCTCCCAACAGCTGTTCCAGTGGGTCCACTCCCCATAACCTTCTCTGAGCCTTCGGGGTTCATGTGACCTGGCCATTTAGCCCATGGTGTGCAAAAAAGTGCCGCTCAGAGGTAAAACAACCCAACCCACACTTCTTACTTAATTATATCCATGATTCCATAATAATCCCATGATTTTCCGTAATGGAAAAACTGACGTTGTCGATGATTCAGTATAACGAAAATGTAACTGGAATGTATGATGAGGTAGCTCGTCATTTCTAATCATGATGATGTGCATTCTTCAGTCTAGAATTGTGCATTCTGATTTGTATATGCATTTCATGTTCAGAAGGAGTAACTCTCAGGGTTGGGTTGTGGGTTGTTTTACCTCTGAGCGGCACTTTTTTGCACACCATGGGCTAAATGGCCAGGTCACATGGACCCCGAAGGCTCAGAGAAGGTTGGGGGAGGGGACCCACTGGAACAGCTGTTGGGAGACAGATGGTAGCCTCCCGTCAAGGCCATCCTGCGTGTTCTTTAACGTGCACAGGGCATACCCTGTGCACGTTAACCATCCTGCGTGTTCTTTAACGTGCACAGGGCATACCCTGTGCTCTCCCACACATGGAGCCACGGCTTAACGTCCCATCCGACGGACGGCGGCCTTTCCAAGCCCATCGGTGTCCCCTACTGACCGTGGGCAGGGCGGAGAGTTTTGCGGAGATAAATCTCAACGCTGACCCAGCTGGAACTCGAACCTGGGAACTGCAGATTACGAGCCTGGCGCGCTACCGACTGAGCCACCCTCGCCCCTCGATTCTCTAAGAACTGACGAAAGGTTGTTGCCACCAATGTAAGAATATGCAAAAAAAAAAATCCTCGAATTGACTCCAATGAGAACATCAAAAATAATCCATCACACTAATGCAACTATAATGTATATTTGAATGATTGAAAAACGTGCGTCTCGATACCTGTTTTGGGGCGGGGGTAGCTCAGTCGGTAGCGCGCCAGGCTCGTAATCTGTAGTTCCCAGGTTCGAGTCCCAGCTGGGTTAGCGCTGAGATTTATCTCCGCAAAATTCCCCGCCCTGCCCACGGTCAATAGGGGACACCGATGGGCATGGAAAGGCGCCTCCGTCGGATGGGACGTTAAGCCGTGGCCCCGTGTGCGGGAGAGACATACCCAGTGCACGTTAAAAAACACACTGGATGGCCTTGACCAGAGTTTACCATCTGTCTCCCAACAGCTGTTCCAGTGGGTCCCCTCCCCCAACCTTCTCTGAGCCTTCGGGGTCCATGTGACCTGGCCATTTAGCCCATGGTGTGCAAAAAAGTGCCGCTCAGAGGTAAAACAATCCAACGTTAAAGAACACGCTGGATGACCTTGACGGGAGGCTACCATCTGTCTCCCAACAGCTGTTCCAGTGGGTCCACTCCCCCTAACCTTCTCTGATCCTTCGGGGTTCATGTGACCTGGCCATTTAGCCCATGGTGTGCAAAAAAGTGCCGCTCAGAGGTAAAACAACCCAATCCATACTCCTTACTTAATACTTTTTTTACTCGATTACTTTCCCATGATTTTCCGTAATGGAAAAACTGACGTTGTCGATGATTCAGTATAACGAAAATGTAAACTGGAATGTATGATGAGGTAGCTCGTCATTTCTAGTCATGACGATGTGCATTCTTCAGTCTAGAATTGTGCATTCTGATTTGTATATGTATTTCATGTTCAGAAGGAGTAACTCTCAGGGTTGGGTTGTGGATTGTTTTACATCTGAGCTTCACTTTTTTGCACACCATGGGCTAAATGGCCAGGTCACATGGACCCCGAAGGCTCAGAGAAGGTTGAGGGAGGGGACCCACTGGAACAGCTGTTGGGAGACAGATGGTAGCCTCCCGTCAAGGCCATCCTGCGTGTTCTTTAACGTGCACAGGGTATGGCTCTCCCACACATGGAGCCACGGCTTAACGTCCCATCCGACGGACGGCGGCCTTTCCAAGCCCATCGGTGTCCCCTACTGACCGTAGGCAGGGCTTGAAATTTTGCGGAGATAAATCTCAACGCTGACCCAGCTGGGAATCAAACCGGGGAACTACAGATTACGAGCCTGGCGCGCTACCGACTGAGCCACCCCCGCCCCTTCTCAGGTATTGATCAATTTACTGTATGGATTTATTCTCCGAGGAACGCTTTTTAGTAAAAGTTGTTTTTCTAGTCAACAAGATTTAGAAAAGTTAAATTTTGCATGGGATTTCTAAAATAACGTTACTTTCGATATATGTACAGTCGCTAAAAAAAAATATCCGAACACTATGGTTGATTACAGAATTAAAAAAAAAATTGAGCAACGTTTTTTTTAGAAATTAGTGATCTGGCAACCTTCGTGTCACGTGACATGAAGGTAGTCAGGTCACTAATTTCTAAAAAAAAAATCGTTGCCGGATATATTTTCTGAGTTCTGTAATCAACCATAGTGTTCGGATATTTTTTTAACATATATAATGCATATGAATATATAATGCAATGAATATGGAGTGTGTGCAATTACCGTTCACAGCAAACTGGAGCGAGTGCAGTAGCTGCACACGCTCCAGTTTGCTGTGAACGGTAACTGGAGCGTGTACAGTTGCTGTACACGCTCCAGATATTTTTTCTGAATGCTGTAATCAACCATAGTGTTCGGATACCTTTTTGAGACACTGTACACACGTAACACGAAGGTTGACAGGTCACTAATTTCTAAAAAAAAATCGTTGCCGGATATTTTTTCTCAGTTCTGAAATCAACCATAGCGTTCGGATACTTTTTTGAGCTACTGTACAAGAATGTATCTAGAAAGCAATTTCTAGAGACCCAATGTCGAGTTGGGTTGAGTTGTTTTACCTCTGAGCGGCACTTTTTTTGCACACCGTAAGCTAAATGGCCAGGTCACATGGACCCCGAATTCTCAGAGAAGGTTGGGGGAGGAGACCCACTGGGACAGTGTTGGGAGACAGATGGTAGCCTCCCGTCAAGGCCATCCAGCGTGTTCTTTAAGGTTGGGTTGTTTTACCTCTGAGAGGCACTTTTTTGCACACCGTGGGCTAAATGGCCAGGTCACATGGACCCCGAAGGCTCAGAGAAGGTTGGGGAAGGAGACCCACTGGGACAGCTGTTGGGAGACAGATGGTAGCCTCCCGTCAAGGCCATCCAGCGTGTTCTTTAACGTGCACAGGGTATGGCTCTCCCGCACATGGGAGCACGGCTTAATGTCCCATCCGACTGACGACGGCCTTTCCTAGCCCATCGATATCTCCTACTGACCGTGGGAAGGGATGAGAGAGAGTTTTACGGAGATAAATCTTAACGCTGACACAGCTGGGACTCGAACCTGGAAACTACAGATTACGAGCCTGGCGCGCTACCGACTGAGCCATCCCCTCCCCTCCTTTACACGGAAACATAACTTAAAGTTTCATCGAGAATGGCGTTCTTTCCATGAATCATCGGTGTCTCCTTTCTAACAGAGGAAAGGCTACGGAAGAAAAATTGAAACGCTGTTACCATGAGGACTCGAACTTCGGAATTGCACATTAAGGGGGCGGGATGGCTCAGTCGGTAGCGCGCCAGGCTCATAATCTGCAGTTACCAGGGTCGACTCCCATTCTTTCCAACGTTGAGATTTATCTCCGCAAAACTCACCGCAATGTCTTCGGTAAGTAGGGAACGTCAATGGGCTTGGGAAGGCCCTCCGTTAAGCCGTGGCCCTGTGTGGGAGAGCCATACCCTGTGCACAGTAAAAAACACGATGGATGGCCTTAACGGGAGGCTACCATCTGTCTCCCAATAGCTGTTCCAGTGGGTCCCCTACCCCAACCTTCTCTGAGCCTTCGGGGTCCATTTGACCTGGTCATTTAGCCCATGGTGTGCAAAAAAGTGTCGCTCAGAGGTAAAACAACCCAACGTTAAAGAACACGCTGGATGGCCTTGACGGGAGGCTACCGTCTGTCTCCCAACACTGTTTTAGTGGGTCTCCTACCCCAACCTTCTCTGAGCCTTCGGGGTCCTTGTGACCTGGCCATTTAGCCCATGGAGTGCAAAAAAGTCTCGCTCAGAGGTAAAACAACTCAACGTTAAAGAACACGCTGGATGGCCTTGACAGGAGGCTACCATCTGTCTCGCACCAGCTGTTCCAATGGGTCCCCTCCTCCAACCTTCTCTGAGCCTTCGGAGTCCATGTGACCTGGCCATTTAGTCCATGGTGTGCAAAATAGTGCCGCTCAGAGGTAAAACAACTCAACGTTAAAGAACACGCTGGACGGCCTTGACGGGAGGCTACCATCTGTCTCGCAACAGCTGTTCCAGTGGGTCCCCTCCCCCAACATTCTCTGAGACTTCGGGGTTACACCATGGACTCTCTGAGACCTCGGGGTTACACCATGGACTCTCTGAGACTTCAAGTTACACCATGGTAACTAAATGGTATTAATGGTAGTAAAACCATGCGTGTTCATAATGGTAGTAAAACCATGCGTTGAAGAACACGCTGGATTAGTACACCATGGTAACCATGGTAGCTAAATGGCCATGGTTACCATGGCACACCATGGCCATTTAGCCCATGGTGTGCAAAAAAGTGCCGATCAGAGGTAAAACAACCCAACGTTAAAGAACACGCTGGATGGCCTTGACGGGAGGCTACCATCTGTCTGCCAACAGATGTTCCAGTGGGTCCCCTCCCCCAACCTTCTCTGAGCCTTTGGAGTCCATGTGACCTGGCCATTTAGCCCATGGTGTGCAAAATAGTGCCGCTCAGAGGTAAAACAACTCAACGTTAAAGAATACGCTGGATGCCTTGAAGGGAGGCTACCATCTGGCTCTCAAGAGCTGTTTCAGTGTGTCCCCTACGCCAAACTTCTCTGAGCCTTGGGGCGGAGGTGGCTCAATCGGTAGCACGCTAGGCTCGTAATCTGTACTTCCCAGGTTCGAGTCGCAGGTGGGTCAGCGTTGAGATTTATCTCCGCAAAATTCCCCGCCCTTCCAACGGTCAGTAGGGGACACCGGTGGCCTTGGAAAGTCCGCCGTCCGTCGGATGGGACGTTAAGCCGTGGCCCCGTGTGCGGCAGAGCCATACCCTGTGCACGTTAAAGAACACGTTGGATGGCCTTGACGGTAGGCTACCATCTGTCTCCCAACAGCTGTTCCAGTGGGTCCCCTCCCCCAACCTTCTCTGAGCCTTCGGGGTCCATGTGACCTGGCCATTTAGCCCATTGTGTGCAAAAAAGTGCCGCTCAGAGGTAAAACAACACACAACAACAATCTCTGAGCCTTAGGGGTCCTTGTGACCTGGCCATTTAGCCCATGGTGTGCAAAAAAGTCCCGCTCAGAGGAAAAACAATCCAGTTTTAAAGAACAAACTGGATGGACTTGACGGGAGGCTACCATCTGTCTCCCAACAGCTGTTCCACTGTGTCCCCTCACCCAAACTTCTCTAAGCCTTAGGGGTCCTTGTGACCTGGCTATTTAGCTCATTGTTTATCAAAACAAAATGCCGCTCAGTGTGAAACAACCCCGCTGAAGATTACGAACATGGACAAGTTACAAACAACACCAACCTCTCCACCATTTTGATTTGAAAGTAAAACGTCATTTCCCGTATCTCTTCACTCTATAGAAACAGTATCGCATGAATGGGATTTTTTACCCCACCATATTTGTGTCACACCCATTCATGTGACCTGGCCATTTAGCCGATGGTATGCAAAAAAGTGCCGCTCAGAGGTAAAACAACCCAACGTTAAAGAACACGCTGGATGACCTTGACGGGAGGCTACCATCTGTCTCCCAACAGCTGTTCCAATGGGTCCACTTCCCCAACCTTCTCTGAGCCTTCGGGGTCCATGTGACCTGGCCATTTAGCCCATGGTGTGCAAAAAAGTGCCGCTCAGAGGTAAAACAACCCAACCCAACCCATACTTCTTACTTAATACTTTTTTTACTCGATTACTTTCCCATGATTTTCCGTAATGGAAAAACTGACGTTATCGATGATTCAGTATAACGAAAATGTAATCTGGAATGTATGATGAGGTAGCTCGTCATTTCTAATCATGACGATGTGCATTCTTCAGTCTAGAATTGTGCATTCTGATTTGTATATGCATTTCATGTTCAGAAGGAGTAACTCTCAGGGTTGGGTTGTGGGTTGTTTTACCTCTGAGCGGCACTTTTTTGCACACATGGGCTAAATGGCCAGGTCACATAGACCCCGAAGGCTCAGAGAAGGTTGGGGGAGGGACCCACTGGAACAGCTGTTGGGAGACAGATGGTAGCCTCCCGTCAAGGCCATCCAGCGTGTTCCTTAACGTTGGGTTGTTTTACCTCTGAGCGGCACTTTTTTGCACACCGTGGGCTAAATGGCCAGGTCACATGGACCCCGAAGGCTCAGAGAAGGTTGGGGGAGGAGACTCACTGGAACAGCTGTTGGGAGACAGATGGTAGCCTCCCGTCAAGGCCATCCAGCGTGTTCTTTAACGTTGGGTTGTTTTACCTCTGAGCGACACTTTTTTGCACACCGTGGGCTAAATGGCCAGGTCACATGGACCCCGAAGGCTCAGAGAAGGTTGGGGGAGGGGACCCACTGGAACAGCTGTTGGGAGACAGATGGTAGCCTCCCGTCAAGGCCATCCTGCGTGTTCTTTAACGTGCACAGGGTATGGCTCTCCCACACATGGAGCCACGGCTTAACGTCCCATCCGACGGGCGGCGGCCTATCCAAGCCCATCGGTGTCCCCTACTGACCGTGGGCAGGGCGGGGAATTTTGCAGAGAAAAATCTCAACGCTGACCCGGCTGGGAATCAAACCTGGGAACTACAGATTACGAGCCTGGCGCCCTACCGACTGAGCCACCCCCGCCCCCTCTCAGGTATTGATCAATTTATTGTATGGATTTATTCTCCGAGGAACGCTTTTTAGTTAAAGTTGTTATTCTAGTCAACAAGATTTAGAAGAGTTAAATTTTGCATGGGATTTCTAAATAACGTTACTTTCAATATATGTACAGTCGCTAAAAAAAATTTCCGAACACTATGGTTGATTACAGAATTCAAAAAAGAAAATTGGGCAACGTTTTTTTTTAGAAATTAGTGGTCTGGCAACCTTCGTGTCCCGTGACATGAAGGTAGTCAGGTCACTAATTTCTAAAAAAAAAATCGTTGCCGGATATATTTTCTGAGTTCTGTAATCAACCATAGTGTTCGGATATTTTTTTAACATATATAATGCATATGAATATATAATGCAATGAATATGGAGTGTGTGTGCAATTACCGTTCACAGCAAACTGGAGCGAGTGCAGTAGCTGCACACGCTCCAGTTTGCTGTGAACGGTAACTGGAGCGTGTACAGTTGCTGTACACGCTCCAGATATTTTTTCTGAATGCTGTAATCAACCATAGTGTTCGGATACCTTTTTGAGACACTGTACACACGTAACACGAAGGTTGCCAGGTCACTAATTTCTAAAAAAAAATCGTTGCCGGATATTTTTTCTCAGTTCTGAAATCAACCATAGCGTTCGGATACTTTTTTGAGCTACTGTACAAGAATGTATCTAGAAAGCAATTTCTAGAGACCCAATGTCGAGTTGGGTTGAGTTGTTTTACCTCTGAGCGGCACTTTTTTTGCACACCGTAAGCTAAATGGCCAGGTCACATGGACCCCGAATTCTCAGAGAAGGTTGGGGGAGGAGACCCACTGGGACAGTGTTGGGAGACAGATGGTAGCCTCCCGTCAAGGCCATCCAGCGTGTTCTTTAAGGTTGGGTTGTTTTACCTCTGAGAGGCACTTTTTTGCACATCGTGGGCTAAATGGCCAGGTCACATGGACCCCGAAGGCTCAGAGAAGGTTGGGGAAGGAGACCCACTGGGACAGCTGTTGGGAGACAGATGGTAGCCTCCCGTCAAGGCCATCCAGCGTGTTCTTTAACGTGCACAGGGTATGGCTCTCCCGCACATGGGAGCACGGCTTAATGTCCCATCCGACTGACGACGGCCTTTCCTAGCCCATCGATATCTCCTACTGACCGTGGGAAGGGATGAGAGAGAGTTTTACGGAGATAAATCTCAACGCTGACACAGCTGGGACTCGAACCTGGAAACTACAGATTACGAGCCTGGCGCGCTACCGACTGAGCCATCCCCTCCCCTCCTTTACACGGAAACATAACTTAAAGTTTCATCGAGAATGGCGTTCTTTCCATGAATCATCGGTGTCTCCTTTCTAACAGAGGAAAGGCTACGGAAGAAAAATTGAAACGCTGTTACCATGAGGACTCGAACTTCGGAATTGCACATTAAGGGGGCGGGATGGCTCAGTCGGTAGCGCGCCAGGCTCATAATCTGCAGTTACCAGGGTCGACTCCCATTCTTTCCAACGTTGAGATTTATCTCCGCAAAACTCACCGCAATGTCTTCGGTAAGTAGGGAACGTCAATGGGCTTGGAAAGGCCCTCCGTTAAGCCGTGGCCCTGTGTGGGAGAGCCATACCCTGTGCACAGTAAAAAACACGATGGATGGCCTTAACGGGAGGCTACCATCTGTCTCCCAATAGCTGTTCCAGTGGGTCCCCTACCCCAACCTTCTCTGAGCCTTCGGGGTCCATTTGACCTGGTCATTTAGCCCATGGTGTGCAAAAAGTGTCGCTCAGAGGTAAAACAACCCAACGTTAAAGACACGCTGGATGGCCTTGACGGGAGGCTACCGTCTGTCTCCCAACACTGTTTTAGTGGGTCTCCTACCCCAACCTTCTCTGAGCCTTCGGGGTCCTTGTGACCTGGCCATTTAGCCCATGGAGTGCAAAAAAGTCTCGCTCAGAGGTAAAACAACTCAACGTTAAAGAACACGCTGGATGGCCTTGACAGGAGGCTACCATCTGTCTCGCACCAGCTGTTCCAATGGGTCCCCTCCTCCAACCTTCTCTGAGCCTTCGGAGTCCATGTGACCTGGCCATTTAGTCCATGGTGTGCAAAATAGTGCCGCTCAGAGGTAAAACAACTCAACGTTAAAGAACACGCTGGACGGCCTTGACGGGAGGCTACCATCTGTCTCGCAACAGCTGTTCCAGTGGGTCCCCTCCCCCAACATTCTCTGAGACTTCGGGGTTACACCATGGACTCTCTGAGACCTCGGGGTTACACCATGGACTCTCTGAGACTTCAAGTTACACCATGGTAACTAAATGGTATTAATGGTAGTAAAACCATGCGTGTTCATAATGGTAGTAAAACCATGCGTTGAAGAACACGCTGGATTAGTACACCATGGTAACCATGGTAGCTAAATGGCCATGGTTACCATGGCACACCATGGCCATTTAGCCCATGGTGTGCAAAAAAATGCCGATCAGAGGTAAAACAACCCAACGTTAAAGAACACGCTGGATGGCCTTGACGGGAGGCTACCATCTGTCTGCCAACAGATGTTCCAGTGGGTCCCCTCCCCCAACCTTCTCTGAGCCTTTGGAGTCCATGTGACCTGGCCATTTAGCCCATGGTGTGCAAAATAGTGCCGCTCAGAGGTAAAACAACTCAACGTTAAAGAATACGCTGGATGCCTTGAAGGGAGGCTACCATCTGGCTCTCAAGAGCTGTTTCAGTGTGTCCCCTACGCCAAATTTCTCTGAGCCTTGGGGCGGAGGTGGCTCAATCGGTAGCACGCTAGGCTCGTAATCTGTACTTCCCAGGTTCGAGTCGCAGGTGGGTCAGCGTTGAGATTTATCTCCGCAAAATTCCCCGCCCTTCCAACGGTCAGTAGGGGACACCGGTGGCCTTGGAAAGTCCGCCGTCCGTCGGATGGGACGTTAAGCCGTGGCCCCGTGTGCGGCAGAGCCATACCCTGTGCACGTTAAAGAACACGTTGGATGGCCTTGACGGTAGGCTACCATCTGTCTCCCAACAGCTGTTCCAGTGGGTCCCCTCCCCCAACCTTCTCTGAGCCTTCGGGGTCCATGTGACCTGGCCATTTAGCCCATTGTGTGCAAAAAAGTGCCGCTCAGAGGTAAAACAACACACAACAACAATCTCTGAGCCTTAGGGGTCCTTGTGACCTGGCCATTTAGCCCATGGTGTGCAAAAAAGTCCCGCTCAGAGGAAAAACAATCCAGTTTTAAAGAACAAACTGGATGGACTTGACGGGAGGCTACCATCTGTCTCCCAACAGCTGTTCCACTGTGTCCCCTCACCCAAACTTCTCTAAGCCTTAGGGGTCCTTGTGACCTGGCTATTTAGCTCATTGTTTATCAAAACAAAATGCCGCTCAGTGTGAAACAACCCCGCTGAAGATTACGAACATGGACAAGTTACAAACAACACCAACCTCTCCACCATTTTGATTTGAAAGTAAAACGTCATTTCCCGTATCTCTTCACTCTATAGAAACAGTATCGCATGAATGGGATTTTTTACCCCACCATATTTGTGTCACACCCATTCATGTGACCTGGCCATTTAGCCGATGGTATGCAAAAAAGTGCCGCTCAGAGGTAAAACAACCCAACGTTAAAGAACACGCTGGATGACCTTGACGGGAGGCTACCATCTGTCTCCCAACAGCTGTTCCAATGGGTCCACTTCCCCAACCTTCTCTGAGCCTTCGGGGTCCTTGTGACCTGGCCATTTAGCCCATGGTGTGCAAAAAAGTGCCGCTCAGATGTAAAACAACCCAACCCAACCCATACTTCTTACTTAATACTTTTTTTACTCGATTACTTTCCCATGATTTTCCGTAATGGAAAAACTGACGTTGTCGATGATTCAGGATAACGAAAATGTAATCTGGAATGTATGATGAGGTAGCTCGTCATTTCTAGTCATGACGATGTGCATTCTTCAGTCTAGAATTGTACATTCTGATTTGTATATGTATTTCATGTTCAGAAGGAGTAACTCTCAGGGTTGGGTTGTGGGTTGTTTTACCTCTGAGGGGCACTTTTTTGCACACCATGGGCTAAATGGCCAGGTCACATGGACCCCGAAGGCTCAGAGAAGGTTGAGGGAGGGGACCCACTGGAACAGCTGTTGGGAGACAGATGGTAGCCTCCCGTCAAGGCCATCCTGCGTGTTCTTTAACGTGCACAGGGTATGGCTCTCCCACACATGGAGCCACGGCTTAACGTCCCATCCGACGGACGGCGGCCTTTCCAAGCCCATCGGTGTCCCCTACTGACCGTGGGCAGGGCTTGAAATTTTGCGGAGATAAATCTCAACGCTGACCCAGCTGGGAATCAAACCTGGGAATTACAGATTACGAGCCTGGCGCGCTACCGACTGAGCCACCCCCGCCCCTTCTCAGGTATTGATCAATTTATTGTATGGATTTATTCTCCGAGGAACGCTTTTTAGTAAAAGTTGTTTTTCTAGTCAACAAGATTTAGAAGAGTTAAATTTTGCATGGGATTTCTAAAATAACGTTACTTTCGATATATGTACAGTCGCTAAAAAAAAATATCCGAACACTATGGTTGATTACAGAATTAAAAAAAAAATTGAGCAACGTTTTTTTTTTAGAAATTAGTGATCTGGCAACCTTCGTGTCACGTGACATGAAGGTAGTCAGGTCACTAATTTCTAAAAAAAAAATCGTTGCCGGATATATTTTCTGAGTTCTGTAATCAACCATAGTGTTCGGATATTTTTTTAACATATATAATGCATATGAATATATAATGCAATGAATATGGAGTGTGTGCAATTACCGTTCACAGCAAACTGGAGCGAGTGCAGTAGCTGCACACGCTCCAGTTTGCTGTGAACGGTAACTGGAGCGTGTACAGTTGCTGTACACGCTCCAGATATTTTTTCTGAATGCTGTAATCAACCATAGTGTTCGGATACCTTTTTGAGACACTGTACACACGTAACACGAAGGTTGCCAGGTCACTAATTTCTAAAAAAAAATCGTTGCCGGATATTTTTTCTCAGTTCTGAAATCAACCATAGCGTTCGGATACTTTTTTGAGCTACTGTACAAGAATGTATCTAGAAAGCAATTTCTAGAGACCCAATGTCGAGTTGGGTTGAGTTGTTTTACCTCTGAGCGGCACTTTTTTTGCACACCGTAAGCTAAATGGCCAGGTCACATGGACCCCGAATTCTCAGAGAAGGTTGGGGGAGGAGACCCACTGGGACAGTGTTGGGAGACAGATGGTAGCCTCCCGTCAAGGCCATCCAGCGTGTTCTTTAAGGTTGGGTTGTTTTACCTCTGAGAGGCACTTTTTTGCACACCGTGGGCTAAATGGCCAGGTCACATGGACCCCGAAGGCTCAGAGAAGGTTGGGGAAGGAGACCCACTGGGACAGCTGTTGGGAGACAGATGGTAGCCTCCCGTCAAGGCCATCCAGCGTGTTCTTTAACGTGCACAGGGTATGGCTCTCCCGCACATGGGAGCACGGCTTAATGTCCCATCCGACTGACGACGGCCTTTCCTAGCCCATCGATATCTCCTACTGACCGTGGGAAGGGATGAGAGAGAGTTTTACGGAGATAAATCTTAACGCTGACACAGCTGGGACTCGAACCTGGAAACTACAGATTACGAGCCTGGCGCGCTACCGACTGAGCCATCCCCTCCCCTCCTTTACACGGAAACATAACTTAAAGTTTCATCGAGAATGGCGTTCTTTCCATGAATCATCGGTGTCTCCTTTCTAACAGAGGAAAGGCTACGGAAGAAAAATTGAAACGCTGTTACCATGAGGACTCGAACTTCGGAATTGCACATTAAGGGGGCGGGATGGCTCAGTCGGTAGCGCGCCAGGCTCATAATCTGCAGTTACCAGGGTCGACTCCCATTCTTTCCAACGTTGAGATTTATCTCCGCAAAACTCACCGCAATGTCTTCGGTAAGTAGGGAACGTCAATGGGCTTGGGAAGGCCCTCCGTTAAGCCGTGGCCCTGTGTGGGAGAGCCATACCCTGTGCACAGTAAAAAACACGATGGATGGCCTTAACGGGAGGCTACCATCTGTCTCCCAATAGCTGTTCCAGTGGGTCCCCTACCCCAACCTTCTCTGAGCCTTCGGGGTCCATTTGACCTGGTCATTTAGCCCATGGTGTGCAAAAAAGTGTCGCTCAGAGGTAAAACAACCCAACGTTAAAGAACACGCTGGATGGCCTTGACGGGAGGCTACCATCTGTCTCGCACCAGCTGTTCCAATGGGTCCCCTCCTCCAACCTTCTCTGAGCCTTCGGAGTCCATGTGACCTGGCCATTTAGTCCATGGTGTGCAAAATAGTGCCGCTCAGAGGTAAAACAACTCAACGTTAAAGAACACGCTGGACGGCCTTGACGGGAGGCTACCATCTGTCTCGCAACAGCTGTTCCAGTGGGTCCCCTCCCCCAACATTCTCTGAGACTTCGGGGTTACACCATGGACTCTCTGAGACCTCGGGGTTACACCATGGACTCTCTGAGACTTCAAGTTACACCATGGTAACTAAATGGTATTAATGGTAGTAAAACCATGCGTGTTCATAATGGTAGTAAAACCATGCGTTGAAGAACACGCTGGATTAGTACACCATGGTAACCATGGTAGCTAAATGGCCATGGTTACCATGGCACACCATGGCCATTTAGCCCATGGTGTGCAAAAAAGTGCCGATCAGAGGTAAAACAACCCAACGTTAAAGAACACGCTGGATGGCCTTGACGGGAGGCTACCATCTGTCTGCCAACAGATGTTCCAGTGGGTCCCCTCCCCCAACCTTCTCTGAGCCTTTGGAGTCCATGTGACCTGGCCATTTAGCCCATGGTGTGCAAAATAGTGCCGCTCAGAGGTAAAACAACTCAACGTTAAAGAATACGCTGGATGCCTTGAAGGGAGGCTACCATCTGGCTCTCAAGAGCTGTTTCAGTGTGTCCCCTACGCCAAACTTCTCTGAGCCTTGGGGCGGAGGTGGCTCAATCGGTAGCACGCTAGGCTCGTAATCTGTACTTCCCAGGTTCGAGTCGCAGGTGGGTCAGCGTTGAGATTTATCTCCGCAAAATTCCCCGCCCTTCCAACGGTCAGTAGGGGACACCGGTGGCCTTGGAAAGTCCGCCGTCCGTCGGATGGGACGTTAAGCCGTGGCCCCGTGTGCGGCAGAGCCATACCCTGTGCACGTTAAAGAACACGTTGGATGGCCTTGACGGTAGGCTACCATCTGTCTCCCAACAGCTGTTCCAGTGGGTCCCCTCCCCCAACCTTCTCTGAGCCTTCGGGGTCCATGTGACCTGGCCATTTAGCCCATTGTGTGCAAAAAAGTGCCGCTCAGAGGTAAAACAACACACAACAACAATCTCTGAGCCTTAGGGGTCCTTGTGACCTGGCCATTTAGCCCATGGTGTGCAAAAAAGTCCCGCTCAGAGGAAAAACAATCCAGTTTTAAAGAACAAACTGGATGGACTTGACGGGAGGCTACCATCTGTCCCCCAACAGCTGTTCCACTGTGTCCCCTCACCCAAACTTCTCTAAGCCTTAGGGGTCCTTGTGACCTGGCTATTTAGCTCATTGTTTATCAAAACAGGGCGGGGGTGGCTCAGTCGGTAGCGCGCCAGGCTCGTAATCTGTAGTTCGCAGGTTCGAGTCCCAGCTGGGTCAGCGTTGAGATTTATCTCCGCAAAATTCCCCGCCCTGCCCACGGTTAGTAGGGGACACCGATGGGCTTGGAAAGGCCGCCGTCCGTCGGATGGGACGTTAAGCCGTGGCCCCGTGTGCGGGAGAGCCATACCCTGTGCACGTTAAAGAACACGCTGGATGGCCTTGACGGGAGGCTACCATCTGTCTCCCAACAGCTGTTCCAGTGGGTCCCCTCCCCCAATCTTCTCTGAGCCTTCGGGGTCTATGTGACCTGGTTATTTAGCCCATGGTGTGCAAAAAAGTGCCGCTCAGAGGTAAAACAATCCAATCCAATCCAATCAAAACAAAATGCCGCTCAGTGTGAAACAACCCCGCTGAAGATTACGAACATGGACAAGTTACAAACAACACCAACCTCTCCACCATTTTGATTTGAAAGTAAAACGTCATTTCCCGTATCTCTTCACTCTATAGAAACAGTATCGCATGAATGGGATTTTTTACCCCACCATATTTGTGTCACACCCATTCATGTGACCTGGCCATTTAGCCGATGGTATGCAAAAAAGTGCCGCTCAGAGGTAAAACAACCCAACGTTAAAGAACACGCTGGATGACCTTGACGGGAGGCTACCATCTGTCTCCCAACAGCTGTTCCAATGGGTCCACTTCCCCAACCTTCTCTGAGCCTTCGGGGTCCATGTGACCTGGCCATTTAGCCCATGGTGTGCAAAAAAGTGCCGCTCAGAGGTAAAACAACCCAACCCAACCCATACTTCTTACTTAATACTTTTTTTACTCGATTACTTTCCCATGATTTTCCGTAATGGAAAAACTGACGTTGTCGATGATTCAGTATAACGAAAATGTAATCTGGAATGTATGATGAGGTAGCTCGTCATTTCTAATCATGACGATGTGCATTCTTCAGTCTAGAATTGTGCATTCTGATTTGTATATGCATTTCATGTTCAGAAGGAGTAACTCTCAGGGTTGGGTTGTGGGTTGTTTTACCTCTGAGCGGCACTTTTTTGCACACATGGGCTAAATGGCCAGGTCACATAGACCCCGAAGGCTCAGAGAAGGTTGGGGGAGGGGACCCACTGGAACAGCTGTTGGGAGACAGATGGTAGCCTCCCGTCAAGGCCATCCAGCGTGTTCTTTAACGTTGGGTTGTTTTACCTCTGAGCGGCACTTTTTTGCACAACATGGGCTAAATGTCCAGGTCACAAGGACCCCGAAGGCTCAGAGAAGGTTGGGGGAGGGGACCCACTGGAACAGCTGTTGGGAGACAGATGGTAGCCTCCCGTCAAGGCCATCCTGCGTGTTCTTTAACGTGCACAGGGTATGGCTCTCCCACACATGGAGCCACGGCTTAACGTCCCATCCGACGGGCGGCGGCCTATCCAAGCCCATCGGTGTCCCCTACTGACCGTGGGCAGGGCGGGGAATTTTGCAGAGAAAAATCTCAACGCTGACCCGGCTGGGAATCAAACCTGGGAACTACAGATTACGAGCCTGGCGCCCTACCGACTGAGCCACCCCCGCCCCCTCTCAGGTATTGATCAATTTATTGTATGGATTTATTCTCCGAGGAACGCTTTTTAGTTAAAGTTGTTATTCTAGTCAACAAGATTTAGAAGAGTTAAATTTTGCATGGGATTTCTAAATAACGTTACTTTCAATATATGTACAGTCGCTAAAAAAAAATTTCCGAACACTATGGTTGATTACAGAATTCAAAAAAGAAAATTGGGCAACGTTTTTTTTTAGAAATTAGTGGTCTGGCAACCTTCGTGTCCCGTGACATGAAGGTAGTCAGGTCACTAATTTCTAAAAAAAAAATCGTTGCCGGATATATTTTCTGAGTTCTGTAATCAACCATAGTGTTCGGATATTTTTTTAACATATATAATGCATATGAATATATAATGCAATGAATATGGAGTGTGTGCAATTACCGTTCACAGCAAACTGGAGCGAGTGCAGTAGCTGCACACGCTCCAGTTTGCTGTGAACGGTAACTGGAGCGTGTACAGTTGCTGTACACGCTCCAGATATTTTTTCTGAATGCTGTAATCAACCATAGTGTTCGGATACCTTTTTGAGACACTGTACACACGTAACACGAAGGTTGCCAGGTCACTAATTTCTAAAAAAAAATCGTTGCCGGATATTTTTTCTCAGTTCTGAAATCAACCATAGCGTTCGGATACTTTTTTGAGCTACTGTACAAGAATGTATCTAGAAAGCAATTTCTAGAGACCCAATGTCGAGTTGGGTTGAGTTGTTTTACCTCTGAGCGGCACTTTTTTTGCACACCGTAAGCTAAATGGCCAGGTCACATGGACCCCGAATTCTCAGAGAAGGTTGGGGGAGGAGACCCACTGGGACAGTGTTGGGAGACAGATGGTAGCCTCCCGTCAAGGCCATCCAGCGTGTTCTTTAAGGTTGGGTTGTTTTACCTCTGAGAGGCACTTTTTTGCACATCGTGGGCTAAATGGCCAGGTCACATGGACCCCGAAGGCTCAGAGAAGGTTGGGGAAGGAGACCCACTGGGACAGCTGTTGGGAGACAGATGGTAGCCTCCCGTCAAGGCCATCCAGCGTGTTCTTTAACGTGCACAGGGTATGGCTCTCCCGCACATGGGAGCACGGCTTAATGTCCCATCCGACTGACGACGGCCTTTCCTAGCCCATCGATATCTCCTACTGACCGTGGGAAGGGATGAGAGAGAGTTTTACGGAGATAAATCTCAACGCTGACACAGCTGGGACTCGAACCTGGAAACTACAGATTACGAGCCTGGCGCGCTACCGACTGAGCCATCCCCTCCCCTCCTTTACACGGAAACATAACTTAAAGTTTCATCGAGAATGGCGTTCTTTCCATGAATCATCGGTGTCTCCTTTCTAACAGAGGAAAGGCTACGGAAGAAAAATTGAAACGCTGTTACCATGAGGACTCGAACTTCGGAATTGCACATTAAGGGGGCGGGATGGCTCAGTCGGTAGCGCGCCAGGCTCATAATCTGCAGTTACCAGGGTCGACTCCCATTCTTTCCAACGTTGAGATTTATCTCCGCAAAACTCACCGCAATGTCTTCGGTAAGTAGGGAACGTCAATGGGCTTGGAAAGGCCCTCCGTTAAGCCGTGGCCCTGTGTGGGAGAGCCATACCCTGTGCACAGTAAAAAACACGATGGATGGCCTTAACGGGAGGCTACCATCTGTCTCCCAATAGCTGTTCCAGTGGGTCCCCTACCCCAACCTTCTCTGAGCCTTCGGGGTCCATTTGACCTGGTCATTTAGCCCATGGTGTGCAAAAAAGTGTCGCTCAGAGGTAAAACAACCCAACGTTAAAGACACGCTGGATGGCCTTGACGGGAGGCTACCGTCTGTCTCCCAACACTGTTTTAGTGGGTCTCCTACCCCAACCTTCTCTGAGCCTTCGGGGTCCTTGTGACCTGGCCATTTAGCCCATGGAGTGCAAAAAAGTCTCGCTCAGAGGTAAAACAACTCAACGTTAAAGAACACGCTGGATGGCCTTGACAGGAGGCTACCATCTGTCTCGCACCAGCTGTTCCAATGGGTCCCCTCCTCCAACCTTCTCTGAGCCTTCGGAGTCCATGTGACCTGGCCATTTAGTCCATGGTGTGCAAAATAGTGCCGCTGAGAGGTAAAACAACTCAACGTTAAAGAACACGCTGGACGGCCTTGACGGGAGGCTACCATCTGTCTCGCAACAGCTGTTCCAGTGGGTCCCCTCCCCCAACATTCTCTGAGACTTCGGGGTTACACCATGGACTCTCTGAGACCTCGGGGTTACACCATGGACTCTCTGAGACTTCAAGTTACACCATGGTAACTAAATGGTATTAATGGTAGTAAAACCATGCGTGTTCATAATGGTAGTAAAACCATGCGTTGAAGAACACGCTGGATTAGTACACCATGGTAACCATGGTAGCTAAATGGCCATGGTTACCATGGCACACCATGGCCATTTAGCCCATGGTGTGCAAAAAAGTGCCGATCAGAGGTAAAACAACCCAACGTTAAAGAACACGCTGGATGGCCTTGACGGGAGGCTACCATCTGTCTGCCAACAGATGTTCCAGTGGGTCCCCTCCCCCAACCTTCTCTGAGCCTTTGGAGTCCATGTGACCTGGCCATTTAGCCCATGGTGTGCAAAATAGTGCCGCTCAGAGGTAAAACAACTCAACGTTAAAGAATACGCTGGATGCCTTGAAGGGAGGCTACCATCTGGCTCTCAAGAGCTGTTTCAGTGTGTCCCCTACGCCAAACTTCTCTGAGCCTTGGGGCGGAGGTGGCTCAATCGGTAGCACGCTAGGCTCGTAATCTGTACTTCCCAGGTTCGAGTCGCAGGTGGGTCAGCGTTGAGATTTATCTCCGCAAAATTCCCCGCCCTTCCAACGGTCAGTAGGGGACACCGGTGGCCTTGGAAAGTCCGCCGTCCGTCGGATGGGACGTTAAGCCGTGGCCCCGTGTGCGGCAGAGCCATACCCTGTGCACGTTAAAGAACACGTTGGATGGCCTTGACGGTAGGCTACCATCTGTCTCCCAACAGCTGTTCCAGTGGGTCCCCTCCCCCAACCTTCTCTGAGCCTTCGGGGTCCATGTGACCTGGCCATTTAGCCCATGTGTGCAAAAAAGTGCCGCTCAGAGGTAAAACAACACACAACAACAATCTCTGAGCCTTAGGGGTCCTTGTGACCTGGCCATTTAGCCCATGGTGTGCAAAAAAGTCCCGCTCAGAGGAAAAACAATCCAGTTTTAAAGAACAAACTGGATGGACTTGACGGGAGGCTACCATCTGTCTCCCAACAGCTGTTCCACTGTGTCCCCTCACCCAAACTTCTCTAAGCCTTAGGGGTCCTTGTGACCTGGCTATTTAGCTCATTGTTTATCAAAACAAAATGCCGCTCAGTGTGAAACAACCCCGCTGAAGATTACGAACATGGACAAGTTACAAACAACACCAACCTCTCCACCATTTTGATTTGAAAGTAAAACGTCATTTCCCGTATCTCTTCACTCTATAGAAACAGTATCGCATGAATGGGATTTTTTACCCCACCATATTTGTGTCACACCCATTCATGTGACCTGGCCATTTAGCCGATGGTATGCAAAAAAGTGCCGCTCAGAGGTAAAACAACCCAACGTTAAAGAACACGCTGGATGACCTTGACGGGAGGCTACCATCTGTCTCCCAACAGCTGTTCCAATGGGTCCACTTCCCCAACCTTCTCTGAGCCTTCGGGGTCCTTGTGACCTGGCCATTTAGCCCATGGTGTGCAAAAAAGTGCCGCTCAGAGGTAAAACAACCCAACCCAACCCATACTTCTTACTTAATACTTTTTTTACTCGATTACTTTCCCATGATTTTCCGTAATGGAAAAACTGACGTTGTCGATGATTCAGGATAACGAAAATGTAATCTGGAATGTATGATGAGGTAGCTCGTCATTTCTAGTCATGACGATGTGCATTCTTCAGTCTAGAATTGTACATTCTGATTTGTATATGTATTTCATGTTCAGAAGGAGTAACTCTCAGGGTTGGGTTGTGGGTTGTTTTACCTCTGAGGGGCACTTTTTTGCACACCATGGGCTAAATGGCCAGGTCACATGGACCCCGAAGGCTCAGAGAAGGTTGAGGGAGGGGACCCACTGGAACAGCTGTTGGGAGACAGATGGTAGCCTCCCGTCAAGGCCATCCTGCGTGTTCTTTAACGTGCACAGGGTATGGCTCTCCCACACATGGAGCCACGGCTTAACGTCCCATCCGACGGACGGCGGCGTTTCCAAGCCCATCGGTGTCCCCTACTGACCGTGGGCAGGGCTTGAAATTTTGCGGAGATAAATCTCAACGCTGACCCAGCTGGGAATCAAACCTGGGAATTACAGATTACGAGCCTGGCGCGCTACCGACTGAGCCACCCCCGCCCCTTCTCAGGTATTGATCAATTTATTGTATGGATTTATTCTCCGAGGAACGCTTTTTAGTAAAAGTTGTTTTTCTAGTCAACAAGATTTAGAAGAGTTAAATTTTGCATGGGATTTCTAAAATAACGTTACTTTCGATATATGTACAGTCGCTAAAAAAAAATATCCGAACACTATGGTTGATTACAGAATTAAAAAAAAAATTGAGCAACGTTTTTTTTTAGAAATTAGTGATCTGGCAACCTTCGTGTCACGTGACATGAAGGTAGTCAGGTCACTAATTTCTAAAAAAAAAATCGTTGCCGGATATATTTTCTGAGTTCTGTAATCAACCATAGTGTTCGGATATTTTTTTAACATATATAATGCATATGAATATATAATGCAATGAATATGGAGTGTGTGCAATTACCGTTCACAGCAAACTGGAGCGAGTGCAGTAGCTGCACACGCTCCAGTTTGCTGTGAACGGTAACTGGAGCGTGTACAGTTGCTGTACACGCTCCAGATATTTTTTCTGAATGCTGTAATCAACCATAGTGTTCGGATACCTTTTTGAGACACTGTACACACGTAACACGAAGGTTGCCAGGTCACTAATTTCTAAAAAAAAATCGTTGCCGGATATTTTTTCTCAGTTCTGAAATCAACCATAGCGTTCGGATACTTTTTTGAGCTACTGTACAAGAATGTATCTAGAAAGCAATTTCTAGAGACCCAATGTCGAGTTGGGTTGAGTTGTTTTACCTCTGAGCGGCACTTTTTTTGCACACCGTAAGCTAAATGGCCAGGTCACATGGACCCCGAATTCTCAGAGAAGGTTGGGGGAGGAGACCCACTGGGACAGTGTTGGGAGACAGATGGTAGCCTCCCGTCAAGGCCATCCAGCGTGTTCTTTAAGGTTGGGTTGTTTTACCTCTGAGAGGCACTTTTTTGCACACCGTGGGCTAAATGGCCAGGTCACATGGACCCCGAAGGCTCAGAGAAGGTTGGGGAAGGAGACCCACTGGGACAGCTGTTGGGAGACAGATGGTAGCCTCCCGTCAAGGCCATCCAGCGTGTTCTTTAACGTGCACAGGGTATGGCTCTCCCGCACATGGGAGCACGGCTTAATGTCCCATCCGACTGACGACGGCCTTTCCTAGCCCATCGATATCTCCTACTGACCGTGGGAAGGGATGAGAGAGAGTTTTACGAAGATAAATCTTAACGCTGACACAGCTGGGACTCGAACCTGGAAACTACAGATTACGAGCCTGGCGCGCTACCGACTGAGCCATCCCCTCCCCTCCTTTACACGGAAACATAACTTAAAGTTTCATCGAGAATGGCGTTCTTTCCATGAATCATCGGTGTCTCCTTTCTAACAGAGGAAAGGCTACGGAAGAAAAATTGAAACGCTGTTACCATGAGGACTCGAACTTCGGAATTGCACATTAAGGGGGCGGGATGGCTCAGTCGGTAGCGCGCCAGGCTCATAATCTGCAGTTACCAGGGTCGACTCCCATTCTTTCCAACGTTGAGATTTATCTCCGCAAAACTCACCGCAATGTCTTCGGTAAGTAGGGAACGTCAATGGGCTTGGAAAGGCCCTCCGTTAAGCCGTGGCCCTGTGTGGGAGAGCCATACCCTGTGCACAGTAAAAAACACGATGGATGGCCTTAACGGGAGGCTACCATCTGTCTCCCAATAGCTATTCCAGTGGGTCCCCTACCCCAACCTTCTCTGAGCCTTCGGGGTCCATTTGACCTGGTCATTTAGCCCATGGTGTGCAAAAAAGTGTCGCTCAGAGGTAAAACAACCCAACGTTAAAGAACACGCTGGATGGCCTTGACGGGAGGCTACCGTCTGTCTCCCAACACTGTTTTAGTGGGTCTCCTACCCCAACCTTCTCTGAGCCTTCGGGGTCCTTGTGACCTGGCCATTTAGCCCATGGAGTGCAAAAAAGTCTCGCTCAGAGGTAAAACAACTCAACGTTAAAGAACACGCTGGATGGCCTTGACAGGAGGCTACCATCTGTCTCGCACCAGCTGTTCCAATGGGTCCCCTCCTCCAACCTTCTCTGAGCCTTCGGAGTCCATGTGACCTGGCCATTTAGTCCATGGTGTGCAAAATAGTGCCGCTCAGAGGTAAAACAACTCAACGTTAAAGAACACGCTGGACGGCCTTGACGGGAGGCTACCATCTGTCTCGCAACAGCTGTTCCAGTGGGTCCCCTCCCCCAACATTCTCTGAGACTTCGGGGTTACACCATGGACTCTCTGAGACCTCGGGGTTACACCATGGACTCTCTGAGACTTCAAGTTACACCATGGTAACTAAATGGTATTAATGGTAGTAAAACCATGCGTGTTCATAATGGTAGTAAAACCATGCGTTGAAGAACACGCTGGATTAGTACACCATGGTAACCATGGTAGCTAAATGGCCATGGTTACCATGGCACACCATGGCCATTTAACCCATGGTGTGCAAAAAAGTGCCGATCAGAGGTAAAACAACCCAACGTTAAAGAAAACGCTGGATGGCCTTGACGGGAGGCTACCATCTGTCTGCCAACAGATGTTCCAGTGGGTCCCCTCCCCCAACCTTCTCTGAGCCTTTGGAGTCCATGTGACCTGGCCATTTAGCCCATGGTGTGCAAAATAGTGCCGCTCAGAGGTAAAACAACTCAACGTTAAAGAATACGCTGGATGCCTTGAAGGGAGGCTACCATCTGGCTCTCAAGAGCTGTTTCAGTGTGTCCCCTACGCCAAACTTCTCTGAGCCTTGGGGCGGAGGTGGCTCAATCGGTAGCACGCTAGGCTCGTAATCTGTACTTCCCAGGTTCGAGTCGCAGGTGGGTCAGCGTTGAGATTTATCTCCGCAAAATTCCCCGCCCTTCCAACGGTCAGTAGGGGACACCGGTGGCCTTGGAAAGTCCGCCGTCCGTCGGATGGGACGTTAAGCCGTGGCCCCGTGTGCGGCAGAGCCATACCCTGTGCACGTTAAAGAACACGTTGGATGGCCTTGACGGTAGGCTACCATCTGTCTCCCAACAGCTGTTCCAGTGGGTCCCCTCCCCCAACCTTCTCTGAGCCTTCGGGGTCCATGTGACCTGGCCATTTAGCCCATTGTGTGCAAAAAAGTGCCGCTCAGAGGTAAAACAACACACAACAACAATCTCTGAGCCTTAGGGGTCCTTGTGACCTGGCCATTTAGCCCATGGTGTGCAAAAAAGTCCCGCTCAGAGGAAAAACAATCCAGTTTTAAAGAACAAACTGGATGGACTTGACGGGAGGCTACCATCTGTCTCCCAACAGCTGTTCCACTGTGTCCCCTCACCCAAACTTCTCTAAGCCTTAGGGGTCCTTGTGACCTGGCTATTTAGCTCATTGTTTATCAAAACAAAATGCCGCTCAGTGTGAAACAACCCCGCTGAAGATTACGAACATGGACAAGTTACAAACAACACCAACCTCTCCACCATTTTGATTTGAAAGTAAAACGTCATTTCCCGTATCTCTTCACTCTATAGAAACAGTATCGCATGAATGGGATTTTTTACCCCACCATATTTGTGTCACACCCATTCATGTGACCTGGCCATTTAGCCGATGGTATGCAAAAAAGTGCCGCTCAGAGGTAAAACAACCCAACGTTAAAGAACACGCTGGATGACCTTGACGGGAGGCTACCATCTGTCTCCCAACAGCTGTTCCAATGGGTCCACTTCCCCAACCTTCTCTGAGCCTTCGGCGTCCATGTGACCTGGCCATTTAGCCCATGGTGTGCAAAAAAGTGCCGCTCAGAGGTAAAACAATCCAACCCAACCCATACTTCTTACTTAATACTTTTTTTACTCGATTACTTTCCCATGATTTTCCGTAATGGAAAAACTGACGTTGTCGATGATTCAGCATAACGAAAATGTAATCTGGAATGTATGATGAGGTAGCTCGTCATTTCTAATCATGACGATGTGCATTCTTCAGTCTAGAATTGTGCATTCTGATTTGTATATGCATTTCATGTTCAGAAGGAGTAACTCTCAGGGTTGGGTTGTGGGTTGTTTTACCTCTGAGCGGCACTTTTTTGCACACATGGGCTAAATGGCCAGGTCACATAGACCCCGAAGGCTCAGAGAAGGTTGGGGGAGGGACCCACTGGAACAGCTGTTGGGAGACAGATGGTAGCCTCCCGTCAAGGCCATCCAGCGTGTTCCTTAACGTTGGGTTGTTTTACCTCTGAGCGGCACTTTTTTGCACACCGTGGGCTAAATGGCCAGGTCACATGGACCCCGAAGGCTCAGAGAAGGTTGGGGGAGGAGACTCACTGGAACAGCTGTTGGGAGACAGATGGTAGCCTCCCGTCAAGGCCATCCAGCGTGTTCTTTAACGTTGGGTTGTTTTACCTCTGAGCGACACTTTTTTGCACACCGTGGGCTAAATGGCCAGGTCACATGGACCCCGAAGGCTCAGAGAAGGTTGGGGGAGGGGACCCACTGGAACAGCTGTTGGGAGACAGATGGTAGCCTCCCGTCAAGGCCATCCTGCGTGTTCTTTAACGTGCACAGGGTATGGCTCTCCCACACATGGAGCCACGGCTTAACGTCCCATCCGACGGGCGGCGGCCTATCCAAGCCCATCGGTGTCCCCTACTGACCGTGGGCAGGGCGGGGAATTTTGCAGAGAAAAATCTCAACGCTGACCCGGCTGGGAATCAAACCTGGGAACTACAGATTACGAGCCTGGCGCCCTACCGACTGAGCCACCCCCGCCCCCTCTCAGGTATTGATCAATTTATTGTATGGATTTATTCTCCGAGGAACGCTTTTTAGTTAAAGTTGTTATTCTAGTCAACAAGATTTAGAAGAGTTAAATTTTGCATGGGATTTCTAAATAACGTTACTTTCAATATATGTACAGTCGCTAAAAAAAAATTTCCGAACACTATGGTTGATTACAGAATTCAAAAAAGAAAATTGGGCAACGTTTTTTTTTAGAAATTAGTGGTCTGGCAACCTTCGTGTCCCGTGACATGAAGGTAGTCAGGTCACTAATTTCTAAAAAAAAAATCGTTGCCGGATATATTTTCTGAGTTCTGTAATCAACCATAGTGTTCGGATATTTTTTTAACATATATAATGCATATGAATATATAATGCAATGAATATGGAGTGTGTGCAATTACCGTTCACAGCAAACTGGAGCGAGTGCAGTAGCTGCACACGCTCCAGTTTGCTGTGAACGGTAACTGGAGCGTGTACAGTTGCTGTACACGCTCCAGATATTTTTTCTGAATGCTGTAATCAACCATAGTGTTCGGATACCTTTTTGAGACACTGTACACACGTAACACGAAGGTTGCCAGGTCACTAATTTCTAAAAAAAAATCGTTGCCGGATATTTTTTCTCAGTTCTGAAATCAACCATAGCGTTCGGATACTTTTTTGAGCTACTGTACAAGAATGTATCTAGAAAGCAATTTCTAGAGACCCAATGTCGAGTTGGGTTGAGTTGTTTTACCTCTGAGCGGCACTTTTTTTGCACACCGTAAGCTAAATGGCCAGGTCACATGGACCCCGAATTCTCAGAGAAGGTTGGGGGAGGAGACCCACTGGGACAGTGTTGGGAGACAGATGGTAGCCTCCCGTCAAGGCCATCCAGCGTGTTCTTTAAGGTTGGGTTGTTTTACCTCTGAGAGGCACTTTTTTGCACATCGTGGGCTAAATGGCAAGGTCACATGGACCCCGAAGGCTCAGAGAAGGTTGGGGAAGGAGACCCACTGGGACAGCTGTTGGGAGACAGATGGTAGCCTCCCGTCAAGGCCATCCAGCGTGTTCTTTAACGTGCACAGGGTATGGCTCTCCCGCACATGGGAGCACGGCTTAATGTTCCATCCGACTGACGACGGCCTTTCCTAGCCCATCGATATCTCCTACTGACCGTGGGAAGGGATGAGAGAGAGTTTTACGGAGATAAATCTCAACGCTGACACAGCTGGGACTCGAACCTGGAAACTACAGATTACGAGCCTGGCGCGCTACCGACTGAGCCATCCCCTCCCCTCCTTTACACGGAAACATAACTTAAAGTTTCATCGAGAATGGCGTTCTTTCCATGAATCATCGGTGTCTCCTTTCTAACAGAGGAAAGGCTACGGAAATAAAATTGAAACGCTGTTACCATGAGGACTCGAACTTCGGAATTGCACATTAAGGGGGCGGGATGGCTCAGTCGGTAGCGCGCCAGGCTCATAATCTGCAGTTACCAGGGTCGACTCCCATTCTTTCCAACGTTGAGATTTATCTCCGCAAAACTCACCGCAATGTCTTCGGTAAGTAGGGAACGTCAATGGGCTTGGAAAGGCCCTCCGTTAAGCCGTGGCCCTGTGTGGGAGAGCCATACCCTGTGCACAGTAAAAAACACGATGGATGGCCTTAACGGGAGGCTACCATCTGTCTCCCAATAGCTGTTCCAGTGGGTCCCCTACCCCAACCTTCTCTGAGCCTTCGGGGTCCATTTGACCTGGTCATTTAGCCCATGGTGTGCAAAAAAGTGTCGCTCAGAGGTAAAACAACCCAACGTTAAAGACACGCTGGATGGCCTTGACGGGAGGCTACCGTCTGTCTCCCAACACTGTTTTAGTGGGTCTCCTACCCCAACCTTCTCTGAGCCTTCGGGGTCCTTGTGACCTGGCCATTTAGCCCATGGAGTGCAAAAAAGTCTCGCTCAGAGGTAAAACAACTCAACGTTAAAGAACACGCTGGATGGCCTTGACAGGAGGCTACCATCTGTCTCGCACCAGCTGTTCCAATGGGTCCCCTCCTCCAACCTTCTCTGAGCCTTCGGAGTCCATGTGACCTGGCCATTTAGTCCATGGTGTGCAAAATAGTGCCGCTCAGAGGTAAAACAACTCAACGTTAAAGAACACGCTGGACGGCCTTGACGGGAGGCTACCATCTGTCTCGCAACAGCTGTTCCAGTGGGTCCCCTCCCCCAACATTCTCTGAGACTTCGGGGTTACACCATGGACTCTCTGAGACCTCGGGGTTACACCATGGACTCTCTGAGACTTCAAGTTACACCATGGTAACTAAATGGTATTAATGGTAGTAAAACCATGCGTGTTCATAATGGTAGTAAAACCATGCGTTGAAGAACACGCTGGATTAGTACACCATGGTAACCATGGTAGCTAAATGGCCATGGTTACCATGGCACACCATGGCCATTTAGCCCATGGTGTGCAAAAAAGTGCCGATCAGAGGTAAAACAACCCAACGTTAAAGAACACGCTGGATGGCCTTGACGGGAGGCTACCATCTGTCTGCCAACAGATGTTCCAGTGGGTCCCCTCCCCCAACCTTCTCTGAGCCTTTGGAGTCCATGTGACCTGGCCATTTAGCCCATGGTGTGCAAAATAGTGCCGCTCAGAGGTAAAACAACTCAACGTTAAAGAATACGCTGGATGCCTTGAAGGGAGGCTACCATCTGGCTCTCAAGAGCTGTTTCAGTGTGTCCCCTACGCCAAACTTCTCTGAGCCTTGGGGCGGAGGTGGCTCAATCGGTAGCACGCTAGGCTCGTAATCTGTACTTCCCAGGTTCGAGTCGCAGGTGGGTCAGCGTTGAGATTTATCTCCGCAAAATTCCCCGCCCTTCCAACGGTCAGTAGGGGACACCGGTGGCCTTGGAAAGTCCGCCGTCCGTCGGATGGGACGTTAAGCCGTGGCCCCGTGTGCGGCAGAGCCATACCCTGTGCACGTTAAAGAACACGTTGGATGGCCTTGACGGTAGGCTACCATCTGTCTCCCAACAGCTGTTCCAGTGGGTCCCCTCCCCCAACCTTCTCTGAGCCTTCGGGGTCCATGTGACCTGGCCATTTAGCCCATTGTGTGCAAAAAAGTGCCGCTCAGAGGTAAAACAACACACAACAACAATCTCTGAGCCTTAGGGGTCCTTGTGACCTGGCCATTTAGCCCATGGTGTGCAAAAAAGTCCCGCTCAGAGGAAAAACAATCCAGTTTTAAAGAACAAACTGGATGGACTTGACGGGAGGCTACCATCTGTCTCCCAACAGCTGTTCCACTGTGTCCCCTCACCCAAACTTCTCTAAGCCTTAGGGGTCCTTGTGACCTGGCTATTTAGCTCATTGTTTATCAAAACAAAATGCCGCTCAGTGTGAAACAACCCCGCTGAAGATTACGAACATGGACAAGTTACAAACAACACCAACCTCTCCACCATTTTGATTTGAAAGTAAAACGTCATTTCCCGTATCTCTTCACTCTATAGAAACAGTATCGCATGAATGGGATTTTTTACCCCACCATATTTGTGTCACACCCATTCATGTGACCTGGCCATTTAGCCGATGGTATGCAAAAAAGTGCCGCTCAGAGGTAAAACAACCCAACGTTAAAGAACACGCTGGATGACCTTGACGGGAGGCTACCATCTGTCTCCCAACAGCTGTTCCAATGGGTCCACTTCCCCAACCTTCTCTGAGCCTTCGGGGTCCTTGTGACCTGGCCATTTAGCCCATGGTGTGCAAAAAAGTGCCGCTCAGAGGTAAAACAACCCAACCCAACCCATACTTCTTACTTAATACTTTTTTTACTCGATTACTTTCCCATGATTTTCCGTAATGGAAAAACTGACGTTGTCGATGATTCAGGATAACGAAAATGTAATCTGGAATGTATGATGAGGTAGCTCGTCATTTCTAGTCATGACGATGTGCATTCTTCAGTCTAGAATTGTACATTCTGATTTGTATATGTATTTCATGTTCAGAAGGAGTAACTCTCAGGGTTGGGTTGTGGGTTGTTTTACCTCTGAGGGGCACCATGGGCTTTTTGCACACCATGGGCTAAATGGCCAGGTCACATGGACCCCGAAGGCTCAGAGAAGGTTGGGGGAGGGGACCCACTGGAACAGCTGTTGGGAGACAGATGGTAGCCTCCCGTCAAGGCCATCCTGCGTGTTCTTTAACGTGCACAGGGTATGGCTCTCCCACACACGGGGCCACGGCTTAACGTCCCATCCGACGGACGGCGGCCTTTCCAAGCCCATCGGTGTCCCCTACTGACCGTGGGCAGGGCGGGGAATTTTGCGGAGATAAATCTCAACGCTGACCCAGCTGGGAATCAAACCTGGGAACTACAGATTACGAGCCTGGCGCGCTACCGACTGAGCCACCCCCGCCCCTTCTCAGGTATTGATCAATTTATTGTATGGATTTATTCTCCGAGGAACGCTTTTTAGTAAAAGTTGTTTTTCTAGTCAACAAGATTTAGAAGAGTTAAATTTTGCATGGGATTTCTAAAATAACGTTACTTTCGATATATGTACAGTCGCTAAAAAAAAATATCCGAACACTATGGTTGATTACAGAATTAAAAAAAAAATTGAGCAACGTTTTTTTTTAGAAATTAGTGATCTGGCAACCTTCGTGTCCCGTGACATGAAGGTAGTCAGGTCACTAATTTCTAAAAAAAAAATCGTTGCCGGATATATTTTCTGAGTTCTGTAATCAACCATAGTGTTCGGATATTTTTTTAACATATATAATGCATATGAATATATAATGCAATGAATATGGAGTGTGTGCAATTACCGTTCACAGCAAACTGGAGCGAGTGCAGTAGCTGCACACGCTCCAGTTTGCTGTGAACGGTAACTGGAGCGTGTACAGTTGCTGTACACGCTCCAGATATTTTTTCTGAATGCTGTAATCAACCATAGTGTTCGGATACCTTTTTGAGCCACTGTACACACGTAACACGAAGGTTGACAGGTCACTAATTTCTAAAAAAAAATCGTTGCCGGATATTTTTTCTCAGTTCTGAAATCAACCATAGCGTTCGGATACTTTTTTGAGCTACTGTACAAGAATGTATCTAGAAAGCAATTTCTAGAGACCCAATGTCGAGTTGGGTTGAGTTGTTTTACCTCTGAGCGGCACTTTTTTTGCACACCGTGAGCTAAATGGCCAGGTCACATGGACCCCGAATTCTCAGAGAAGGTTGGGGGAGGAGACCCACTGGGACAGTGTTGGGAGACAGATGGTAGCCTCCCGTCAAGGCCATCCAGCGTGTTCTTTAAGGTTGGGTTGTTTTACCTCTGAGAGGCATTTTTTTGCACACCGTGGGCTAAATGGCCAGGTCACATGGACCCCGAAGGCTCAGAGAAGGTTGGGGAAGGAGACCCACTGGGACAGCTGTTGGGAGACAGATGGTAGCCTCCCGTCAAGGCCATCCAGTGTTCTTTAACGTGCACAGGGTATGTCTCTCCCGCACACGGAGCCACGGCTTAACGTCCCATCCGACGGACGGCGGCCTTTCCAAGCCCATCGGTGTCCCCTACTGACCGTGGGCAGGGCGGGGAATTTTGCGGAGATAAATCTCAACGCTGACCAAGCTGGGACTCGAACCTGGGAACTACAGATTACGAGCCTGGCGCGCTACCGACTGAGTCACCCCCGCCCCACCCAATGTCGAATTGAAATGGAAAGGACAGGGACAACTTTTTGATATGTTGCATGGTTACGCGCAATTGTACGTAAAAAATGGTTTATTGAGAATGGGACTGAAGATAAATTAAAGATCTCAATCAAATGTACAGTCGCTCAGAAATGAATCCGAATACTACGGTTGATTATAGAATTCAGAAAAAATATCTGGCAACGTTTTTTTTTTAGAAATTATTGATCTAGTAACCTTCGTATCACGTGACACAAAGGTAGCCAGATCACTAATTTCTAAAAAAAAATCATTTTTTTTAAACAAAGAATGTGTATGCAATGTGAAGTCATCATCATCATCAAAATCATCATCAACAGAAACAAGATTTTTATTGAATCATCAAAAAATACGACGACCTATCCTTCCATGAAAATTCGCTAATCCCCTGAAATAATTTCTTTTAAACAAAGAATGTGTATGCAATGTGAAGTCATCATCATCATCATCACCATCATCATCTAAAACAATATTTTATTGCATCATCAAAAAATACGACGAATTATCCTGCCATGAAAATTCGCTAATCCCCTGAAATAATTTCTTTTAAACAAAGAATGTGCATGCAATGGGAAATCATCATCATCATCTCAATCATCATCATCAACAAAAACATTATTTTTATTGCATCGTCAAAAAATAAGACGAACTATCTTCCCATGAGTTCAGGTGGCTAGACAAGTTCAATTAATAACATTCTTCGCGGTATTAAGCTTTTCATTCTGATAGACGCCGTCCGTCGGATGGGACATTGAGCCGTGGCCCCGTGTGCGGGAGAGCCATACCCTGTGCACGTTAAAGAACACGCTGGATGGCCTTGACGGGAGGCTACCATCTGTCTCCCAACAGCTGTTCCAGTGAGTCCCTTCCCACAACCTTCTCTGAGCCTTCGGGGTCCATGTGACCTGGCCATTTAGCCCATGGTGTGCAAAAAAGTGCCGCTCAGAGGTAAAACAACCCAACAACAACCCATTCTGATAGAGAAATTTTCGTTTTGGAAACGTCAGATTTTTAAACTTCTATTAACTGACTTAAACCCCCAAGAAATCCCAAGAAAAATTCGTATAAAAAATTAAAAACAATATATATATTGTTTGCAAAAATTTCACATTTTATCACCAATATTTTTTATCAAACACATGTAAATATTTGGCTTAATATCGGCGAACAATAATTGCAAATATATCCTTAACAAGGCAAAAACTCACAACTTAAATATCCAATACTAGCATTCAAATTAGTTAGAATTATATTAGTCAGAAACACTGATATAAATTTTTTAAAAATTTCTATAAATTTTTGCACTTATCATAACTTTTCCTATCTCATGTGCTCAATTCTTTCACATTAACGACTAAAATTCTTAAGACCATAATTGAATAAAAATTAACGCTATAAAAAAGCTCACAACCTTATACAAGCATTCATAGTACATAAATATGTCCTTTAAAAAATGCATAATTTTGGGGAAAAAAACATCATCTCGATAACACAATTTGGGTTGTTGGGTTGTTTTACCACTGAGCGGCACTTTTTTGCACACAATGGGCTAAATGGCCAGGTCACATGGACCCCGAAGGCTCAGAGAAGGTTGGGGGAGGGGACCCACTGGAATAGCTGTTGGGAGACAGATGGTAGCCTCCCGTCAAGGCCATCCAGCGTGTTTTTTAACGTTGGGTTGTTTTACCACTGAGCGGCACTTTTTTGCACACAATGGGCTAAATGGCCAGGTCACATGGACCCCGAAGGCTCAGAGAAGGTTGGGGGAGGGGATCAACTGGAACAGCTGTTGGGAGACAGATGGTAGCCTCCCGTCAAGGCCATCCAGCGTGTTTTTTAACGTTGGGTTGTTTTACCACTGAGCGGCACTTTTTTGCACACAATGGGCTAAATGGCCAGGTCACATGGACCCCGAAGGCTCAGAGAAGGTTGGGGGAGGGGACCCACTGGAATAGCTGTTGGGGGACAGATGGTAGCCTCCCGTCAAGGCCATCCAGCGTGTTTTTTAACGTTGGGTTGTTTTACCACTGAGCGGCACTTTTTTTGCACACAATGGGCTAAATGGCCAGGTCACATGGACCCCGAAGGCTCAGAGAAGTTTGGGGGAGGGGACCCACTGGAATAGCTGTTGGGGGACAGATGGTAGCCTCCGTTAAGGTAATCCAGCGTGTTCTTTAACGTGCACATGGTATGGCTCTCCCATACACGGGGCCACGGCTTAACGTCCCATCCGACGGACGGCGGTCTTTCCAAGCCCATCGGTGTCCCCTACTGACTGTGGGCAGGGCGGGGAATTTTGCGGAGATAAATCTCAACGCTGACCCAGCTGGGACTCTAACCTGGGAACTACAGATTACGAGCCTGGAGCGCTACCGACTGAGCCACCCCCGCCCCCGGTAACACAACTTTTCATATCAAACTGGTTAAATTTTTTCGTTAAACATCGAAAAACAATAACTATAAATCTGTTTTTAACAAGATTAAAAAAAAAACCTAGAACCCAACACAATACTGGCATTCACATTACATAAATATGTATTTTTTATTTAATTTCTTTATGTTTAGAAAAACATTTATATAACATAATTTTTCATATCAAACAGGTTTAATTATTCCGCTTAACCCTTTCACGACTAAGGGAAACATTTTTCCCATTTGTAAAATTAGTGATTGTCGTATTTAATTATAACCTTATCTGCATTTTTTATACAGAATGTCAAAATAGAACGTATGCCGAACGCAATTACGTAAACGGGAACGTTTAGAAAACAAAAACAGAACTGTCAGGACGCATAATATATGTACTATGTGCAATGTCCATCTTTGCCTCACTACCAAAAGAAATTGCTTCGCAGAATATCATAATTAGCACATCATTTTGTATAGTAATTTTATTTCATAATTTTGTATTATTTTAGTTAACATTTTGTTATAATAAACCAATAAATAAAAGACATTGTATAATAACCCTAACTATAATTTGTGTTACATTTATAGTCCATTGGGAAAAATATTTCCCATAAAATTCCAAAAAAACTACACATTGTTATGTATTTTTCTTATGATTTTTATTTATTTTTCGTCTAAACAAACTAAAATAAACAGTTACATACTAATATTTACTCTTAGAAACCTTATGGTCCTGAAAAGGTTAAAGAATACGCTGGATGGCCTTGAAGGGAGGCTACCATCTGTCTCCCAACAGCTGTTCCAGTGAGTCCCCTCCTCCAACCTTCTCTGAGCCTGCGTGGTCCTTGTGACCTGGCCATTTAGCCCATGGTGTGCAAAAAAAGTGCCGCTCAGAGGTAAAACAATGCCACGTTAAAAAACACGCTGGATGGCCTTGACGGGAGGCTACCATCTGTCTCCTAACAGCTGTTCCAGTGGGTCCCCTCCCCCAACCTTCTCTGAGCCTTCGGGGTCCTTGTGGCCTGGCCATTTAGCCCATGGTGTGCAACAAAAAGTGCCGCTCAGAGGTAAAACAACCCAACGTTAAAAAACACTCTGGATGGCCTTGACGGGAGGCTACCATCTGTCTCCCAACAGCTGTTCTAGTGGGTCCCCTCCTCCAACCTTCTCTGAGCCTTCGGGGTCCTTGTGACCTGGCCATTTAGCCCATGGTGTGCAAAAAAAGTGCCGCTCAGAGGTAAAACAACCCCACGTTAAAAAACACGTTGGATGGCCTTGACGGGAGGCTACCATCTGTCTCCCAACAGCTGTTCCAGTGGGTCCCCTCCCCCAACCTTCTCTGAGCCTTCGGGGTCCTTGTGACCTGGACATTTAGCCCATGTTGTGCAAAAAAGTGCCGCTCAGAGGTAAAACAACCCAACGTTAAAGAACACGCTGGATGGCCTTGACGGGAGGCTACCATCTGTCTCCCAACAGCTGTTCCAGTGGGTCCCCTCCCCCAACCTTCTCTGAGCCTTCGGGGTCCTTGTGACCTGGACATTTAGCCCATGTTGTGCAAAAAAGTGCCGCTCAGAGGTAAAACAACCCAACGTTAAAGAACACGCTGGATGGCCTTGACGGGAGGCTACCATCTGTCTCCCAACAGCTGTTCCAGTGGGTCCCCTCCCCCAACCTTCTCTGAGCCTTCGGGGTCCTTGTGACCTGGACATTTAGCCCATGTTGTGCAAAAAGTGCCGCTCAGAGGTAAAACAACCCAACTCAACCCGCTTAACATCTACGAATAATAATCGCAACTGATTTTCGCTCAATGAATTTAAAAACAACACAACCCCAAATCCTCAATACTAGCATTCACATACACGAATATATTCCTTAAAAAAAAAACTAGCGACATTGCTTTTTGGCTTTTCGACTCGTAGGATACGTTTTTTTTTTTCAACTCTCCTGACGCCTAGTACATTAATCATTTTGATGTCATGACGTCTGTGATCTTTACCTACATTGGCGAAGAGAGAGATCTACCTCCTGAATAGCTTTCCCTATATGTGTGAAGAAGATGCAGCTAAAGGCTCTCTCCCTAGCTTATGAGCGGAAAGGGAGAGCTGAAAGGAGAAACAGCAAAGAAAAAAAAAAACATCTAGAGTGACAAGAGCAGAAAAAAGAAATGGCGACAGGAATGAGAAAAAGTCTCTCTCTGGATCCTGCAGCATCAGCTTGGTAAAGTACAATTCGTATACGAGACAGAATGGGAAAGAAAGATCCGGGATCTTTTTTGCTTCCACTGTAAAAGGAGTTTATTCGCTAAAAGAGTAATTCTTTGCAATAGAGAGTCTGCATTTTTCTGGGGCGGGGGTGGCTCAGTCGGTAGCGCGCCAGGCTCGTAATCTGTAGTTCCCAGGTTCGAGTCCCAGCTGGGTCAGCGTTGAGATTTTTCTCCGCAAAATTCCCTGCCCTGCCCACGGTCAGTAGGGGATACCGATGGGCTTGGAAAGGCCGCCGTCCGTCGGATGGGACGTTAAGCCGTGGCCTGTGTGCGGGAGAGCCATACCCTGTGCACGTTAAAGAACACGCAGGATGGGCTTGACGGGAGGCTACCATCTGTCTCCCAATAGCTGTTCCAGTGGGTCCCCTCCCCCAACCTTCTCTGAGCCTTCGGGGTCCATGTGACCTGGTCATTCAACCCATGGTGTGCAAAAAAGTGCCGCTCAGAGGCAAAACAACCCAACGTTAAAGAACACGCTGGATGGGCTTGACGGGAGGCTACCATCTGTCTCCCAACAGCTGTTCCAGTGGGTCCCCTCCCCCAACCTTCTCTGAGCCTTCGGGGTCCATGTGACCTGATCATTCAGCCCATGGTGTGCAAAAAAGTGCCGCTCAGAGGCAAAACAACCCAACGTTAAAGAACACGCTGGATGGGCTTGACGGGAGGCTACCATCTGTCTCCCAACAGCTGTTCCAGTGGGTCCCCTCCCCCAACCTTCTCTGAGCCTTCGGGGTCCATGTGACCTGGTCATTCAGCCCATGGTGTGCAAAAAAAGTGCCGCTCAGAGGCAAAACAACCCAACGTTAAAGAACACGCTGGATGGCTTGACGGGAGGCTACCATCTGTCTCCCAACAGCTGTTCCAGTGGGTCCCCTCCGCCAACCTTCTCTGAGCCTTCGGGGTCCATGTGACCTGCCCATTTAGCCCATGGTGTGCAAAAAAGTGCCGCTCAGAGGTAAAACAACCCAACGTTAAAGAACACGCTGGATGGCCTTGACGAGAGGCTACCATCTGTCTCCCAACAGCTGTTCCAGTGGGTACCCTCCCCCAATCTTCTCTGAGCCTTCAGGGTCCATGTGACCTGGCCATTTAGCCCATGGTGTGCAAAAAAGTGCCGCTAAGAGGTAAACCAACCCAACACAATCTCCATTTTTCTGTGAGTGCTGAGCATAACTTAGTTTTGGGCGAATGTAAATAGCTAAGGAGTGTTGTGGAAGACAGCTACAGGAATTATTCGTGTAGTTTTTCGTTATTTTTGGAGAATATTATAATTAGACAGAATAAAAAAATATTGGATCATGAGTCAGAAATTTTTTATCGGGGATTATTTCGGTCATTTAGTTTCGGAGAGAAAAAAAATTAAAGATATTTCGCAGCTTTTTTAAATTTGAATTAGAGAGCTGTGATGTAAAGACAGTTTGAGCTTTATGTATGAAAAAAAAGGATTTTATTAATTTAAACTACTTGAAATCTTCGATTCAAATGAGTTCATTAGTTCAACTTTAAATTAAGAGAATTAATGAATATCATTAAAAAACTGTTGAGTTTTACGAATTAGACTCAGGAATTTAAATTGTTTGAATTCTAGAAGTGAATTATTATTTCAAAATGGGTTGAATTTTAAGAATTAAAAGTCATCATTAAATTGATCACATTTCGTGGAGATAATCAATAATTCAAATTTTTAATAGGGGAATAATTAATTTAAATAGCATTTCAAGTATTATAGTATATATATCATTAATAAAATTAATAAAAAGTAAGTATATATATCATTATACTTACTTTTTATTAATTTTATTAATAAAAAGTAAATTAATAAAAAGTAAGTATATATATATCATTAAATCATAGTGTTTAGAATATAAAAATCAAAGATTATTATTCTCAAATTATTTGAATTCTACCAATTAAATGGTATAAATATCAAATTGAATTCTACCAATTAAATGGTATAAATATCAAATTGAATTCTACCAATTAAATGGTATAAATATCAAATTGAATTCTGTCAATTAAATGGTATAAATATCAAATTGTTTGAATTCTACCAAGTAAATGGTATAAATATCAAATTGAATTATACCAATTAAATGGTATAAATATCAAATTGTTTAAATTCTACCAATTAAATGGTATAAATATCAAATTGCATTCTGTCAGTTAAATGGTATAAATATCAAATTAAATTCTACCAATTAAATGGTATAAATATCAAATTGCATTCTGTCAGTTAAATGGTATAAATATCAAATTAAATTCTACCAATTAAACGGTATAAATATCAAATTGTTTGAATTCTACCTATTAAATGGTATAAATATCAAATTGAATTCTACCAATTAAATGGTATAAATATCAAATTGAATTCTGTCAGTTAAATGGTATAAATATCTAATTGTTTAAATTCTACCAATTAAATGGTATAAATATCAAATTGCTTGAATTCTACCAATTAAATGGTATAAATATCAAATTGAATTCTGTCAATTAAATGGTATAAATATCAAATTGTTTGAATTCTACCAAGTAAATGGTATAAATATCAAATTGAATTATACCAATTAAATGGTATAAATATCAAATTGTTTAAATTCTACCAATTAAATGGTATAAATATCAAATTGCATTCTGTCAGTTAAATGGTATAAATATCAAATTGAATTCTACCAATTAAATGGAATAAATATGAAATTGCTTGAATTCTACCAATTAAATAGTCTAATTATCAAATTGAATTCTATCAATTAAATGGTATAAATATATATTTTTTTAATTCTAGAATTAAATAGTGTAATTATCAAATTATTTGAATTCTATGAATTACAATCAGTAAATTAGTATCAGTAATTCAAATCGCTTGAAATCCAGAAGTGCATTGTTAATTAAAAGTGTAAATGCGAATTAAAAGTCATTGATTCAAAGGTATTAAATAAAAAAAATAAATACCCCCCTCAAGCAGCTGCTTGCCACAGAGGTCGGACAGGAGCCTGTCAGTTTATATGCCACAGTAGAAGGTCTTTGAGGATGGCAGGACCTCAGCAGAAAAACAACACACACATTCATGACTTAACCCGGGGCTCGAACCCAGCTCCCGTAGATCACTAGTCAAGCGTGCTAACTACTCGGCCACAGGACGGCTCCAAAGGTATTACATTGAAAAAAAAAGAGCATGAATAATTAAAATATTAAAATTCTGCGAATTAAAGAGCAATGTTATTAAAATTATTCTACCTCTTTAAAGCGAATCAACATTAATCCGAATAGAATTTTAAGAATTACAGTCCACCATAAATTTAAATTCTCTGAATTCTAAATATTATGGTCCCACAGTTTGCTTGAAATCCAATAAACCACCCTTTTACATAGTTAATTATTATCAAATGAAAAATATTCTAAACGTGCATTTATAGGAATTGGTATAACGATTATAGATCCATAAAAAATACACCGCCCTACCAAAATATTATACAATTTTCAGGTTATGTGAATGGGAATCAAACTTCGAAGCTCTCTAACTTCTAAAATACGCATTTCATGAAAAAACGTGATTGAGTTGGGTTGTTTTACCTCTGAGCGGCACTTTTTTGCACACCATTGGCTAAATGGCCAAGTTACAAGAACCCCAAAGGCTCAGAGAAGGTTGGGGGAGGGGACCCACTGGAACAACTGTTGGGAGACAGATGGTAGCCTCCCGTCAAGGCCATCCAGCGTGTTCTTTAACGTTGGGTTGTTTTACCTCTGAGCTTCACTTTTTTGCACACCATGGGCTAAATGGCCAGGTCACATGGACCCCGAAGGCTCAGAGAAGTTTGGGGGAGGGGACCCACTGGAACAGCTGTTGGGAGACAGATGGTAGCCTCCCGTCAAGGCCATCCAGCGTGTTCTTTAACGTTGGGTTGTTTTACCTCTGAGCGGCACTTTTTTGCACACCATGGGCTAAATGGCCAGGTCACATGGACCCCGAAGGCTCAGAGAAGTTTGGGGGAGGGGACCCACTGGAACAGCTGTTGGGAGACAGATGGTAGCCTCCCGTCAAGGCCATCCAGCGTGTTCTTTAACGTTGGGTTGTTTTACCTCTGAGCGGCACTTTTTTGCACACCATTGGCTAAATAGCCAAGTTACAAAGACCCCAAAGGCTCAGAGAAGGTTGGGGGAGGGGACCCACTGGAACAGTTGTTGGGAGACAGATGGTAGCCTCCAGTCAAGTCCATCCAGTGTGTTCCTTAACATGCACAGGGTATGGCTCTCCCGCACACGGGGTCACGGCTTAACGTCCTATCCGACGGACGGCGGCCTTTCCAAGCCCATTATCGGTGTCCCCTACTGACCGTGGTCAAGGCAGGCGTATTAAACTGAGAAGCCCCTGTCAGACCTCTGTGGCAAGCAGCTGTTTGAGGAGGTATTTATTTCTTTATTTTTATTTTTTTAAAAGCCATAATTTTCCAACATTGAAACAGTTATTAAACAAACTACTAAACTGTAATTTATTTTAATAAATGGTTTGAAATCATACGTTTTATTTAGATTTTAATTAATTTCAGAGTTAAATTCTTAGGAAGCATCACTCTTGTGAAACGTTCTAATTTCCATAACTCTTCAAATACTAAACGAATAATTTTCAAATTTGGGATTTAAATAGACTTGATTATGATCTTTATCTTCAATCGCATTTTTTTCATTAAATGCATATTTTAGAAAGTTTTTTGTTGCCTTCACAGGGATCATCATGTTTATTTAAATTTACTCTCTTCGTTGTTGTATTCTACTAACTTTGGATATAGGGAAGAAATTGGCATGTTATTATGAGGGCTCTTATTATCTAGGGGCGGGGGTGGCTCAGTCGGTAACGCGCCAGGCTCGTAATCTGCAGTTCTTACTTTCGAGTCCCAGTTGGGTGAGCGTTGAGATTTATCTCCGCAAACTTTACCGCCCTGCCCACGGTCAGTAAGGGACACCGATGGGCTTGGAAAGGCCGCCGTCCGTCAGATTGGACGTTAAGCCGTGGCCCGTGTGTAGGAGAGCCATACCTTGTGCACGTTAAAGAACACACTGGAAGGCATTGACGGGATGCTACCATCTGTCTCCCAACAGCTATTCCAGTGGATCCCCTCCCTCAACCTTCTCTAAGCCTTCGGGTCCTTGTGACCTGGTCATTTAGCCCATGGTGTGCAAAAAGTGCCGCTCAGAGGTAAAACAACCCAACGTTAAAGAATACGCTTAATGGCCTTGACGGGAGGCTACCATCTGTCTCCCAACAGTTGTTCCAGTGGGTCCCCTCCCTCAACGGGGCGGGAGTGGCTCAGTCGGTAGCGCGCCAGGCTCGTAATCTGTAGTTCCCAGGTTCGAGTCCCAGCTGGGTCAGCGTTGAGATTTATCTCCGCAAAATTCCCTGCCCTGCCCACGGTCAGTAGGGAACACCGATGGGCTTGGAAAGGCCGCCGCCCGTCGGATGGGACGTTAAGCCGTGGCCCCGTGTGCGGGAGAGCCATACCCTGTGCACGTTAAAGAACACGCTGGATGGCCTTGACGGGAGGCTACCATCTGTCTCCCAACAGTTGTTCCAGTGGGTCCCCTCCCTCAACGGGGCGGGAGTGGCTCAGTCGGTAGCGCGCCAGGCTCGTAATCTGTAGTTCCCAGTTTCGAGTCCCAGCTGGGTCAGCGTTGAGATTTATCTCCGCAAAATTCCCTGCCCTGCCCACGGTCAGTAGGGGACACCGATGGGCTTGGAAAGGCCGCCGCCCGTCGGATGGGACGTTAAGCCGTGGCCCCGTGTGCGGGAGAGCCATACCCTGTGCACGTTAAAGAACACGCTGGATGGCCTTGACGGGAGGCTACCATCTGTCTCCCAACACCTGTTCAAGTGGGTCCCCTCCCCCAACCTTCTCTGAGCCTTCGGGGTCAATGTGACCTGGCCATTTAGCCCATGGTGTGCAAAAAAGTGCCACTCAGAGGTAAAACAACCCAACTATTACGTAAGCAAACACAATAAACATACCAGAAGCGCCCATTTCCCCCTGGTGGCGACAGTTTGGGTTCGCCTGGTGGCGACAGTTTGAACTATTTTTATCGCTAAATCGCTTTTGTATATTCTCATTAACCCCCCTACCAATTTTCACGGCTCTATGTACGTTTGTCACAGCTCCAGACACTCGGGAAACCTCTTCAAAATGCACAACACTATATAATTAGATGTATGTTGAAAATAGTATATGCGAGAGAAAGGTCAATATATATTCAAATTTGGGAATTTTATAAGTTAAATATTTATATATATATATATCAGATATTAAAGCATTAAGAGGGAATTTCCATTCTGAAACTTGCAAATTACCTGGAAAAACATTATCTTAAATGATCTTTTCACTCTTAAAAAAGCTGTACAGAAGCACTACATCTATTTGGCAACTAGGTTTTTAAGGCTCTAACTGAAGATCTTAAAAAAAACAAATAATTCATTCTTTTTAGTATTCATTCTTTCAAAATTTAAAGCGAATTTCCAAGTGTTTTGAAATATTTCAAATGGTTTTCGATAAAGTATAACCGATAAAGGAACACAGGACTGGGTTGTTTTACCTCTGAGCGGCACTTTTTTGCATACCGTGGGCTAAATGGCTAGGTCACAAGGACCCCAAAGGCTCAGAGAAGGTTGGGGGAGGGGACCCACTGGAACAGTTGTTGGGAGACAGACGATAGCCTCCCCTCAAGGCCATCCAACGTGTTCGTTAACGTGCCTAGGATATGGCTCTCCCGAACACGGAGCCACAGCTTAACGTCCCATCCGACGGACGGCGACCTTTTCAAGCCCATCGGTGTCCCCTACTGACCTTGGGCAGGGCAGAGAATTTTGCGAAGATAAATCTCAATGCTGACCAGCTGGGACTCGAACCTAGTAACTACAGATTACGAGCCTGGCGCGCTACCGACTGATCCACCCCAGCCCCAGGAACACAGGATGATATATTATTTTCTGCTGAGCAAACTTAATTTTCACAATCTAATGTATTTAAATGCTTTAAGCAGATTATTTTCCCAGAAAAACGTTTTTAAGGACAGATATTTTCATCTTTTTTTTGTTTGGAGGAAATACGCCTTAAGAAGATTGTAAATATAGTAAATCTTAAAAACGAACATTTAAAACGTGTTTTTTCAGGGTTTGTCGGGAGAATTTTTTTTGTTTTGTTTTAGGACCTAAAAGATAAATCCTTGAGACTAATTCCTTTTTCTTTTCCTCTTCTTATTTATTCTACATTGAACACTCTGTATACGAAAGGGCTACTTTTGCGTTTCGTATCTCTAGGGAGTTTCTTGATGGACCGACTTGATGCTTCCAAGACTCCCAGTCCATTAGCAGACAATGCTCTATTAAAGACTAAAAAAGTCGTCGGACTCTCCCAATGTAAATAGAGAATGCTTTCAAATCATTAAATATATCAGCGATTCTAAACATTTCGTTTAGTTTCAACTTCCAGATTGAATTTATAATCCGATGATGCGAAATGCAATTGGGGTAGAGGGTGTGTGTGTGTGTGAGTGAAGGGGACTCTGTTGGGTTGTTTTACCTCTGAGCGGCAGTTTTTTGCACACCATGGACTAAATGGCCAGGTCACATGGACCCCGAAGGCTCAGAGAAGGTTGGGGGAGGGGACCCATTGGAACAGCTGTTGGGAGATAGATGGTAGCCTCCCGTCAAGGCCATCCAGCGAGTTCTTTAATGTGAACATGGTATGGCTCTCCCACACACGAAGCTACGGCTTAATGTCCCATTCGACCGACGGCGGCCTTTCCAAGTTGGGTTGTCTTACCACTGAGCGGCACTTTTTTGCTCACCATGGACTAAATGGCCAGGTCACAAGGACCCCGAAGGCTCAGAGAGGGGACCCACTGGAACAGCTATTGGGAGACAGATGGTAACTTCCCGTAAAGGCCATCCAGTGTGTTCTTTAATGTGCACAGGGTATGGCTCTCTCTCTCTCTCTCTCTCACACACACACACACACAATTGCCAACGGCTTAACGTTCCAGAGCCGTCCCGTGGCCGAGTGGTTAGCGCGCTTGGCTACTGATCTACGGGACCTGGGTTCGAGCCCCGGGTAAGGCATGGATGTTCGTGTTGTTTTTCTGCTGAGGTCCTGCCATCCTCTCAGACCTTCTACTCTGGCATATAAACTGACAGGCTCCTGTCAGACCTCTGTGGCAAGCAGCTGCTTGAGGGGGTATTTATTTTTTATTATTTATATTAACGTCCCATCCGATGGACCGCGGCCTTTCCAAGCCCATCAGTTTCCCCTACTGACCGTGGGCAGGGCGGGGAATTTTGCGGAGATAAATCTCAACGCTAACCCAGCTGGGATTCGAACCTGGGAACTACAGATTACGAGCCTGGCGCGCTACCGACTGAGCCACCTCCGCCCCTGACTCAGACAGTAGCCCAGACATGTAATCTGCAGTTCTCAGTGTCAGAGTTGGTTGATTTACCTCTAGCGGCACATTTCTTTGCACAATGCGCTAAATGGACACGCCATAAAGATCCTGAAGACTGAGAGAAAATTGGGGGAATGTGTCCTACTGAGGCAGTAGGTAGCCACCCATCAAGGACCCCGAAGGCTCAGAGAAGGTTGGTCAATATATATTCAAGCCCAGCGTGTTCTTTAACGTTCACAAGGTATGGCTCTTTTGGAGACGGAGCCACGGCTTAACATCCTATCCGACGTCATTTCAAAGCCCACCGATGTCTCCTATTGACCGTGGGCAGAACGGGAGTTTTGCGAAGATATATCTCATCGCTGGCCCACCTGGGACTCGAATCTCGGAACGGGAGATTACGAGCCTGGGAGGCTAGCGGTTGAGCCATCCTCACCGCCCCTTTGTAGGGGCGGGGGTGGCTCAGTCGTTAGCGCACCAGGCTCGTAATCTGTAGTTCCCAGGTTCGAGTCCCAGCTGGTTCAGCGTTGAGATTTATCTCCGCAGAAATTCCCCGCCCTGCCCACGGTCAGTAGGGGACACCGATGGGCTTGAAAAAGCTGCCGTCCGTCGGATGGGACGTTAAGCCCTAGCCCCGTGTGCGGGAGAGCCATACCCTGTGCACGTTAAAGAACACGCTGGATGGCCTTGACGGGAGGCTACCATCACCTCCCGGTACGCCAGTTACATATACATTTCCAGGGGGTACGTGAAGCATAAAAGGTTGAGAACCACTGATATATATATGTTTTATTTTATTCCCATTGTTATACTATAATTATAGTTTTATCTATATAAGGGGTACGCCAGTTACATATACGTTTCCAGGGGTTTCGTGAAGCATAAAAGGTTGATTACCACTGATATATGTTTTATTTTATTCCCATTGTTATACTATAACTATAGTTTTATCTATCTATACAAGGGGTACGCCAGTTACATACACATTTCCAGGGGATACGTGAAGCATAAAAGGTTGAGAACCACTGATATATATATATGTTTTATTTTATTCCCATTGTTATACTATAACTATAGTTTTATCTATACAAGGGGTACGCCAGTTACATATACGTTTCCAGGGGGTACGTGAAGCATAAAAGGTTGAGAACCACTGATACATATGTTTTATTTTATTCCCGTTGTTATACTATAATTATAGTTTTATCTATATAAGGGGTACGCCAGTTACATATACGTTTCCAGGGGGTACGTGAAGCATAAAAGGTTGAGAACCACTGATATATATGTTTTATTTTATTCCCATTGTTACATTATAACTATAGTTTCATCTATCTATACAAGGGGTACGCCAGTTACATACACATTTCCAGGGGGTACGTGAAGCATAAAAAGTTGAGAACCACTGATATATATGTTTTATTTTATTCCCATTGTTATACTATAACTATAGTTTTAACTATCTATACAAGGAGTACGCCAGTTACATACACATTTCCAGGGGTACGTGAAGCATAAAAGGTTGAGAACCACTGATATATATGTTTTATTTTATTCCCATTGTTATACTATAACTATAGTTTCATCTATCTATACAAGGGGTACGCCAGTTACATACACATTTCCAGGTGGTGCGTGAAGCATAAAAGGTTGAGAACCACTGATATATATGTTTTATTTTATTCCCATTGTTATACTATAACTATAGTTTTATCTATCTATACAAGGGGTACGCCAGTTACATACACATTTCCAGGGGGTACCTGAAGTATAAAAGGTTGAGAACCACTGATATATATGTTTTATTTTATTCCCATTGTTATACTATAACTATAGTTTTATCTATCTATACAAGGGGTACGCCAGTTACATACACATTTCCAGGGGGTACGTGAAGCATAAAAGGTTGAGAACCACTGATCTATATGTTTTATTTTATTCCCATTGTTATACTATAACTATAGTTTCATCTATCTATACAAGGGGTACGCCAGTTACATACACATTTCCAGGGGGTACCTGAAGTATAAAAGGTTGAGAACCACTGATATATATGTTTTATTTTATTCCCATTGTTATACTATAACTATAGTTTTATCTATCTATACAAGGGGTACGCCAGTTACATACACATTTCCAGGGGGTACGTGAAGCATAAAAGGTTGAGAACCACTGATCTATATGTTTTATTTTATTCCCATTGTTATACTATAACTATAGATTTATCTATCTATACAAGGGGTACGCCAGTTACATACACATTTCCAGGGGATACGTGAAGCATAAAAGGTTGAGAACCACTGATATATATATATGTTTTATTTTATTCCCATTGTTATACTATAACTATAGTTTTATCTATACAAGGGGTACGCCAGTTACATATACGTTTCCAGGGGGTACGTGAAGCATAAAAGGTTGAGAACCACTGATACATATGTTTTATTTTATTCCCGTTGTTATACTATAATTATAGTTTTATCTATATAAGGGGTACGCCAGTTACATATACGTTTCCAGGGGGTACGTGAAGCATAAAAGGTTGAGAACCACTGATATATATGTTTTATTTTATTCCCATTGTTACATTATAACTATAGTTTCATCTATCTATACAAGGGGTACGCCAGTTACATACACATTTCCAGGGGGTACGTGAAGCATAAAAAGTTGAGAACCACTGATATATATGTTTTATTTTATTCCCATTGTTATACTATAACTATAGTTTTATCTATCTATACAAGGAGTACGCCAGTTACATACACATTTCCAGGGGGTACGTGAAGCATAAAAGGTTGAGAACCACTGATATATATGTTTTATTTTATTCCCATTGTTATACTATAACTATAGTTTCATCTATCTATACAAGGGGTACGCCAGTTACATACACATTTCCAGGTGGTGCGTGAAGCATAAAAGGTTGAGAACCACTGATATATATGTTTTATTTTATTCCCATTGTTATACTATAACTATAGTTTTATCTATCTATACAAGGGGTACGCCAGTTACATACACATTTCCAGGGGGTACCTGAAGTATAAAAGGTTGAGAACCACTGATATATATGTTTTATTTTATTCCCATTGTTATACTATAACTATAGTTTTATCTATCTATACAAGGGGTATGCCAGCTACATGCACATTTCCAGGGGGTACGTGAAGCATAATAGGTTGAGAACCACTGATATATATGTTTTATTTTATTCCCATTGTTATACTATAACTATAGTTTCATCTATCTATACAAGGGGTACGCCAGTTACATACACATTTCCAGGGGGTACGTGAAGCATAAAAAGTTGAGAACCACTGATATATATGTTTTATTTTATTCCCATTGTTATACTATAACTATAGTTTTATCTATCTATACAAGGAGTACGCCAGTTACATACACATTTCCAGGGGGTACGTGAAGCATAAAAGGTTGAGAACCACTGATATATATGTTTTATTTTATTCCCATTGTTATACTATAACTATAGTTTTATCTATCTATACAAGGGGTATGCCAGCTACATGCACATTTCCAGGGGGTACGTGAAGCATAATAGGTTGAGAACCACTGATATATATGTTTTATTTTATTCCCATTGTTATACTATAACTATAGTTTTATCTATCTATACAAGGGGTACGCCAGTTACATACACATTTCCAGGGGGTACGTGAAGCATAAAAAGTTGAGAACCACTGATATATATGTTTTATTTTATTCCCATTGTTATACTATAACTATAGTTTTATCTATCTATACAAGGAGTACGCCAGTTACATACACATTTCCAGGGGGTACGTGAAGCATAAAAGGTTGAGAACCACTGATATATATGTTTTATTTTATTCCCATTGTTATACTATAACTATAGTTTCATCTATCTATACAAGGGGTACGCCAGTTACATACACATTTCCAGGGGGTACGTGAAGCATAAAAAGTTGAGAACCACTGATATATATGTTTTATTTTATTCCCATTGTTATACTATAACTATAGTTTTATCTATCTATACAAGGAGTACGCCAGTTACATACACATTTCCAGGGGGTACGTGAAGCATAAAAGGTTGAGAACCACTGATATATATGTTTTATTTTATTCCCATTGTTATACTATAACTATAGTTTCATCTATCTATACAAGGGGTACGCCAGTTACATACACATTTCCAGGTGGTGCGTGAAGCATAAAAGGTTGAGAACCACTGATATATATGTTTTATTTTATTCCCATTGTTATACTATAACTATAGTTTTATCTATCTATACAAGGGGTACGCCAGTTACATACACATTTCCAGGGGGTACCTGAAGTATAAAAGGTTGAGAACCACTGATATATATGTTTTATTTTATTCCCATTGTTATACTATAACTATAGTTTTATCTATCTATACAAGGGGTACGCCAGTTACATACACATTTCCAGGGGGTACCTGAAGTATAAAAGGTTGAGAACCACTGATATATATGTTTTATTTTATTCCCATTGTTATACTATAACTATAGTTTTATCTATCTATACAAGGGGTACGCCAGTTACATACACATTTCCAGGGGGTACCTGAAGTATAAAAGGTTGAGAACCACTGAACTAAATCAATAAAAATACTAGAAAGATTCTTCAATATAATGGTAGTAGTGAATCTCCAGAGTATAATTACAGATATAAATAAAACCAGGATTACAGCATAACCTCTAAAAGATCAAGAATGATCCTGTTAAAGTCTTAAAATATAATTTTTGCACATATTTAGTTGTTCAGCAATCAAAGATATATTTGTGTTCCTTCATGTCTGATTCTCGATGTTTAAAGACTTGTGGTATCTGGAATAATAATCAATAAATTTCCTTGTTTTATACAAATCGTTCAGATTTGTCTAGACCAGAGGTTCCCAAACTTATTTGTCCTACCATCCCCTTTTCAGAAAAAAAGTAACTCAGCGCCCCCTGGAAATCTACCTTCTTTAAACGAAAAAACAGAAAGATGCAGTGACAAATTTGCGTTCTTTTATATATGTATGTTTCTACCTACGTTCTACAACAATTTATTTTTCAAAGATGAAAATCTAAATAATTTTATATATTTTATAATCTAAATAATTTTATAATTTCAAGTTTCAAGGTGTGTTATTTACAACAACATCTTTATATAAAATAATTTTATATACTTTTTATCTGAATAATTTTATAATTTCAAGTTTTAAGGTGTTATTTACAACAACATCTTTATATAAAATAATTTTATATACTTTTATCTAAATAATTTTATAATTTCAAGTTTCAAGGTGTCTTATTTACAACATCTTTATATAAAATAATTTTATATACTTTTTATCTAAATAATTTTTTAATTTCAAGTTTCAAGGTGTCTTATTTACAACAACATCTTTATATAAAATAATTTTATATACTTTTTATCTAAATAATTTTATAATTTCAAGTTTCAAGGTGTCTTATTTACAACAACATCTTTATATAAAATAATTTTATATACTTTTTATCTAAATAATTTTTTAATTTCAAGTTTCAAGGTGTCTTATTTACAACAACATCTTTATGTAAAATAATTTTATATACTTTTTATCTAAATAATTTTATAATTTCAAGTTTTAAGGTGTCGTTTACAACAACATCTTTATATAAAATAATTTTATATACTTTTTATCTAAATAATTTTATAATTTCAAGTTTCAAGGTGTCTTGTTTACAACAACATCTTTATATAAAATAATTTTATATACTTTTTATCTAAATAATTTTATAATTTCAAGTTTCAAGGTGTCTTATTTACAACAACATCTTTATGTAAAATAATTTTATATACTTTTATCTAAATAATTTTATAATTTCAAGTTTCAAGGTGTCTTATTTACAACATCTTTATATAAAATAATTTTATATACTTTTTATCTAAATAATTTTATAATTTCAAGTTTCAAAATGTGTTATTTACAACAACATCTTTATATAAAATAATTTTATATACTTTTTATCTGAATAATTTTATAATTTCAAGTTTCAAGGTGTCTTATTTACAACAACATCTTTATATAAAATAATTTTATATACTTTTTATCTGAATAATTTTATAATTTCAAGTATTAAGGTGTTATTTACAACAACATCTTTATATAAAATAATTTTATATACTTTTATCTAAATAATTTTATAATTTCAAGTTTCAAGGTGTCTTATTTACAACAACATCTTTATATAAAATAATTTTATATACTTTTTATCTAAATAATTTTATAATTTCAAGTTTTAAGTGTCTTATTTACAACATCTTTCTTTACTACGTCGTACAACATAATGATGAAAGATGTTGTTGTATATAAGACACCTTGAATTTTGAAATCGTAAAATTATTTATTAAAATCAACCACAGTAACATTCTCATTACACACAGAAAATTAAGATAACAAAGGATAATTTAATGTGTTTATTTGGAAAATAATCACTACGACTTTAACTCTATGTTACACAACAGATGAAACATGTACGAACGGTTTTTCAAAATTTTCCTCTCTTCCATTTTTTCTTTATGCTTCCACCGCCCCCAATTGCACCTGAAGCTACTACCGACCCCCCCTGGATCGTTCCAGCTACCCACAGGGGGCGGTATCGCCCACTTTGGGAAACATTAGTCTAAACAATCATTATGCAAATTTTATAAATGTGTATTTATATTATTAAATGGTTAAAACAATACTTCTTTAAGTCTTAATTAATATCTGATGAGTTCTCAGATGGAGGCTGAAATATTTCAAAAATAATGCACATTACACTTTCAAAAGTGAATGAATATTGTTGTGTAGTTCTCTCCGCAAAAACTCCCCGCCCTGCCCACGGTCAGTAGCCGTCGGTCGGACGGGACGTTAAGCCGTGGCCCCGTGTGCGGGAGAACCATACCCTATGCACGTTAAAGAACACGCTGGATTGACTTGACGGGAGGCTACCATCTGTCTACCAACAGCTGTTCCAGTGGGGCTCTTCCCCCAACATTCTCTGAGCCTTCGGGGTCCGTGTGACCTGACCATTTAGCCCATGGTGTGCAAAAAAGTGCCACTCAGAGGTAAAACAACCCAACGTTAAAGAACCAGCTAGATGGCCTAGACGGGAGGCGGCCATCTGTCTCCCAACAGCTGTTCCAGTGGGTCTCCTCCACCAACATTCTCTGAGCCTTCGGGGTCCGTGTGACCTGGCCATTTAGCCCATGGTGTGCAAAAAAGTGCCACTCTGAAGTAAAACAACCCAACGTTAAAGAACCCGCTAGATGGCCTTGACGGGAGGCTACCATCTGTCTCCCAACAGCTGTTCCAGTGGGTCCCCTCCCCCAACCTTCTCTGAGCCTTCGGGGTCCATGTGACCTGGCCATTTAGTCCATTGTGTGCAAAAAAGTGCCGCTCAGAGGTAAAACAACCCAACGTTAAAGAACACGCTGGAAGACCTTGACGGGGGGCTACCATCTGTCTCCCAACAGATGTTCCAGTGGGTCCCCTCCTCCAACCTTCTCTGAGCTTTCGGGGTCCTTGTGACCTGGTCATTTAGCCCATGGTGTGCAAAAAAGTGCCACTCAGAGGTAAAACAACCCAACCCTCTCACGCTAATGAATTAGAGATAGAGGTAACAATTAAGTCACTGAAGGGCCACGACGACTCATGTAATTTTTTCTTCTAAAAAACCTCACGCGACGTGGCAGATCACAACTTGTCTGCCAGAAAAGAAAGCTTCCTCGCACACTAAACGACACAGATTTTGATAAACCTCCACAGTAGTTCTCTTCAAATGTTTCTATGCTTGTGTGTATATTGCATTACCTTTCTAAGCTAAATTGACTGCATAAATTTGTAATCGCGTTAGTCCGCGTTTCGTCGGGTCACGCTCTCGAAATGAAATGGTCACGTGACTTCGGCTCGGTCTTCTGGGACTTAAACAAATGCCGACTTACCTCTGTTCCTTCATTGAATTACTCCGCCGACAAATATCTGCTCTGAACACGCGTAGCTTCAGGCTGCTGTTGACATAGCAACAGCATCAGGAATGAGAAAGCTGCTTAGGATGGAATCTTCTTCTCCTCCTGTGCGACGGCTTCTCTGCATCGAAGCTCGCCACGTTGTAACAGATGGCAGATCTTGCTATCCCGCCTCTATCATCTTTCAACGACCTGGAGCAATGCTAGGCGATCCACATTTTACTCTCTGTAACAGATATTGCGGCTTCGCTCTCCCGTTGCTTTTATTTCTGCACTAGGTGTTCTACATCTTACTCTATAACATATGTTGCGATTTTTGCTCTTCCAGTTTGTTATCTGTGTGGTTTGTTGTGCTCCACATCTCTCTGAGTAACAGATGGAGAGGCTTGCTGGTCTCCGCCTCCCCCCCCCCCCTCTCCTCTCTGTGAAGGGCTTCCGTGGGAGCTTTTTTGCCAATTTCGCGAATTTCTGGAAAAAAGGAAAATTGTATTTGAAGGGTTGTTGTTGTTTTACCTCTGAGCGACACTTTTTTGCATACCACGGGCTAAATGGCCAGGTCACATGGACCCCGAAGGCTCAGAGAAGGTTGGGGGAGGGGACCCACTGGAACAGCTGTTTGGAGACAGATGGTAGTCTCCCGACAAGGCCAGCCAGCGTGTTCTTTAACGTTGGGTTGTTTTACCTCTGAGCGGCACTTTTTTGCACAACAGGGGCTAAATGGCCAGGTCACATGGACCCCGAAGGTTCAGAGAATGTTGGGGGAGGGGAGCCACTGGAACAGCTGTTGAGAGACAGATGGTAGCCTCCCGTCAAGGCCATCTAGCGGGTTCTTTAACGTGCACAGGGTATGGCTCTCCCGCACACGGGTTCACGGCTTAACGACCCACCCCACGGACGGCGGCCTTTCCAAGCCCATCGGTGTCCCCTACTGACCGTGGGCAGGGTTGGGTTGCTGTTGTTTTACCTCTGAGCTGCACTTTTTTGCACACCATGGTCTAAATGGGCAGGTCACAAGGACCCCGAAGGCTCAGAGAAGGTTGGGGGAGGGGACCCAATGGAACAACTGTTGGGAGACAGATGGTAGCCTCCCGTCAAGGCCATCCAGCCTGTTCTTTAACGTGCACAGGGTATGGCTCTCCCTCATATAGGGCCACGGCTTAATGTCCCATCCGACGGACAGCGGCCTTTCCAAGTCCATCGATGTCCCCTGCTGACCATTGGCAGGGCGGGGAATTTTGCGGAGATAAATCTCAACGCCGACCCAGCTGGGACTCGAACATGGGAACTACAGACTACGAGCCTGGCACGCTACCGACTGAGCCACCTCCGTCCCATTGTACTTGATGTCGTCGCTTTTTGATTTTGTTCATTCAATTCATTATAACGTCAAAACTCCCCGCCCTGCCCACGGTCAGTAGGGGACACCGATTGGCTTGGTAAGGCCGCCGTCCGTCGGATGGGACATTAAGACGTGGCCTAGTGTGAAAGAATACGCTGGATGGTTTTAATGAGAGGCTACTATCTGTCACCCAACAACTGCCTCAGTGGGTCTCCAACCTTCTGTGAGCCTTAGGGGTCTTTGTGACCAGGTTATTTAGTCCATTGTGTGGAAAAATAGTGCCACTGAGAGGTAAAAATACCCAACCATTATCTCTGGCATTATTCTTCCCACCACCATATGGTCGTTTTAATTCTGAACAGTGCTTTTCTGCACACAATGACCAGGTCACAAGGACCCCCAAATTCTCTGAGAAGGTTGGAAAATGGAATATACTGAACAAGTGCTGGGAGACAAGATGTTATCCTCCCGTCAAGGTTGGGTTGTTTTACCTCTGAGCGGCATTTTTTTGCACACCATGGGCTAAATGGCCAAGTCACAAGGACCCCAAAGGCTCAGAGAAGGTTGGGGGAGGGGACCCACTGGAACAGCTGTTGGGAGACAGATGGTAGCCTCCCGTCAAGGCCATCCAGCGTGTTCTTTAACGTGCGCAGGGTATGGCTCTCCCGCACACGACGCCACGGCTTAACGTCCCATCCGACGGACGGCGGCCTTTCCAAGCCCATCAGTGTCCCCTACTGACCGTGGGAAGGGCGGGGAATTTTGCGGAGATAAATCTCAACGCTGACCCAGCTGGGACTGGAACCTGGAAACTACAGATTACGAGCCTGGCGCGCTACCGACTGAGCCACCCCCGGCCCCAAGGCCATCTATAGTGTTCGTTAATGTTTATAATGTATGACTCTTATGGCCAATTTACTGTTGAAAATCGGTATTAAAAGAGCTGTATTTTTTCTAAATTAATTTTATTCGCATTTAAAATAAAACACAAAATTTAAAATCATTACTGTGATTGAAATTTTCTGTACTATTTGAAGTCTCATCTTAATTATGCAGATTAATTATGCATCTTAATATTGACCGATATTAAGATGAAAATGGCACAGAATAATTTAAATATCAAATATGTCTTGCAATTGTCAAAAAAATGTGAAATTATAAAACTTTTTTATCATAATTCCGCCCTTTTAATCAGTCTTTAATAATTAAAAATAAGCACCACGTGGCTTGCGATTTATTTTTGCGTATTTTCTATTTTTTATTAATTACTGATTCTTACGGGGCGGGGGTGGCTCAGTTGGTACCGCGCCAGGCTCGTAATCTGTAGTTCCCAGGTTCAAGTCCCAGCTGGGTCAGCGTTGAGATTTATCTCCGCAAAATTCCCCGCCGTGCCCACGTCAATAGAAGACACCGATGGGCTTGGAAAGGCCGCCGTCCGTCGGATGGGACGTTAAGCCGTGGCCCCGTGGGTGGGAGAGCCATACCCTGTGCACGTTAAAGAACACGCTGGATGGCCTTGACGGGAGGCTACCATCTGTCTCCCAACAGCTGTTCCAGTGGGTCCCTTCCCCCAACCTTCTCTGAGCCTTCGGGGTCCATGTGACCTGGCCATTTAGCCCATGGTGTGCAAAAAAGTGCCGCTCAGAGGTAAAACAACCCAACGTTAAAGAACACGCTGGATGGCCTTGACGGGAGGCTATCATCTGTCTCCCAACAGTTGTTCCAGTGGGTCTCCTCCCCCAACCTTCTCTGAGCCTTCGGGGTCCATGTGACCTGACCAGTTAGCCCATGGTGTGCAAAAAAGTGTCGCTCAGAGGTAAAACAACCCAAGGTTAAAGAACACGCTGGATGGCCTTGACGGGAGGCTACCATCTGTCTCCCAACAGCTGTTCCAGTGGGCCCCCTCCCCCAACCTTCTCTGAGCCTTCTGGGTCCATGTAACCTGGCCATTTAGCCCATGGTGTGCAAAAAAGTGCCGCTCAGAGGTAAAACAACCCAACGTTAAAGAACACGCTGGATGGCCTTGACGGGAGGCTATCATCTGTCTCCCAACAGCTGTTCCAGTGGGTCTCCTCCCCCAACCTTCTCTGAGCCTTCGGGGTCCATGTGACCTGACCAGTTAGCCCATGGTGTGCAAAAAAGTGTCGCTCAGAGGTAAAACAACCCAAGGTTAAAGAACACGCTGGATGGCCTTGACGGGAGGCTACCATCTGTCTTCCAACAGCTGTTCCAGTGGGTCCCCTCCCCCAACCTTCTCTGAGCCTTCTGGGTCCATGTAACCTGGCCATTTAGCCCATGGTGTGCAAAAAAGTGTCGCTCAGAGGTGAAACAACGCCACGTTAAAAAACACGCTAAATGGCCTTGACGGGAGGCTACCATCTGTCTCCCAACAGCTGTTCCAGTGGGTCTCCTCCCCCAACCTTCTCTGAGCCTTCGGGGTCCATGTGACCTGGCCATTTAGCCCATGGTCTGCAAAAAAGTGCCGCTCAGAGGTAAAACAACCCAACGTTAAAGAACACGCTGGATGGCCTTGACGGGAGGCTACCATCTGTCTCCCAACAGCTGTTCCAGTAGGTCCCCTCCCCCAACCTTCTCTGAGCCTTCGGGGTCCATGTGACCTGGCCATTTAGCCCATGGTGTGCAAAAAAGTGTTGCTCAGAGGTAAAACAACGCCACGTTAAAAAACACGCTGGATGGCCTTGACGGGAGGCTACCATCTGTCTCCAACAACTGTTCCAGTGGGTCCCCTCCCCCAACCTTCTCTGAGCCTTCGGGGTCCATGTGACCTGGCCATTTAGCCCATGGTGTGCAAAAAAGTGTCGCTCAGAGGTAAAACAACGCCACGTTAAAAAACACGCTGGATGGCCTTGACGGGAGGCTACCATCTGTCTTCCAACAGCTGTTCCAGTGGGTCCCCTCCCCCAACCTTCTCTGAGCCTTCGGGGTCCATGTGACCTGACCATTTAGCCCATGGTGTGCCAAAAAGTGCCGCTCAGAGGTAAAACAATCCAACCGATTCTTACCCACCAAATTTCACTTTCCGCTACCGTTTCTAACATTTGCCATTCCAAATGGCATTAATATTTTAATTTTATCATATAATCATTATAATTAATAACAGGAGAATAAAATAAATGATTAATGACATGCCTTTCTTTATATACGTTTTATGATGCGTCAGAAAACTTTTTTTTCCCAAATCAGGTCCTACTCAACAACGTTTCAAATGGTTTGGACTCGACAAATATTCAAATGAGTTACGCTTGGGCTCAAAATGGTTCAAATTGTTCGGACTCGGACTCAACAATCTTTCAAAAGGTTCGGACCCGGTCTCAACTATTTCTCGAATGCTTGGGCTCCGGCTCAACAGTAGTTCTTATGGTTCGGGCTCAACAATATTTTAAATGGTTCGGACCCGGTCTCAACTATTTCTCGAGTGATTGGGCTCCGGCTCAACAGTGGTTCGAATGATTCGAGCTCAACAATATTTCAAATGGTTAGGGCTCAGGATGAACAACGAATCAAGTGTTCAGCTATTTTCCAAGTGGTTCGGGCTGGATCTCACAAAATTACGGAATGGTTCGGGCCCAGGATGAACAATTTTCCCCCGAAAGGCTCGGCCCAGGATGAACAATTTTTTCCGAAAGGCTTGACCCAGGATGAACAATTTTTCCGAATGGTTCGTCCTGGATCTCAGCTATTTTCCTAATGGTTCGAGCCCAGGGTCAACAATTTTCCAAATGGTTCGGACTGGATCTCAACTATTTTCCAAATGGTTCGGGCCCAGTGTTGTTGTGTTCCCCAATGTTTCAAATGATTGTGTTCGAATTCAACAGTTTTCCAAATTGTTGGGGGTTGGGTTCAATAATTTTTCAAATGGTTCGGACTCAACAATTGTTCAAATGTCTTGGCCTCGGGCTCAAGAACTTCGGGATCGGGTTTGTGCGACTCAAAATATTGAGCCCAAACTAATCTGTAAACCAACTATAGAAATGGGAAATCAATATAAAAATGACCACACTATTAAACTGTAGTTGCCTTTTTTGCATATTACCGACAGCAACAATTTCAAATGGGAAGAAAGTACACTATATAGTATCATTTTTATGTATATTTTTATACATATTTTTCAGAGTATTATATCAAATTTAAATCGTTGTCTACTTCGTTATTGCTTGAATCAGATATGGCGAACAGTTTTTTTTTTCTCTTTTCAATTTTAAGCGTCATCTGTTTTTTCGAGAGTTCAAAGACCCCGAAAACTCAGAGAAGGTTGGGGGAGGGAACCCACTGGAACAACTGTTGGGAGACAGATGGTAGCTTCCCGTCAAGGCCATCCAGCGTGTTCTTGAACGTGCGCAGGGTATGGCTCTCCCGTACACAGGGCCATGGTTTAGCATCCCATCCGACGGACGGCGGCCTTTCCAAGTCCATCGGTGTCCCCTAATGACCATGGGCAGGGCGGAGAGTTTTGTGGAAATTAATCTCAACATAACCCAGCTGGGACTCGAACCTGGGAACTGCAGATTACGAGCCTGGCGCGCTACCGACTGAGCCACCCCCGCCCCACTGCTATATCTGAATGGGGCATTGACATCTTCCACTTATGGGTTCCGTGTTTCATAAGACGTGGGCCTTCCTTATGGCGATGGGGCGGGGGTTGCTCAGTCGGTAGCGCGCCAGGCTCGTAATTTGTAGTTTTCAGGTTCGAGTCCCAGCTGGGTCAGCGTTGAGATTTATCTCCGCAAAATTCCCCGCCCTGCCCACGGTCAGTAGGTGACACCGATGGGCTTGGAAAGGCCGCCGTCCGTCGGATGGAACGTTAAGCCGTGGCCCCGTGTGCGGGAGAGCCATACCCTGTGCACGTTAAAGAACACGCTGGATGGCCTTGACGGGAGGCTACCATCTGTATCCCAACAGCTGTTCCAGTGGGTCCCCTCCCTCAACCTTCTCTGAGCCTACGGGGTCCATGTGACCTGGCCATTTAGCCCATGGTGTGAAAAAAAGTGCCGCTCAGAGGTAAAACAACCCAAATCCTACTCACCATTTTACTCTCATAAAGTTTCCCATTACCTAAAATATCTCGTGAAATTTCCCTGTGATTTATTAAGGGTTGGGTTGTTTTACCTCTGAGCGGCACTTTTCTGCACACCATGGGCTAAACGCCCAGGTCACAAGGACCCCGAAGGCTCAGAGAAGGTTGGAGGAGGGAACCCACTGGAACAACTGTTGGGAGACAAATGGTAGCTTTAAGTCAAGGCCATCCAGCGTGTTCTTTAACGTTGGGTTGTTTTACCTCTGAGCGGCACTTTTTTGCACACCATGGGCTAAACGCCCAGGTCACAAGGACCCCGAAGGCTCAGAGAAGGTTGGAGGAGGGAACCCACTGGAACAACTGTTGGGAGACAAATGATAGCTTTAAGTCAAGGCCATCCAGCGTGTTCTTTAACGTTGGGTTGTTTTACCTCTGAGCGGCACTTTTTTGCACACCATGGGCTAAATGGCCCGGTCACAAGGACCCCGAAGGCTCAGAGAAGGTTGGGGGTAGGAACCCACAGGAACAACTGTTGGCAGACAGATGGTAGCTTCCCGTCAAGGCCATCCAGTGTGTTCTTGAACGTGCGCAGGGCATGGCTTTCCCGTACACGGAGCCACTGTTTAGCATCCCATCCGACGGACGGCGGCCTTTCCAAGTCCATCGGTGTCCCCTAATGAACATGGGCAGGACGGGAAATTTTGCGGAGGTAAATAAAAAAACCTGGGAACTGCAGATTACGAGCCTGGCGCGCTACCTACTGAGCCACCCCCGCCCCACTTCTATATGTGAATGGGGCATTGACATCTTCCACTTATGGGTTCCGTGTTTCATAAGACGTGGGCGTTCCTTATGGCGATTGTTTTGGGTTAAATTTTAATCTTTAATGGAATGAGATGAGTGCAGTCTAAAATAACACGTGTAAGGTGGATTCAAGAAGAGCTGTTATACCTCTGAGCAGCGTTCTTTTTTTCACACGGTGGGTTAAATGGCCAGGTCACAAAGACCCCGACGACTCAGAGAAGGTTGGGGGTGTAGACCCAGTGGACAGGTGTTAGAAGACAGATGGAAGCCTTCCTCAAGTATTAAAAAAAGGGGGCGGGGGCGTCAAAGCTTCGTGATCTGCAGTTCCAGGTTCGAGTCCCAGCTGGGTTGGGTTGGGTTGTGTTGTTTTACTTCTGAGCGGCACTTTTTTGCACACCATGGGCTAAATGGCCAGGTCACATGGACCCCGAAGGCTCAGAGAAGGTTGGGGGAGGGGACCCACTAGATCAGCTGTTTGGAGACAGATGGTAGCCGCCCATCAAGGCCATCCAACGTGTTTTTTAAAGTGGTCTGGATATGGTTCTCCCGCATAAGGAGCCACGGCTTAACGTACCATCCTAGGGACGGCGCCCTTTCCAAACTCATCGGTGTCCTCTACTGACCGTGAGCAGGCCGGGAATTTTGTGGAGATAAATCTCAACGCTGGCCCAGCGGGGACTCGAACCTAGGAACTGCAGATTGCGAACAGAATGTGGCGTCTCGTATCTACCACATAACATAAAATAATTAAAAATAAAACTTCGTTTTCTATCTTTGTCAATGCCTATATAATGTTTTCCCAGTTCTTTTCTCTAGTCCTCAATACGGGGGCGGGGGTGGCTCAGTCGGTAGCGCGCCAGGCTCGTAATCTGTAGTTCCCAGGTTCGAGTCCCAGCTGGGTCAGCGTTGAGATTTAACTCCGCAAAATTCCCTGCCCTGCCCACGGTCAGTAAGGGACACCGATAGGCTTGGAAAGGCCGCCGTCCGTCGGATGGGACATTAAGCCGTGGCGTCGTGTGCGGGAGAGCCATACCCTGTGCACGTTAAAGAACACGCTGGATGGCCTTGACGGGAGGCTACCATCTGTCTCCCAACAGCTGTTGCAGTGGGTCCCCTCCCCCAACCTTCTCTGAGCCTTCGGGGTCCATGTGACCTGGCCATTTAGCCCATGGTGTGCAAAAAAGTGCCACTCAGAGGTAAAACAACCCAACGTTAAAGAAAACACTGGATGGCCTTGACGGGAGGCTACCATCTGTCTCCCATCAGCTGTTCCAGTGGGTCCCCTCCCCCAACCTTCTCTGAGCCTTCGGGGTCCATGTGACCTGGCCATTTAGCCCATGGTGTGCAAAAAAGTGCCGCTCGGAGGAAAAACAACCCAACTTTAAAGAACACGCTGGATGGCCTTGACGGGAGGCTACCATCTGTCTCCCAACAGCTGTTGCAGTGGGTCCCCTCCCCTAAGCTTCTCTGAGCCTTCGGGGTCCATGTGACCTGGCCATTTAGCCCATGGTGGGCAAAAAAGTGCCGCTCAGAGGTAAAACAATCCAACGTTAAAGAACACACTGGATGGCCTTGACGGGAGGCTACCATCTGTCTCCCAACAGCTGTTCCAGTGGGTCCCCTCCCCCAACCTTCTCTGAGCCTTCGGGGTCCATATGACCTGGCCATTTAGCCCATGGTGTGCAAAAAAGTGCCGCTCAGAGGTAAAACAACCCAACAACCCAAAGTCCTCAATATCGTTTATCAGTTCTTTTCTCTACTCATCAATAGTATTTTATCAGTGATATCAGTATATTATACATGATATCAATTCTTACATCATGATCAGGAAAAAATTCTTTGTCAAAAATTCATCTTGTTCAGGAAAATAAATCCCTTGCCAAGAATTTATCGTGATCAGGAAAATGTTTTGTCAAAAATTCATCTTGATCAGGAAAAAAATTCTTTGTCAGGAATTCATCTTGATCAGGAAAATAAATCCTTTATCATGAAATCATCATGATCAGGAAAAAATACTTCGTCAAAAATTCATCTTGATCAATAAGGGAAATCTTTGTCAAGAATTCATCTTTATATGTTATATTTATCATATTTTCTTTATTGTATTATAACGGTTCTCCCCACATTCTTTAATCCTGTTTTAACAGGAGTCTTCGATAACACATTAAATATGAAACTAATATTGAGGAAAACGGGCATTTAGAAAAATATTTGAGGGAAATATTTCTACAAATTTCCACAGGGAAATGTCCTAAAAAAATTCGGTAATAACTGTATTTATATTTTTTCAAGTAAAAATCTCATCAAATCGTTGATAAGGAAAATGATGAATTCTTGGCAAAGAATTTTTTTTTCCTGGTCATGATGAATTCTTGACTAAAATTTCACTTCCTGATCAAGATGAATTTTTGACAAAGAGTTTTTTCCTAATCATGATGATTTCATGATAAAGGATTTATTTTCCTGATCAAGACGAATTCTTGGGAAAGAATTTTTTCCTGATCATGATGATTTCACGATAAAGGATTTATTTTCCTGATCAATATCAATTCTTGGGAAAGAATTTTTTTTCCTCGTCATGATGAATTCTTGACAAATATTTCCCTTCCTGATCAAGATGAATTTTTGACGAAGAATTTTTTCCTGATCATGATGATTTCATGACAAAGGATTTATTTTCCTGATCAAGATGAATTCTTGACAAAGGATTTATTTTCCTTGATCATGATGAATTCTTGACAAATATTTCCCTTCCTGATCAAGATGAATTTTTGACAAAAAATATTTTCCTGATCATGATGATTTCATGATAAAAGATTTATTTTCCTGATCAAGATGAATTCCTGACAAAGAATTTTTTTCCTCACCATGATGAATTTTTGACAAAAAAATTTCCTGATCACGATAAATTCTTGACAAGGGATTTATGTTCTTGATCACGATGAATTCTTGACAAAGGATTTATTTTCCTGAACAAGATGAATTCTTGACAAAGAATTTTTTCCTGATCATGATGATTTCTTGACAAAGGATTTATTTTCCTGATCAAGATGAATTTTTGGCAAAGAATTTTTTTTCCTGGTCATGATGAATACTTGACAAATATTTCCCTTCCTGATCAAGATGAATTTTTGGCAAAGAATTTTTTTTTCCTGGTCATAAAATATTCTTGACAAAGATTTCCGTTCCTGATCAAAATGAATTCTTGACAAATAATTTTTTCCTGATCATGATGATTTCTTGACAAAGGATTTATTTTCCTGATCAAAATGAATTCTTGGCAAAGATTTTTTTTTCCTGGTCATGATGAATACTTGACAAATATTTCCCTTCCTGATCAAGATGAATTTTTGACAAAGAATTTTTTTTCGAATCATGATGAATTCTTGACAAAGGATTTATTTTCCTGAACAAGATGAATTCTTGACAAAGAATTTTTTCCTGATCATGATGATTTCTTGACAAAGGATTTATTTTCCTGATCAAGATGAATTTTTGGCAAAGAATTTTTTTTCCTGGTCATGATGAATACTTGACAAATATTTCCCTTCCTGATCAAGATGAATTTTTGGCAAAGAATTTTTTTTTCCTGGTCATAAAATATTCTTGACAAAGATTTCCGTTCCTGATCAAAATGAATTCTTGACAAATAATTTTTTCCTGATCATGATGATTTCTTGACAAAGGATTTATTTTCCTGATCAAAATGAATTCTTGGCAAAGATTTTTTTTTCCTGGTCATGATGAATACTTGACAAATATTTCCCTTCCTGATCAAGATGAATTTTTGACAAAGAATTTTTTTTCGAATCATGATGAATTCTTGACAAAGGATTTATTTTCCTTGATCATGATGAATTCTTGGGAAAGAATTTTTTTTCCTGGTCATGATGAATTCTTGACAAAGGATTTATTTTCCTTGATCATGATGAATTTTTGACAAAGAATTGTTTTTTTCTGATCATGATGAATTTTTGACAAAGGATTTATTTTTTTCTGATCATGATGAATTCTTGACAAATAATTTTTTTTTCCTGATCATGATGAATTCTTGAAAAAAATTTTTCCTGATCACGATAAATTCTTGACAAGGGATTTACGTTCTTGATCAAGCTGAATTCTTTACAAAGAATTAATCTTTTTTATACGGATCTCAGTTCCTAATTCCAAATCCTGCCTTCATTTGTTTCCCTATTTTTCATCACTTCCCTTTTTTTTTTTAGGGCGGGAGTGGCTCAGTCGGTAGCGCGCCAGGCTCGTAATCTGTAGTTCCCAGGTTCGAGTCCCAGCTGGGTCAGTGTTCAGATTTATCTCCGCAAAATTCCCCGCCCTGCCCACGGTCAGTAGGAGACACCGATGGGCTTGGAAAGGCCGTCGTCCGTCGGATGGGACGTTAAGCCGTGGCCCCGTGTGCGGGAGAAAAATAACCTGTGCATGTTAAAGAACACTCTGGATGGCATTGACGGGAGACTACCATCTGTCTCCTAAAAGCTGTTCCAGTGAGTCCCCTCCCCCAACCTTCTCTGAGCCTTCGGGGTCCATGTGACTGACCATTTAGCCCATGGTGTGCAAAAAAGTGCCGCTCAGAGGTAAAACAACCCAACGTTAAAGAACACGCTGAATGGCCTTGAAGGGAGACTACCATCTGTCTCCCACCAGCTGTTCCAGTGGGTCCCCTCCCCCAACCTTCTCTGAGCCTTCGGGGTCCATGTAACCTGGCCATTTAGCCCATGTTGTGAAAAAAAGTGCCGCTCAGAGGTAAAGCAACCCAACGTTAAAGAACACGCTGGCTGGCCTTGTCGGGAGGCTACCATCTGTCTCCAAACAGCTGTTCCAGTGGGCCCCTCCCCCAACCTTCTCTGAGCCTTCGGGGTCCATGTGACCTGACCATTTAGCCCATGGTGTGCAAAAAAGTGCCGCTCAGAGGTAAAACAACCCAACGTTAAAGAACACGCTGGATGGCCTTGAAGGGAGACTACCATCTGTCTCCCACCAGCTAGTTCCAGTGGGTCCCCTCCCCCAACCTTCTCTGAGCCTTCGGGGTCCATGTAACCTGGCCATTTAGCCCATGTTGTGAAAAAAAGTGCCGCTCAGAGGTAAAGCAACCCAACGTTAAAGAACACGCTGGCTGGCCTTGTCGGGAGGCTACCATCTGTCTCCAAACAGCTGTTCCAGTGGGTCCCCTCCCCCAACCTTCTCTGAGCCTTCGGGGTCCATGTGACCTGACCATTTAGCCCATGGTGTGCAAAAAAGGTCCGCTCAGAGGTAAAACAACCCAACCCTCTTTTTTTTCCTTTTTTGATATCCGCTTTCCATCAATATACATATATACGCGAACGAGCTTTTATTGTTCGCTTATTTTTCCCCCCTAGAAAAAAAGTAAATGTTTTATCACAGTGAAACCGAATTTGTTGCATTTTCTCTTACGAATTCTTTTGTTTATGTTTCTCGGCAGTCGTTTATCTGGTTTGAAAGAGGGCGCAATCACAATACTCATCACATATACACTCGCAGCCTCTCCCAATCCTTTCTCAACATCTCCCTGCATCTTTTCCATTTCCAAGGATCGCTCACACACGCACGAATAAAAATTATTCCCTGCCTCGATATTCGAGAAATTCAGCGGCGTCAATTCTTGACAGCAGTGCAAGTCCACAGAGCTCTCGCTTCTCAACACACACGGACACACATACGTTCACGTATATGATTATTGATTCGCCAGACATGGGCCCATTTTAATGCGCAGAAACGGCGTTAGAAGAATTCAAAGAGCCAACAGGAAAAGCAATCGTGCATACAAAAGATATATCCACTGAACATCTGTTGATAGGGGGGGGGGGACTTAGGGGAGACGGTGACTGACATGCTACGTTGCAAACACACAACATTTTCGCGAGCATTGGTTCACCCTTTTATACATATGTATTTTTATCGTAAACATCGAGAACACGCGCGGGATGCGATTGCGGGAAAATATTTTCTTCGTAATGGTATTTACGAAAAAGCGTTTTGCATCTGTTAGCCCGGAAGTTAAACGAAAAGATTAAAATCGCGGTTGGTGCTCTAATTGAAAGGAGATGTTTTCAGAACGGAAGTCTTGATTTCGTTTCAGGAAGAGGAGGACAGGAGATGGTTATGTTTTTGCTTTCAATTGTTATCTTTAATATGTTCAGTGACTCGGATGTGTTAGAGTCTTTTTTTTATAGAAATGTCTTATCAGTGCAAGATCTCCAGTTCGTGAACGTTACATTAGGGAAAGAGAGCAGTCATGTCGATAGTAGATAGGATATTCGCTTGAGAAATAAATTCCATTAAAAGTGTATTTATCGTAATGAAGTGTGCTCCTAAAGGCACTTTTTTTTAGTGAGGGTTAAAAAATGAAAACGTTCAAAGGGCTTCGTGGGGCGGGGGTGGCTCAGACGATAGCACGCCAGGCTCGTAATCTGTAGTTCCCAGGTTCGAGTCCCAGCTGGGTCAGCGTTGAGATTTATCTCCGCAGAATTCCCCGCTCTGCCCAAGGTCAGTAGGGGACACCGATGGGCTTGGAAAGGCCGCCGTCCGTAGGATGGGACGTTAAGCCGTGGCTCCGTGTGTGGAAGAGACATACCCTGTGCACGTTAAAGAACACGCTGGATGGCCTTTACGGGAGACTACCATCTGTCTCCCAACAGCTGTTCCAGTGGGTCCCTTCCCCCAACCTTCTCTGAGCCTTCGGGGTCCATGTGACCTGGCCATTTAGCTCATGGTGTGCATAAAAGTGCCGCTCAGTGGTAAAACAACCCAAAAATTCAAAGGGCTTCGCAGAAAATTTCGAAAATCGGAAAGAGGGGTCATCGTTCTGTAACATCCGTTACTTAGTATTGGTCGGTTCATCAAAAGCAGAGTTTATTCGCACTTCCATAACCGAAAGAAGGATTTGCTGTCGATTTCGTTATAGAATGAAGGATTTACCCTCGTTTTTATTAAGGAAAGAAGGATTTAATTGTCTTAACCGTAAAAAGGATTTACTGCCATAACCGAAAGAAGGATTTACTCTCATAACCGAACGAAGGATTTACTCTCAAAAAAGAAAGAAGGATTTACTCTCATGACCGGAAAAGGGATTTATTCTCATAATCAGAAGAAGGATTTACTTTCCTAGTCGAAAGTATTTACTCTCATATCCGAAAGAAGGATTTACTCTCATAACAGAAAGAAGGATTTAATCTCATAACCAAAAGAAAGATTTTCTCATGACCGGAAAAGAAATTTACGCTCTCAATCGAAAAAAGGATTTACTGTTACAACCGAAAAAAAAAAAGAAAAAAAAAATTTAGTCTCATGACCTGAAAAGGGACTTACTCTCATAACCGAAAGAAGGATTTACTCACATAATCAAAAGAAAGGGTTACTCTCGTGACCAGAGACGGAATTTACTCTCGTGACCAGAGAGGGAATTTACTCTCATATCCGAAAGAAGGGTTTATACTCATAACAAAAAAGAAGGATTTAATCTCATAACCAAAAGAAGCATTTACTCTCATGACAGGAAAAGGGATTTACTCTCTTAACCGAAAAAAGGATTTACTCTCATAACAGAAAGAAGGATTTACTCTCATAACCAAAAGAAGGATTTACTCTCATAAACCAGAAAAAATTTATTTACTCTTCATTCAAAATATTATTTACTCTCATGACCGGAAAAGGGATTTACTCTCATAACCGAAACAAGGATTTACTCTCATAACAGAAAGAAAGATTTATTCTCATAACAAAATAGAAGGATTTAATCTCATAACCAAAAGAAGCATTTACATCATGACAGGAAAAGGGATTTACTCTCTTAACCGAAAAAAGGATTTACTCTCATGACCGGAAAAGGGATTTACTCTCATAACCGAAACAAGGATTTACTATCATAACCGAATGAAGGACTTACTCTCATAATCGTAAGAAGGATTTACTCTCATGACCGGAAGAGGGATTTGCTCTCATAACGGAAGAAAGATATACTCTCATAACAGAAATAAAGGAATTACTCTCGTAAAAGAAGGATTTACTCTGATAACCTAAAGAAGGATTTGCCCTCATAACCGAAAGAAGGATTTACTCTCATAACCTAAAGAAGGATTTACTTTCATAACCAAAAGAAGGATTTACCCTCATAACCGAAAGAAGGATTTACTCTCATAACCGAAAGAAGAATTTACTCTCATAACCGAAAGAAGGATTTACTCTCATAACCTAAAGAAGAATATACTCTCATAACCGAAAGAAGGATTTACTCTCTTAACCGAATGAAGGATTTACCCTCATAACCGAAAAAAGGATTTACTTTCATAACCGAAAGAAGGATTTATTCTCATAACAAAAAAGGAGGATTTAATCTCATAACCAAAAGAAGCATTTACTCTCGTGACAGGAAAAGGGATTTACTCTCTTAACGGAAAAAAGAATTTATTCTCATAACAAAAAAGTAGGATTTAATCTCATAACCAAAAGAAGCATTTACTCTCATGACAGGAAAAGGGATTTACTCTCTTAACCGAAAAAAGGATTTATTCTCATAACAAAAAAGTAGGATTTAATCTCATAACCAAAAGAAGCATTTACTCTCATGACAGGAAAAGGGATTTACTCTCTTAACCGAAAATAGGATTTACTCTCATAACAGAAAGAAGGATTTACTCTCATGACCGGAAAAGGGATTTACTCTCATAACCGGAATAGGGATTTGCTCTCATAACAGAAAGAAAGATTTACTCTCATAACTGAAAAAAGGAATTACTCTCATAAAAGAAGGATTTACTCTGATAACCTAAAGAAGGATTTACTCTGATAACCTAAAGAAGGATTTACCCTCATAACCGAAAGAAGGATTTACTCTCATAACCTAAAGAAGGTTTTTTCCATTGTTCCACATTGTTTCCACTTTCATAACCTAAAGAAGGATTTACCCTCATAACCGAAAGAAGGATTTACTCTCATAACCAAAAGAAGGATTTACTCTCATGACCGGAAAAGTCTCATGACCGGAAATGTCTCTGACCGGAAAAATCTCATGACCGGAAAAGTCTCATGACCGGAAAAATTTACCCTCATAACCGAAAGAAGGATTTACTCACATAACCAAAAGAAGGATTTACTCTCATGACCGGAAAAGGGATTTACTCTCATAACCGAAACAAGGATTTACCCTCATAACCGGTAGAAGAATTTACTCTCATAACCGAAACAAGGATTTATTCTCATGACAGGAAAAGGGATTTACTCTCTTAACCGGAAAAGGGATTTACTCTCATAACCGAAACAAGGATTTACTCTCATAACCGAATGAAGGACTTACTCTCATAATCGCAAGAAGGATTTACTCTCATGACCGGAATAGGGATTTGCTCTCATAATGGAAAGGAAGATTTACTCTCATAATAGAAAAAAGGAATTACTCTCATAAAAGAAGGATTTACTCTGATAACCTAAAGAAGGATTTACCCTCATAACCGAAAGAAGGATTTACTCTCATAACCTAAAGAAGGATTTACCCTCATAACCGAAAGAAGGATTTACCCTCATAACCGAAAGAAGGATTTACCCTCATAACCGAAAGAAGGATTTACCCTCATAACCGAAAGAAGGATTTTCTCTCATAACCGAAAGAAGGATTTACTCTCATAACCGAAAGAAGGATTTACCCTCATAACCGAAAGAAGGATTTACTATTAAATTCATATTCTAAAAATGGGCTTGCTCCTGAATCAAGGTACCAAAAGCAGGAATCAGTTTCTCTTTCTTTAATGCAATTACTAAAAATCACGATTTGCATTCCAGAATACGATATGCGTTGTCTTCGAAACCATAATCAAATTTAATTTTTTTTATCGGAAAACAAAAACAGCATTTACTTTATTTCTAATAACGTAAGCACGATATATTGTCATCAATTTATACCCAGAAACAGGATATTTTCTTGGGGGGAGGGGAGGGTGTGTTTGGATTGACACAACCCACATTACGCCAGGCTCATAATATGCAGTTTCCGGGTTCGGATCCAACTGTCTGCATTGAAGTTTATCTCCGCAATAGCAATATTTCCTCCTCACCCCCCCCCCTTGCCCCTTTTTCAGTAGGGGACGCCGATGTGCTTGGAAAGACAATCGTCCTTCGGATTTTACATTAAACCGTGGCTCTGTGTGCGGGAGGGGGCATGCATTGTGCGGTTTAAAAAACACGCTGAATGGCCTTAAAGGAAAATTTAAAATCCTTCTTTCGGTTATGAAAGTAATTCCCTCTTTCTCTTATGAAAGTAAATCCTTCTTCCGATTATGAGAGTAAATCCTTCTTTCGGTTATTAAAGTAAATTCTTCTTTCGGTTATTAAAGTAAATCCTTTTTTCGGCTATGAGAGTAAATCCTTCTTTCGGTTATGAGAGAAAATCCTTCTTTCGGTTATGGGAGAATGTCCATCTTTCGGTAATGAAAGTAATTCCCCTTTTCTGTTATGAAAGTAAATCCTTCTTTCGGTTATGAGAGAAAATCCTTCTTTCGGTTATGAAAGTAATTCCCTCTTTCTGTTATGAAAGTAAATCCTTCTTTCGGTTATGAGAGTAAATCCTTCTTTCGGTTATGTGAGAAAATTCATCTTTCGGTAATGAAAGTAATTCCCCTTTTCTGTTATGAAAGTAAATCCTTCTTTCGGTCATGAGAGTAAATCCCTCTTTCTCTTATGAGAGTAAATCCTTCTTTTAGTTAAGAGAGTAAATCCTTCTTTCGCTTATGGGAGAAAATCCTTCTTTCGGTTATGAGAGAAAATCCTTTTTTCGGTTATGAAAGTAATTCCCTCTTTCTGTTATGAAAGTAAACCCTTCTTTCGGTTATGAGAGTAAATCCTTCATTCGGTTATGAGAGTAAATCCTTCTTTCGGTTATGGGAGAAAATCCTTCTTTCGGTTATGAGAGAAAATCCATATGTCGGTTATTAAAGTAATTCCCTCTTTCTCTTATGAAAGTAAATCCTTCTTTCGGTTATGAGAGTAAATTTTTCCTTCGGTTATGAGAGAAAATCCTTCTTTCGGTTATGAAAGTAAATCCTTCTTTCGGTTATGAGAGTAAATTCTTCTTTCGGTTATGAGAGAAAATCCTTCTTTCGGTTATGAGAGAAAATCCATCTTTCGGTAATGAAAGTAATTCCCCTTTTCTGTTATGAGAGTAAATCCTTCTTTCGGTTATGAGAGAAAATCCTTCATTCGGTCATGAGAGTAAATCCCTCTTTCTCTTATGAGAGTAAATCCTTCTTTTAGTTAAGAGAGTAAATAATTCTTTCGGTTATGGGAGAAAATCCTTCTTTCGGTTATGAGAGAAAATTCTTCTTTCGGTTATGAAAGTAATTCCCTCTTTCTGTTATGAAAGTAAATCATTCTTTCGGTTATGAAAGTAATTCCCTCTTTCTGTTATGAAAGTAAATCCTTCTTTCGGTTATGAGAGTAAATCCTTCTTTCGGTTATGAGAGAAAATCCTTGTTTCGGTTATGAGAGAAAATCCATCTTTCGGTAATGAAAGTAATTCCCCTTTTCTGTTATGAAAGTAAATCCTTCTTTCGGTTATGAGAGAAAATCCTTCTTTCGGTTATGAAAGTAATTCCCTCTTTCTGTTATGAAAGTAAATCCTTTTTTCGGTTATGAGAGTAAATCCTTCTTTCGATTATTAAAGTAAATCCTTCTTTCGGTTATGAGAGTAAATCCTTCTTTCGGTTATGAGAGTAAATCTTTCTTTCGGTTATGGGAGAAAATCCTTCTTTCGGTTATAAGAGTAAATCCTTCATCCGGTTATGAGAGTAAATCCTTCTTTCGGTTATGGGAGAAAATCCTTCTTTCGGTTATGAGAGAAAATCCTTCTTTCGGTTATGAAAGTAATTCCCTCTTTCTGTTATGAAAGTAAATCCTTCTCTCAGCTATGAGAGTAAATCCTTCTTTCGATTATTAAAGTAAATCCTTCTTTCTATTATTAAAGTAAATCCTTCTTTCGGTTATGGGAGAAAATCCTTCTTTCGGTTATGGGAGAAAATCCTTCTTTCGGTTATGAGAGTAAATCCTTCATTCGGTTATGAGAGTAAATCCTTCTTTCGGTTATGGGAGAAAATCCTTCTTTCGGTTATGAGAGAAAAGCCTTCTTTCTGTTATGAAAGTAATTCCCTCTTTCTGTTATGAAAGTAAATCCTTCTCTCGGTTGTGAGAGTAAATCCTTCTTTCGATTATTAAAGTAAATCCTTCTTTCGATTATTAAAGTAAATCCTTCTTTCGGTTATGGGAGAAAATCCTTCTTTCGGTTAGGAGAGTAAATCCTTCATTCGGTTATGAGAGTAAATCCTTCTTTCGATTATGAGAGAAAATCCTTCTTTCGGTTATGAAAGTAATTCCCTCTTTCTGTTATGAAAGTAAATCCTTCTTTCGGTTATGAGAGTAAATTCTTCTTTCGGTTATGAGAGAAAATCCATCTTTCGGTAATGAAAGTAATTCCCCTTTTCTGTTATGAAAGTAAATCCTTCTTTCGGTTATGAGAGAAAATCCTTCTTTCGGTTATGAAAATAATTCCCTCTTTCTGTTATGAAAGTAAATCCTTCTTTCGGTTATGAGAGTAAATCCTTCTTTCGGTTATGAGAGAAAATCCTTCTTTCGGTTATGAGAGAAAATCCATCTTTCGGTAATGAAAGTAATTCCCCTTTTCTGTTATGAAAGAAAATCCTTCTTTCGGTTATGAGAGTAAATCCCTCTTTCTCTTATGAGAGTAAATCCTTCTTTTAGTTAAGAGAGTAAATCCTTCTTTCGGTTATGGGAGAAAATCCTTCTTTCGGTTATGAGAGAAAATCATTCATTCGGTTTTGAGAGAAAATCCTTCTTTCGGTTATGAAAGTAATTCCCTCTTTCTGTTATGAAAGCAAATCCTTCTTTCGGTTATGAGAGTAAATCCTTCTTTCGATTATTAAAGTAAATCTTCTTTCGGTTATGAGAGTAAATCCTTCTTTCGGTTATGGGAGAAAATCCTTCTTTCGGTTATAAGAGTAAATCCTTCTTTCGGTTATGAGAGTAAATCCTTCTTTCGATTATTAAAGTAAATCCTTCTTTCGATTATTAAAGTAAATCCTTCTTTCGGTTATGGGATAAAATCCTTCTTTCGGTTATGAGAGTAAATCATTCATTCGGTTATGAGAGAAAATCCTTCTTTCGGTTATGAAAGTAATTCCCTCTTTCTGTTATGAAAGCAAATCCTTCTTTCGGTTATGAGAGTAAATCCTTCTTTTGATTATTAAAGTAAATCTTCTTTCGGTTATGAGAGTAAATCCTTCTTTCGGTTATGGGAGAAAATCCTTCTTTCGGTTATAAGAGTAAATCCTTCATTCGGTTATGAGAGTAAATCCTTCTTTCGGTTATGGGAGAAAATCCTTCTTTCGGTTATGAGAGTAAATCCTTCTTTCGGTTATGGGAGAAAATCCTTCTTTCGGTTATGAGAGTAAATCCTTCTTTCGGTTATGGGAGAAAATCCTTCTTTCGGTTATGAGAGTAAATCCTTCTTTCGGTTATTAGAGTAAATCCTTCTTTCGGTTATTAAAGTAAATTCTTCTTTCAGTTTTGAGAGTAGATCCTTCTTTCGGTTATGGGAGAAAATCCTTCTTTCGGTTATAAGAGTAAATCCCTCATTCGGTTATGAGAGTAAATCCTTCTTTCGATTATTAAAGTAAATCCTTCTTTCGGTTATGGGAGAAAATCCTTCTTTCGGTATGAGAGTAAATCCTTCATTTGGTTATGGGAGTAAATCCTTCTTCCGGTTATGGGAGAAAATCCTTCTTTCGGTTATGAGAGAAAATCCTTCTTTCGGTTATGAAAGTAATTCCCTCTTTCTGTTATGAAAGTAAATCCTTCTTTCGGTTATGAGAGTAAATCCTTCATTCGGTTATGAGAGTAAATCCTTCTTTCGGTTATGGGAGAAAATCCTTCTTTCGGTTATGAGAGAAAATCCTTCTTTCGGTTATGGGAGAAAATCCTTCTTCGGTTATGAGAGAAAATCCTTCTTTCGGTTATGGGAGAAAATCCTTCTTTCGGTTATGAGAGAAAATCCTTCTTTCGGTTATGAGAGTAAATCCTTTCGGCTACAAGAGTAAATCCTTCTTTCGGTTATGAGAGAAAATCCTTCATTCAGTTATGAGAGTAAATTCTTCTTTCGGTTATGAGAGTAAATCCTTCTTTCGGTTTTGAGAGTAAATCCTTCTTTCTGTTATGTATACCATCTGTCTACTGACATCTATTCAATGGGACAGCCTTTTCCAACTTTTTCTGAATCCCCAACCTTCCCCAACCTTTTCCAAATCCATGGGAGTCTTTGTGACCTGTCAATTTACCTCATCGTGTGGCAGAAAAAGTATCGCACAGAGATAAAACATCCCAACCTATAAGAAACCTGAATTAAATAAAAAAAATTATCTGTTTGGAAATTTACAACGCCATTGCTACTGATTAAAGGATTCCGATTTTGACTCCCGGATAAGTCATGAATCTTTATGTGTTTTCTTTCTGCTGAGGTCTCACTTTCCTATGTTCCATTAAACTGACAGCTTCCTGTCAGATCTCTGTGGCAAGCAACTGCACAAGGGGCAAATTATTTATTATTTTTATTGCTACAAAACATCCCACTCAAAGCAATTCAAATTAGCAAACTCTCAGGAGCCACACTCCTGGTCGAAATAAAGACTAATCTCTACCAGAAATATTTTCTTCCAGTGCACCACCTACAGCTCTAAAAGGAGTGTGTTAACAGACTCTCGGGCACAAAGTAACAGCCCCGAGAATAAGGAAAAATGACTTTATAATAAAGAGCTTTGATTTAATACCGAACAAGCTTAACGAGCTTAAAGAGGCTTTACCAAAATGAAAAAAGCGGTTGGGTTGTTTTACCTATGAGCGGCACTTTTCTGCACACCATGGGCTAAATGACCAGGTCACATGGACCCCGAAGGCTCAGAGAAGGTAGGGAGAGGGGACCCACTGGAACAGCTGTTGGGAGACAGATGGTAGCCTCCCGTCAAAGCCATCCAGCGTGTTCTTAACGTTGGGTTGTTTTACCTCTGAGCGGCACTTTTTTGCACACCATGGGCTAAATGGCCAGGTCACATGGACCCCGAAGGCTCAGAGAAGGTTAGGGGAGGGGACTCACCTTCTTGGAGTCTTTCTTGAAGTCACTTCTTCTTTTCTTGTTGAGAGACAGATGGTAGCCTCCCGTCAAGGCCATCTAGCGTGTTCTCTAACGTGCACAGGGTATGGCTCTCACACACATGGGGCCACGGCTTAACCTCCCATCCGACGGACGGCGGCCTTTCCAAGCCCATCGGTGTCCCCTACTGATCGTGGGCAGGGCGGAGAATTTTGCGGAGATAAATCTCAACGCTGACCCAGCTGGGGCTCGAACTAGGGAACTACAGATTACGAGTCTGGCGCGCTACCGACTGAGCCACCCCCGCCCCCGAAAAAGGCAGTAACATATCATTCACTCCCTTTTAGAAGTTGCAGAATTACATTCCGTTTCACTGTAGTTGTAACGAAAATAGCGATCATGCCAGTCATCAATACCTAACCCTGAGAGTTACCATAATGTGGTCATATAAATGCCAATCGTTGAGGCTTTAACCCTTAATGTGACTGCAGTAGTATTCTGAACATTTAAGGAGCGACCAGCAGGGTTTAGAGAACGCAATAAAAGATCTGAATGGTATAATAAATTTCTTTTTCTGGATGATATGGGAATGGAAGTGAGTGTAAGGAAAAATATTACTCTCAATCCACGTAAAGTTTCGACTCTTGAGTCTAATTAGTTCTAACGATGACTTTTAAAATTATTTTAAATTTGAGAAATTTTTAATGAGTGTTTGAGTTAGAAACGAAGTTTTGTAGTTTCAGTAAAACCAGTGGTTTATTTTCTAAGCGACAACATTTGGTCATGGGTTGATTTGAAGTTGTTTTACCTCTGAGAGGGGGGCGGGGGTGGCTCAGTCTGTAGCGCGCCAGGCTCGTAATCTGTAGTTCCCAGGTTCGAGTCCCAGCTGGGTCAGCGTTGAGATTTATCTCCGCAAAATTCCCCGCCCTGCCCACGGTCAGTAGGGGACACCGATGGACTTGGAAAGGCCGCCGTCCGTCGGATGGGACGTTAAGCCGTGGCTCCGTGTGTGGGAGAGCCATACCCTGTGCACGTTAAAGAACACGCTGGATGGCCTTGACGGGAGGCTACCATCTGTCTCCCACCAGCTCTTCCAGTGGGTCCCCTCCCCCAACCTTCTCTGAGCCTTCGGGGTCCTTGTGGCCTGGCCATTTAGCCCATTGTGTGCAAAAAAAGTGCTGCTCAGAGGTAAAACAACCCAACGTTAAAGAACACGCTGGATGGCCTTGACGGGAGGCTACCATCTGTCTCCCACCAGCTCTTCCAGTGGGTCCCCTCCCCCAACCTTCTCTGAGCCTTCGAGGTCCTTGTGGCCTGGCCATTTAGCCCATTGTGTGCAAAAAAAGTGCGGCTCAGAGGTAAAACAACCCAACCCAACCTCTGAGAGGCAATCTTTTTGCACCCAGTGGGTTACGTGGTTAGGTCACAAGGATCCCAACAGAGGAAGGGAACCCTTTGGATAGCTGTTAGCAAAGAGATGGACGCCTTCTGTCGAGGCAATTAGAGGAAGCTGTTCTATCTTTTTTCCTAACAGCTGTTACGAAAGAGATCGAAACCTCCTATCAAGATCTTTAGAGGAAAGGATCTCACACTGATCAGTTGTTGGGAAAGAGATGGAAGCCTTCTGTTCAAGGTCAATAGAGGAAGGGAACCCACACTGGACAGCTGTTAGGAGAGAGGTGGAAGCCTCCTGTCAAGGCCATGAGAGAAAGGGAACCCACACTGGACAGCTGTTAGGAAAAGAGAGGGAAGTCTCCTGTCAAGGCATTACAGGAAGGGAACTCACACTGGACAGCTTTTAGGAGAGAGGTGGAAGCCTCCTGTCAAGCCTATTAGAGGCAGGGAACCCACGCTGAATAGTTTCTCTCGCACAAGGAGGGAATAATTTTCTTTCGTAGAAGGAGATAATATTCTATCATAAAAGAAGGAGACAAGGATTTCTCGTACAAGGAGGAGACAAGATTCTTTCGTAGAACGAGGAGACAAGATTCTTTTGTTCAAGGTGGAACAAGATGCTCTCCTTCAAGGTGGGATAAGATTATCTCGTCAAAGGTGGATACAAGATTCTCTCGTACAAGGAGGAGACAAGATTCTCTCGTATAACGAGGAGACAAGATTCTCCCGTTTAAGGAGGAGACAAGATTCTCTCGTACAAGGAGGAGACAAGATTCTCTCGTATAACGAGGAGACAAGATTCTCCCGTTTAAGGAGGAGACAAGATTCTCTCATAACAGGAGACAAGATTTTCTCTCATACAATGAAGAGATAAGATTCTCTCGTATAAGGAGGAGACAAGATTCCTTCATACAAGGAGAAGACAAGATTCTCTCGTATAATGAGGAGACATGATTCTCCCGTTTAAGGAGGAGACAAGATTCTTTCGTACAAGGAGGAGATAAGATTCTTTCATAAAAGGAGGAGACAAGGTTCTCTCGTACAAGGAGGAGACAAGATTCTCTCGTATAAGGAGACAATATTCTCTCGTATAAGGCGACAAGATTATCTCGTATAAGGAGGAGACAAGATTCTCTCGTACAAGGAGAAGACAAGATTCACTCATACAAGGAGGAGACAAGATTCTCTCCTGCAAGGAGAAGACAAGATTCTCTCGTACAAGGAGGACAAGAGATTCTCTCGTATAATGAGGATACAAGATTCTCTCGTACAAGGAGGAGACATGATTATCTCGTACAAGGAGGGGACAAGATTATCTCGTGCAAGGAGGAGACATGATTATCTCGTACAAGGAGGAGAAAACATTCTTTCTTTCAAGATGGAACAAGATTCTCTCGTACAAGGAGGAGACAAGATTCTCTCAAACAAGGAGGAGACATGATTATCTCGTACAAGGAGGAGATAAGATTCTCTCGTATAACGAGGAGACAAGATTCTCCCGTTTAAGGAGGAGACAAGATTCTCTCATAAAAGGAGGAGACAAGATTCTCTCGTACAAGGAGGAGACAAGATTCCTTCATACAAGGAGAAGACAAGATTCTCTCGTACTAGGAGGAGACAAGATTCCTTCATACAAGGAGAAGACAAGATTCTCTCGTACAAGGAGGATACGAGATTCTCTCGTACAAGGAGGATACAAGATTCTCTCGTACAAGGAGGAGACATGATTATCTCGTACAAGGAGGAGACATGATTATCTCGTACAAGGAGGAGAAACATTCTTTCTTTCAAGATGGAACAAGATTCTCTCGTACAAGGAGGAGACAAGATTATCTCGTATAAGGAGACAAGATTCTCTCATACAAGGAGGAGACAAGATTCTCTCATACAAGGAGAAGACAAGATTCTCTCGTACAAGGAGGATACGAGATTCTCTCTTACAAGGAGGATACAAGATTCTCTCGTACAAGGAGGAGACATGATTATCTCGTACAAGGAGGAGAGAAGATTCTCTCTTACAAGGAGGAGACATGATTATCTCGTACAAGGAGGAGAAACATTCTTTCTTTCAAGATGGAACAAGATTCTCTCGTACAAGGAGGAGACAAGATTATCTCGTATAAGGAGACAAGATTCTCTCATACAATGAGGAGACAAGATTCTCTCAAACAAGGAGGAGACAAGATTCTCTCAAACAAGGAGGAGACAAGATTCTCTCATACAAGGAGGAGACAAGATTCTCTCATACAAGGAGAAGACAAGATTCTCTCGTACAAGGAGGAGACATGATTATCTCGTACAAGGAAGAGACATGATTATCTCGTACAAGGAGGAGAAAACATTCTTTCTTTCAAGATGGAACAAGATTCTCTCGTACAAGGAGGAGACAAGATTATCTCGTATAAGGAGACAAGATTCTCTCATACAATGAGGAGACAAGATTCTCTCAAACAAGGAGGAGACAAGATTCTCTCATACAATGAGGAGACAAGATTCTCTCAAACAAGGAGAAGACAAGATTCTCTCGTACAAGGAGGAGACAAGATTCTCTCATACAATGAGGAGACAAGATTCTCTCAAACAAGGAGAAGACAAGATTCTCTCATACAAGGAGGAGACAAGATTCTCTCATACAATGAGGGACAAGATTCTCTCAAACAAGGAGAAGACAAGATTCTCTCGTACAAGGAGAAGACAAGATTCTCTCGTACAAGGAGGAGACAAGATTTTCTCGTCCAAGGAGGGAGCAAGATTCTCTCGTCCAAGGTGGGCACAAAATTCTCTCGTACAAGCAGGAAACAAGATTCTTTCTTTCAAGATGGAACAAGATTCTCTCGTACAAAAAGTCAAATGCAGAATGAAGAAAAAATCAGAGCAAAAAAAAAAGAGTCAAGCCCTTTTTTTTGGCTCTTATTTTTTATACGACATGATCACATTTCCAGTGAATCAAAGCGCCTGAAACTAGTAAGAGATTAGCTTAATTAACGGGAGGGCATAATGGTGATTAAAACTCTGCTAAGCAGCTGAAGTACGATTTGTAGGAAAATCACTCATGCTTATTATTTTGTTAACATTTTAACAAGGTCGAAAATCTTCTGACCTGTAATATTTTAATAAGACTTCTCATCTGCTGAGGCTTAAGTAAAGTTCCGAGAATTTCAGCTACTAATCTTCGATATCTTGAGGAAACTAATCATATCTCCTCAGATGTAAGGTTTTAATAAGTTCCAGAGTTAATAAGTAGCTGTAGTTTGATAGTAATTAACGTTTTCTGAAAACACACAATCGCAAAAAATGTTTTCGGTAAAGGTTTAAAACGTTGAGATGAGAGGTTAGGATTTTATTTGCTTTACTTCTTAGCAACACTTTTTTTTTGAACATAATAGGATAAATGGCTAGGTCACAAGGACCCCAACGGTACTGAGAAAAAATGGGAAAGAAAACTGCTGGACAGCTCTCAGGAGACTGATGGGAGTCTCGTCTCGAGGCCGTCCAGCGAGTTCTTTAAACTGCTTAACGTATAGCTCCCCTGTAAAGCTTAAAGTCACGTATTAAATACCCTGTTCAATTCTTAAATCTCCCATGCAATTAAGTTCGAACATTGATTTTTATCTATTTTTAAAAAAATTATCTCAACGTTGGGTTGTTTTATTTCTGAGCGGCATTTGTTTGAACACCATTGGCTAAATGGCCAGGTTACAAGGACCCCGATGGTTCAGAGAAGGTTGGGGGAGAGGACCCACTGGAACAGCTGTTGAGAGACAGATGGTAGCCTCCCGTCAAGGCCATCCAGCGTGTTCTTTAACGTTGGGTTGTTTTACCTCTGAGCGGCACTTTTTTGTACACCATGGGCTAAATGGCCAGGTTACAAGGACCCCGAAGGCTCAGAGAAGGTAGGGGACCCACTGGAACAGCTGTTGGGAGACAGATGGTAGCCTCCCGTCAAGGCCATCCAGCGTGTTCTTTAACGTTGGGTTGTTTTTACTTCTGAGCGGCACTTTTTTTGCACACCATGGGCTAAATTGCCAGGTCACCAGCACCCCGAAGGCTCAGAGAAGGTTTGGGGAGGGGAGCCACTGGAACAGCTGTTGGGAGACAGATGGTAGTCTCCCGTCAAGGCCATCCAGCGTGTTCTTTAACGTTGGGTTGATTTTACTTCTGAGCGGCACTTTTTTTGCACACCATGGGCTAAATTGCCAGGTCACCAGCACCCCGAAGGCTCAGAGAAGGTTTGGGGAGGGGAGCCACTGGAACAGCTGTTGGGAGACAGATGGTAGCCTCCCGTCAAGGCCATCCAGCGTGTTCTTTAACGTTGGGTTGTTTTTACTTCTGAGCGGCACTTTTTTTGCACACCATGGGCTAAATTGCCAGGTCACCAGCACCCCGAAGGCTCAGAGAAGGTTTGGGGAGGGGAGCCACTGGAACAGCTGTTGGGAGACAGATGGTATCCACCCGTCAAAGCCATCCAGCGTGTTCATTAACGTTGGGTTGATTTTACTTCTGAGCGGAACTTTTTTTGCACACCATGGGCTAAATGGCCAGGTCACAGAACCCCGAAGGCTCAGACAAGGTTGCGGGAGAGGACCCACTGGAACAGCTGTTAGGAGACAGATGGTAGCCTCCCGTCAAAGCCATCCAGCGTGTTCTTTAACGTTGGGTTGTTTTTACTTCTGAGCGGCAATTTTTTTGCACACCATGGGCTAAATTGCCAGGTCACATGGACCCCGAAGGCTCAGAGAAGGTTGGGGGAGGGGACCCAGTGGAACAGCTGTTGGGAGACAGATGATAGCCTCCCGTCAAGGCCATCCAGCGTGTTCTTTAACGTGCACAGGGTATAGCTCTCAAGCACACGGGGCCACGGCTTAACGTCCCATCCGACGGACGACGACCTTTCCAAGCCCATCGGTGTCCCCTACTGACCGTGGGCAGTGCGGGGAGTTTTGCGGAGATAAATCTCAACGCTGACCCAGCTTGGACTCGAACCTGGGAACTACAAATTACTATAATATAATATGATATATACTACTAATATATACTATATAACTGGATATTTATAACGAAATTTCCATGAAATTCCTTACAGATCTTTTTCCTTTTTGTAATTTTCATAACATAATATTTAAATGTCCGTTTACGTTTTAGTAATATAACGTACTTAACAAATGTTCGACTGAATGTGATAAAAACTACGTCACTAATTTCTTCTGTCTCTCTATATTTCAGGTGATAAATTGACCCCTCAAGTGACAAGATCCATTGTGACATCACCATGGCTACGACGAAAGCTGCCTCCCAACGATTTTATTTTTCTTCATCGTGTCTATCAACTCTCTTCGTCTAGGGTAACTGAACAACGACGTTGTCTCTGTGATGTGTGTGCCTGCGCGTGTGAGCCTCACGGGCTATCCCTACCGTGCGTGAGCCTCACGGGCTATCCCTACCGTGCGTGAGCCTCACGGGCTATCCCTACCGTGAGTGAGCCTCGGAACCTTCAGCTGATCCTTTGTTCAGCAAGTCCCCATGTCAGCTGCTCGCTGTCTACTACTGTACATCACGTGCTCGGTGGATGTACTCAGTCTGGATCACACTGTCGACACGTACGATCTCCTGCTGCCCTACTCCTACCAAGGTAAGTACTCTTTCTTTATTGGGTAAGGATTGTTCTGCAAGAAGGCTACGACATACAGCGCAATGATACACTTTCAACGAATCTAATCAATGTAAACAGTGTAGCAGTTGTTTTATTTTTTAGAGGAGGGGGGACTCATACGGTAGCGGGTTGGGTTGTTTTACCTCTGAGCGGTACTTTTTTGCACACAATGGGCTAAATGGCCAGGTCACATGGACCCCGAAGGCTCAGAGAAGGTTGGGGGAGGGGACCCACTGGAACAGCTGTTGGGAGACAGATGGTAGCCTCCCGTCAAGGCCATCCAGCGTGTTCTTTAACGTGCACAGGGTATGGCTCTCCCACACACGGGGCCACGGCTTAACGTCCAATCCGACGGACGGCAGCCTTTCCAAGTCCATCGGTGTCCACTACTGACCGTGGGCAGGGCGGGGAATTTTGCGGAGATAAATCTCAACGCTGACGCAGCTGGGACTCGAACCTGGGAACTACAGATTACGAGCCTGGCGCGCTACCGACTGAGCCACCCCCGCCCCGTCGGTAACGGAATAAGCTCACCTTATCCCAACCTTGCTCAGAAAAGTTCTCTGAAGAAACTTCAAATTACAAGTCTAATGCGCTTCAGAGTTAGCCGCCCCTATCCCTTTTCTTCTGGGGGCGTGGGTGGCTCATGGGTTGAGGGCCAGGCTTGTATCTGCAGTTCCCAGGTTCGAGTCCCAGCTGGAAAAGCGTTGAGATTTATCTCCGCAAAACCCCGCCCTACCCACGGTCAGTACAGTACACCGATAAACTTGGAATATCCGCCGTCCGCCGTATGGGACGTTAAGCCGTGGCCCAATGTGTGGGAGAGACATACGCTGTGCACGTTAAAGAACACGCTGAATGGCCTTGACGGGATGCTAACAACTGTTTCCCAGAGGATCGCTTCCCCCAACCTTCTCTGAGCCTTCGGGGTCCTTGTGACCTGGACATTTAGCCCATGGTGTGCAAAAAAAGTGCCGCTCAGAGGTAAAACAACCCAACGTTAAAGAACACGCTGGATGGCTTTGACGGGAGGCTACCATCTGTCTCCCAACAGCTGTTCCAGTGGGTCCCCTACACCAAACCTTCTCTGAACCTTCGGGGTCCATGTGACCTGGCCATTTAGCCAATGGTGTGCAAAAAAGTGCCGCTCAGAGGTAAAACAACTCAACGTTAAATAACACGCTGGATGGATTTGACGGGAGGCTACCATCTGTCTCCCAACAGCTGTTCCAGTGGGTCCCCTCCATCAACCTTCTCTGAACCTTCGGGGTCCATGTGACCTGGCAATTTAGCCAATGGTGTGCAAAAAAGTACCGCTCAGAGGTAAAACAACTCAACGTTAAATAACACGCTGGATGGCTTTGACGGGAGGCTACCATCTGTCTCCCAACAGCTGTTCCAGTGGGTCCCCTCCTCCAACCTTCTCTGAGCCTTCGGGGTCCATGTGACCTGGCCATTTAGCCCATGGTGTGCAAAAAAGTGCCGCTCAGAGGTAAAACAACCCAACGTTAAAGAACACGCTGGATGGCTTTGACGGGAGGCTACCATCTGTCTCCCAACAGCTGTTCCAGTGGGTCCCCTACAACAAACCTTCTCTGAACCTTTGGGGTCCATGTGACCTGGCCATTTAGCCAATGGTGTGCAAAAAAGTGCCGCTCAGAGGTAAAACAACTCAACGTTAAATAATACGCTGGATGGCTTTGACGGGAGGCTACCATCTGTCTCCCAACAGCTGTTCCAGTGGGTCCCCTCCCCCAACCTTCTCTGAGCCTTCGGGGTCCATGTGACCTGGCCATTTAGCCCATGGTGTGCAAAAAGGTGCCGCTCAGAGGTAAAACAACTCAACGTTAAATAACACGCTGGATGGCCTTGACGGGAAGGCTACCATCTGTCTCCCAACAGCTGTTCCAGTGGGTCCCCTCCCCCAACCTTCTCTGAACCTTCGGGGTCCATGTGACCTGGCCATTTAGCCAATGGTGTGCAAAAAAGTGCCGCTCAGAGGTAAAACAACTCAACGTTAAATAACACGCTGGATGGCCTTGACGGGAGGCTACCATCTGTCTCCCAACAGCTGTTCAAGTGGGTCCCCTCCCCCAACCTTCTCTGAACCTTCGGGGTCCATGTGACCTGGCCATTTAGCCCATGGTGTGCAAAAAAGTGCCGCTCAGAGGTGAAACAACTCAACGTTAAATAACACGCTGGATGGCCTTGACGGGAGGCTACCATCTGTCTCCCAACAGCTGTTCAAGTGGGTCCCCTCCCCCAACCTTCTCTGAACCTTCGGGGTCCATGTGACCTGGCCATTTAGCCCATGGTGTGCAAAAAAGTGCCGCTCAGAGGTGAAACAACTCAACGTTAAATAACACGCTGGATGGCCTTGACGGGAGGCTACCATCTGTCTCCCAACAGCTGTTCAAGTGGGTCCCCTCCCCCAACCTTCTCTGAACCTTCGGGGTCCATGTGACCTGGCCATTTAGCCCATGGTGTGCAAAAAAGTGCCGCTCAGAGGTGAAACAACTCAACGTTAAATAACACGCTGGATGGCCTTGACGGGAGGCTACCATCTGTCTCCCAACAACTGTTCCAGTGGGTCCCCTCTCCCAACCTTCTCTGAGCCTTCGGGGTCCATGTGACCTGGCCATTTAGCCCATGGTATGCAAAAAAGTGCCGCTCAGAGGTGAAACAACCCAACCCATATCTACTCACAACAAGATTGCAGGCGCCCTATCTTCCTTTGAAGTGAATACGAATACTTAAGGTTGATTTTCTACTTTTTAGGGCCCATATAGAAAGATAGATATTTTTTCATTTTTAATTCATTTATATTTGGGACTCTTTGGCTCATTTTTTTAGGTGATAGAATGATATATATACCATTTTATTTTTATCCTTATCGATGATATAATTTAGCCCTTGTTGATAAGGAGGAAAAGACGATAGAAAATATCCATCATTTTTGGAAATGGGAATTTAACTTTGTAGCTCTGTAACTTCTAAAATATGCATTTGTTGCAAAAATGTGACAACATAATTATAATCAAATCTATTTATATTTCGATTTTCGTTCAGCATTCCGAGTAGTTAGCGCTATTGGCTATTGATCTACGGGACCTGGGTTCGAGCCCCGGGTAAGGCATGAATGTTCGTGTTGTTTTCTGCTGAGGTCCTGCCATCCTCTCAGATCTTCTACTGTGGCATATAAACTGACAGGCTCCTCTCAGACCTCTGTGGCAAGCAGCTGCTTGAGGGGGTATTTATTTATTATTTTTTATTTAAAGCCACAAGCCCCAGAATATTTTGTAATAGTGATGAACGACTTCTATCTTTAGAAATTAATCTGTAGTTCCCAGGTTCGAGTCCCAGTTGGGTCAGCGTTGAGAATTATCTCCGCAATATTTCCCGCCCTGCCCACGGTCAATAGGGGACACCGATGGGCTTGAAAAGGCCGCCGTCGTTCGGATGGGACGTTAAGCCGTGGCCCCGTGTACGGGAGAGCCATACCCTGTGCACGTTAAAGAACGCGCTGGATGGCCTTGATGGGAAGCTACCATCTGTCTCCCAACAGCTGTTCCAGTGGGACCCCTACACCAAACCTTCTCTGAGCCCTCGGGGTCCATGTGACCTGGCCATTTAGCCCATCGTGTGCAAAAAAGTGCCGCTCAGAGGTAAAACAACCCCACAACCTTGTGATCTGGCCATTTAGCCTATTTCGTGAACAAAAAATGCCGCTCAGAAGTAAAACAACCCAAACATCCATAGAACAGTGAAGAGGATTCCTAGAACACTTTTCAAAGAAACCGCTTTGAGCCTCATCATCGCTGCTCCTCTGCCAATCCGTTCTGCTGCTTCCAGAGAGCGTTTTGTAGGTCCTCACCACGGCTTCAGTTTACACGATGGCCATAACCCATTTCGTTTTCCGTTTGTCCGATGCGCAGTGGAGGCGCACTGCACCATTAAGCCGGTCAGGCCTGGGGAAGCAACCTCAGACAGAGGCGAGGCGGGGCTAATGAGCCGGAATAATGGCTGCACCAGCCAAGGGAACAGATCGTGCTCGTGGTCAGAATGGAGATTGTCAGGATAGGGCTGCTCTATACCAATCGATGACTCCACAACCAGATCAGTGACCTGTGGTCATCGCTTGGCTGCGTCAGTTGATGAAGAAGTTCTAGGCTGAGGAGCTTAAAGATGGACTTATTTAGCGTTTTGTAATCATCGAAGTTTATTTCATCTTCAAATTCATGGGGCGGGGGTGGCTCAGTCAGTAGGGCGCCAGGATCGTAAATCTTCATTTCTCAGATTCGAGTCCCAGTTGGTTGTTGAGATTTATCTCCGCAAAATTCCCCGCCCTGCCCATAGTCAGTAGGGGACACCGATGGGCTTGGGAAGGCCGCCGTCCGTCGGATGGGACGTTAAGCCGTGTACCGTGTGCGGGAGAAACATACCGTACGCACGTTAAAGAACAGGCTAGATGGCCTTGACGGGAGGCTACCATCTGTCTCCCAACAGCTGTTTTAGGGTGTCCACTCCCCCAACTTTCTCTGAGCCTTCGGGGTCCATGTGACCTGGCCATTTAGCCCATGGTGTGAAAAAAAGTGCCGCTCAGAGGTAAAACAATCCAACGTTAAAGAACACACTGGATGGCCTTGACGGGAGGCTACCATCTCTCTCCCAACAGCTGTCCCAGAGGGTCCACTCCCCCAACCTTCTCTGAGCTTTCGGGGGGGTGGGAGTGGCTCAGACGGTAGTGCGCCAGGCTCGTGACCAGGTTCGAGTCCCAGCTGGGTCAGCGTTGAGATTTATCTCCGCAAAAATTCCCCGCCCTGCCCACTGTCAGTAGGGGACACCGATGGGCTTCGAAAGGCCGCCGTCCGTCGGATGGGACGTTAAGCCGTGGCCCCGTGTGTCTGAGAGCCATACCCTGTGCACGTTAAAGAACACGCTGGATGGCCTTGACGGGAGGCTACCATCTGTCTCCCAACAGCTGTTCCAGTGGGTCCCCTCCCCAAACCTCCTCCGAGCCTTCGGGGTCCATCTGACTTGGCCATTTAGCCCATGGTGAGCAAAAAAAGTGCCGCTCAGAGGTAAAACAACCCAACCCAGAGCTTTCGGGGTCCATGTGACCTGGCCATTTAGTCCATGGTGAGCAAAAAAGTGCCGCTCAGAGGGAAAACAACCCAACCCAGAGCTTTCGGAGTCCATGTGACCTGGCCATTTATAGCATATGGTGAGCAAAAAAGTCCCGCCCAGAGGGAGAACAACCCAACCCAGAGCTTTCGGGGTCCATGTGACCTGGCCATTTAGCCCATGGTGAGCAAAAATGTGCCGCTCAGAGGGAAAACAACCCAACCCACAGCTTTTGGGGTCCATGTGACCTGGCCATTTAGCCCATGGTGAGCAAAAAAGTGCCGCTCAGAGGGAAAACAACCCAACCCAGAGCTTTCAGGGTCCATGTGACCTGGCCATTTAGCCCATGGTGAGCAAAAAAGTGCCGCTCAGAGGGAGAACAACTCAACCCAGAGCTTTCGGGGTCCATGTGACCTGGCCATTTAGCCCATGGTGAGCAAAAAAGTGCCGCTCAGAGGGAAAACAACCCAGAGCTTTCGAGGTCCATGTGACCTGGCCATTTAGCCCATGGTGAGCAAAAAAGTGCCGCTCAGAGGGAAAACAACCCAAAGCTTTCGGGGTCCATGTGACCTGGCCATTTAGCCCATGGTGTGCAAAAAAGGTAAAACAACCCAAAGCTTTCGGGGTCCATGTGACCTGGCCATTTAGCCCATGGTGTGCAAAAAAGGTAAAACAACCCAACCCATTGTGTGCAAAATAAGTTCTCCTCAGAGATAAAACTCAATTCGCCTATGAGAATTGAACTGCGGAGAATCATCATACTAGTTAAGCTTCAACAATGACGTTTTTCGTATCAGAATAGCAGTAGCTAACAATCCCACTCTGACAAGCTGAGGTGTGGGGGTGGCTCAGTCGGTAGCGCGCCAGGTTCGTAATCTGTAGTTCCCAGGTTCGAGTCCCAGCTGGGTCAGAGTTGAGATGTATCTCCGCAAAACTCTCCGCCCTGCCCACGGTCAGTAGGGGACACCGATGGGTTGGAAAGGACGCCGTCCGTCGGATGGGACGTTAAGCCGTGCCCAGTGTGTGGGAGAGCCATACCCTGTGCAAGTTAAAAAATACGCTGGATGGCCTTGACGGGACGCTACCATCTGTCTCCCAACAGCTGTTCCAGTGGGTCCCCTCCCCCAACCTTCTCTGAGCCTTCGGGGTCCATGTGACCTGGCCATTTAGCCCATGGTGTGCAAAAAAGTGCCGCTCAGAGGTAAAACAACCCAACGCTAAAGAACACGCTGGATGGCCTTGACGGGAGGCTACCATCCGTCTCCCAACAGCTGTTCCAGTGGGTCCCCTCCCCCAACCTTCTCTGAGCCTTCGGGGTCCATGTGACCTGGCCATTTAGCCCATGGTGTGCAAAAAAGTGCCGCTCAGAGGTAAAACAACCCAACTCTGAGAAGCTGAAGATTTACTGCTCCCCAATTCTCACAACTGTAACAAAGCCCACAAAAAAACAAAATATTTAACGAACGACCCATCACCACCCACTCGTTTGAAGTCACGGAAATGACAGCTACAGATTTTTCACATTTTTTTTTCTCGCCCCTTTTCGCACTGCGGTGGGTTTTAGTGGTTTCTGTTGTTAGTCGTGACAACGTAATGACCCCCTTAGAAGACGACCGTAATGACCCTTAGATGCCGAAGTCACTCAGAAGTCCTTAATCCTCGTACTTTATACTAATTCAACAATTTAGAAGCAGACAACACAGCTGATATGCTAATTTAGAACTCCATGCAGCAGCTAATTGGCGCGATTCAACTTCGGTCAGTTCGTTGTTAGGCAACCAGGGGTAGATTTTTCATTCGCTGTCGAAGTGGAAAGACCTCATTTGCATAAGACTCAGCAATGCTAAGCGATTGCAACTCCAGTGAAGGTAAGAGAGATCTACGAGATTAAAACAGCAGTTTTAATTACATTGCTGTCGTAGTTGAGAAACCGTTGCCGATTATCCTTGTTTTTTGCATTTCCTTGCTTTTTTTGACGTTTTTTGTGTGTATATGTTAATTTGTTTCCAACATGCATTTAAATTTGCTTACTTATCTGTTAAGAAGGGAAAATTTGAATGCTATCAACCTAGGAATTAGTAAAAGATCTGTGCGCGTATAATTTTAAATGCAATTTTATGCATATAGTTTTTTTTAAATCATGATTGGGACTTTTTTTTTCCTGTTCTGTGTGTTTTGTGTTTCTATTTTGAATTCTGGAGTAATCCAAAAATGGTTTTTTAAGCGGAATGGATAGAGAATTTAAATAGATATTTATAAATATAGATAAGAAATCGAAAAATGTTTCTCTACAAAAAATTAAAATTCATCATATTTTTCTCATATTTTTGTGGAGACAAATACAATCTACTTTGTCTCTACAAATACGAGCTACTTTGTCTCTACAAATACGAGCTTCTTTGTCACTACAAATGCAAATTTGTCGCTACAAATACAAGCTACTTTATCTCCGCAAACTATTTTGTCTCTACAAATACGAGCTACTTTGTCTCTACAAATACGAGCTTGTTTGTCACTACAAATGCAAATTTGTCGCTACAAATACAAGCTACTTTATCTCCGCAAACTATTTTGTCTCTACAAATACGAGCTACTTTGTCTCTACAAATACGAGCTACTTTGTCTCTACAAATACGAGCTTCTTTGTCTCTACAAATACGAGCTTCTTTGTCACTACAAATACAAGCTACTTTATCTCCGCAAACTATTTTGTCTCTACAAATACGAGCTACTTTGTCTCTACAAATACGAGCTACTTTGTCTCTACAAATACGAGCTTCTTTGTCACTACAAATGCAAATTTGTCGCTACAAATACAAGCTACTTTATCTCCGCAAACTATTTTGTCTCTACAAATACGAGCTTCTTTGTCTCTACAAATACGAGCTACTTTGTCTCTACAAATACGAGCTACTTTGTCTCTACAAATACGAGCTTCTTTGTCACTACAAATGCAAATTTGTCGCTACAAATACAAGCTACTTTATCTCCGCAAACTATTTTGTCTCTACAAATACGAGCTTCTTTGTCTCTACAAATACGAGCTACTTTGTCTCTACAAATACGAGCTACTTTGTCTCTACAAATACGAGCTTCTTTGTCTCTACAAATACGAGCTTCTTTGTCACTACAAATGCAAATTTGTCGCTACAAATACAAGCTACTTTATCTCCGCAAACTATTTTGTCTCTATAAATACGAGCTTCTTTGTCTCTACAAATACGAGCTACTTTGTCTCTACAAATACGAGCTACTTTGTCTCTACAAATACGAGCTACTTTGTCTCTACAAATACGAGCTACTTTGTCTCTACAAATGCAAAATTGTCGCTAATAATACAAACAACTTTTTCTCTACAAATACAAGGTACTTTGTCTCCATAAATACAATCAATTTTGTCTCTACAAATGCAAACAATTTTTTTTCATATAACCACGATTTCGACTAAGAAATTTTAATGAGAGCATCTCATTTTCAGGAAGAGGTTTCCACTACTATTATTTATGTGCAGAAATTAGTTGTATTTCTCATGACCACTAACTGCAGACCATTTGTGGCATCTTACTAGTCGTATTTGTAGGAACCTTTTAGTTAACTCGGGGCGGGGGTGGCTCAGTCGGTAGTGCGCCAGGCTCGTAATCTGTAGTTCCCAGGTTCGAGTCCCAGCTGGGTCAGCTTTGAGATTTATCTCCGCAAAATTCCCCGCCCTGCACACGGTCAGCAGGGGACACCGATGGGCTTGGAAAGGCCGCCGTCCGTCGGATGGTACGTTAAGCCGTGGCCCCGTGTGCGGGAGAGCCATACACTGTGCACGTTAAAGAACACGCTGGATGGCCTTGACGGGAGGCTACCATCTGTCTCCCAACAGCTGTCCCAGTGGGTCCCCTTCCCCAACCTTCTCTGAGCCTTCGGGGTCCATGTGACCTGGCCATTTAGCCCATGGTGTGCAAAAAATGTGCCGCTCAGAGGTAAAAAAAACCAACAACTCTAGTTAACTAGCTATCGAAAACTGCAAATGTACATTAGGACCAATTAGTTATATTTGTGTCGACTCTGACGCACTAGTTGCATGGAGAAAAAACAGTTTGCATTTGTAGAGACAAAGTAGCTCGTATTCGTAGAGATAAAGTAGCTCGTATTTGTAGAGATAAAATAGCTCGCATTTGCAGAGACAAAGTTGTGCTAGTTTAAAGTAAACTTGTACTAGTTAAAAGTAGTAAAGTTGTAAACTAGTTTTATTTGAAGCCACCCACTAGTTTTATTTGGAGCCACTCACTAGTTTCATTTTGCAGCCACCCACTAGTTTCATTTGAAGCCACCCACTAGTTTCATTTGCAGCCACCCACTAGTTTCATTTGCAGCCACCCAGTAGTTTCATTTGCAGCCACCCACTAGTTTCATTTGAAGCCACCCACTAGTTTCATTTGAAGCCACCCAGTAGTTTCATTTGCAGCCACCCACTAGTTTCATTTGCAGCCACCCACTAGTTTTATTTGAAGCAACCCACTAGTTTCATTTTGCAGCCAACCACTAGTTTAATTTTCCAGTCACCCACTAGTTTTATTTGAAGCCACCCACTAGTTTTATTTGAAGCCACCCACTAGTTTCATTTGCAGCCACCCACTAGTTTCATTTGCAGCCACCCACTAGTTTCATTTGCAGCCAACCAGTAATTTCATTTGCAGCCACCCACTAGTTTTATTTGAAGCCACCCATAGTTTTATTTGAAGCCACCCACTAGTTTCATTTGAAGCCACCCACTAGTTTCATTTGCAGCCACCCACTAGTTTCATTTGCAGCCACCCAGTAGTTTCATTTGCAGCCACCCACTAGTTTCATTTGCAGCCACCCACTAGTTTCATTTGCAGCCACCCACTAGTTTCATTTGCAGCCACTCACTAGTTTTATTTGAAGCCACCCACTAGTTTCATTTTGCAGCCACCCACTAGTTTCATTTTGCAGCCACCCACTAGTTTTATTTGCAGCCACCCACTAGTTTCATTTGAAGCCACCCACTAGTTTCATTTACAGCCACCCACTAGTTTCATTTACAGCCACCCACTAGTTTCATTTGAAGCCACCCACTAGTTTCATTTGAAGCCACCCACTAGTTTCATTTGAAGCCACTCACTAGTTTCATTTGCAGCCACCCACTAGTTTTTTTTTTTTTGCAGCTACCCAAAAGTTTCCTTTGCAGTCACCCATTAATTGTATTTGTGGTGATCCATTATTTGTATATGAGATGCCTACTCATAGATAGAGTGATTAATGTTTATATTTTTTTTGGCTAAGAATGTGTACTATTGTGTCTCTACAAATACAATTTGCCGGTAGCTACAAATAGTTTAATGCTTTTTTTCGTAAGATTTGGGAAAGGTTTCTCTATTTCAAATTGGGGATTTGTTTTGATTTTGTTTTTAAATCGAAATTAGTTTATTTGCTCGATAGATCGTTTTCATATTCTTCCGCCAAAATTTTTCTGTTTCGCATATTGTTTTTAAATCGAAATTAGTTTATTTGCTCGATAGATCGTTTTCATATTCTTCCGCCAAAAATTTCTGTTTCGTATCTTGTTTTTAAATCGAAATTAGTTTATTTGCTCGATAGATCGTTTTCATATTCTTCCGCCAAAAATTTCTGTTTCGTATCTTGTTTTTAAATCGAAATTAGTTTATTTGCTCGATAGCTCGTTTTCATATTTTTCCGCCAAAAATTAATGTTTCGCATTTTGTTTTTAAATCGAAATTAGTTTATTTGCTCGATAGATCGTTTTCATATTCTTCCGCCAAAAATTTCTCTTTCGCATTTTGTTTTTAAACCAAATTAGTTTATTTGCTCGATAGATCGTTTTCATATTCTTCCTCCAAAATTTTCTGTTTCGCATTTTCTTTTTAAATCGAAATTAGGATTATTTGCTCAATAGATCGTTTTCATATTCTTCCGCCAAAATTTTCTGTTTCGCATTTTGTTTTTAAATCGAAATTAGTTTTTTTGCTCGATACTCGTTTTCATATTCTTCCGCCAAAAATTTCTGTTTCGAATTTTGTTTTTAAATCGAAATTAGTTTATTTGCTCGATAGATCGTTTTTCATATTCTTCCGCCAAAAATTTCTGTTTCGCATTTTGTATTTAAACCGAAATTAGTTTATTTGCTCGATAGATCGTTTTCATATTCTTCCGCCAAAAATTTCTGTTTCGTATTTTGTTTTTAAATCGAAATTAGTTTATTTGCTCGATAGCTCGTTTTCATATTCTTCCGCCAAAAATTAATGTTTCGCATTTTGTTTTTAAATAGAAATTAGTTTATTTGCTCGATAGATCATTTTCATATTCTTCCGCCAAAAAAGTTCTGTTTCGCATTTTGTATTTAAACCGAAATTAGTTTATTTGCTCGATAGATCGTTTTCATATTCTTCCGCCAAAATTTTCTGTTTCGCATTTTGTTTTTAAATCGAAATTAGATTATTTGCTCGATAGATCGTTTTCATATTCTTCAGCCAAAATTAATGTTTCGCATTTTGTTTTTAAATCGAAATTAGTTTATTTGCTCGATAGATCGTTTTCATATTTTTCCGCCAAAAATTATTTCGCATTTTGTTTTTAAACCGAAATTAGTTTATTTGATCGATAGATCGTTTTCATATTCTTTCGCCAAAATTTTCTGTTTCGCATTTTGTTTTTAAATCGAAATTAGATTAGTTGCTCGATAGATCGTTTTCATATTCTTCCGCCAAAATTTTCTGTTTCGCATTTTGTTTTTAAACCAAAATTAATTTATTTGCTCGATAGATCGTTTTCATATTCTTCCGCCAAAAATTTCTGTTTCGCATTTTGTTTTTAAATTGAAATTATTTTATTTGCTCGATAGATCGTTTCCATATTCTTCCGCCAAAATTTTCTGTTTCGCATTTTGTTTTTAAATCGAAATTAGTTTATTTCCTCGATAGATCGTTTTCATATTCTTCCGCCAAAATTTTCTGTTTCGCATTTTGTTTTTAAATCGAAATTAGATTATTTGCTCGATAGATCGTTTTCATATTCTTCCGCCAGAAATTAATGTTTCGCATTTTGTTTTTAAATCGAAATTAGTTTATTTGCTCGATAGATCGTTTTCATATTTTTCCGCCAAATATTGTTTCGCATTTTGTTTTTAAACCGAAATTAGTTTATTTGATCGATAGATCGTTTTCATATTCTTCCGCCAAAATTTTCTGTTTCGCATTTTGTTTTTAAATCGAAATTAGATTATTTGCTCGATAGATCGTTTTCATATTCTTCCGCCAAAAATTTCTGTTTCGCATTTTGTTTTTAAATCGAAATTAGATTATTTGCTCGATAGAACGTTTTCATATTCTTCCGCCAAAAATTTCTGTTTCGTATTTTGTTTTTAAATTGAAATTATTTTATTTGCTCGATAGATGTTTCCATATCCTTCCGCCAAAATTTTCTGTTTCGCATTTTGTTTTTAAAATGAATTTAGTTTATTTCCTCGATAGATCGTTTTCATATTCTTCCGCCAAAATTTTCTGTTTCGCATTTTGTTTTTAAATCGAAATTAGTTTTTTTTGCTCGATAGCTCGTTTTCATATTCTTCCGCCAAAAATTTCTCTTTCGTATTTTGTTTTTAAATCGAAATTAGTTTATTTGCTCGATAGATCGTTTTCATATTCTTCCGCCAAAAATTTCTCTTTCGTATTTTGTTTTTAAATCGAAATTAGTTTATTTGCTCGATAGATCGTTTTCATATTCTTCCGCAAAATTTTCTGTTTCGCATTTTGTTTTTAAATCGAAATTAGTTTATCTGCTCGATAGAAAACTTGGCGCCAGACGTCGCCACGTTTTAGTAGAGCATTAAACTCCTAATTTGTAGCCCCATTTCGGATAGGTTTTTCTCTTATGACACTTATAGAGTACAAATTACAAATAATAAGAATACCAGACTTGAAGGGTCGGGTGGTTCAGTCGGTAGCGCGCCAGGCTCGTAATCTTCAATTCCCAAGTTTCAGTCCCAGCTGGGTCAGCGTTGAGATTTATCTCTGCAAACCTCCCCGTCCTGCCCTTGGGCATTAGGGAGCATCGATGGGCTTGGAAAGGCCGCCGTCCGTCGGATGGGGCGTTAAGCCGTGGCCCCGTGTGCGGGAGAGTCATACCCTGTGCACTCTACAGAACACGCTGGTTGGTATCCTCCCTCAACCTTCTCTGAGCTTTAGGGGTCCTTATGACCTGGCCATTTAGCCCATGGTGTGCAAAAAAGTGCCACTCAGAGGTAAAACAATCCAACCCAACGTTAAAGAACACGATGGATGGCCTTGATGGGAGGGTACCATCTGTCTCCCAACAGCTGTTCTAGTGGGTCCCCTCCCTCAACCTTCTCTGAACTCTAGGGGTCCTTATGACCTGGCCATTTAGCCCATTTGGATGCAAAAAAGTGCCGCTCAGAGGTAAAACAATCCAACCCAATGTTAAAGAACACGTTGGATGGCCTTGACTGGAGGGTACCATCTGTCTCCCAACAGCTGCTCCAGTGGGTCTCCTCCCTCAACCTTCTCTGAGCTCTAGGGGTCCTTATGACTTGGCCATTTATCTCATTGGATACTAAAACGTGCCGCTCAGAGGTAAAACAATCCAACCTTAAATGACACGCTAGATGACCTTGACGTGAGGCTACCATCTGTCTCCCAACAGCTGCTCCAGTGGGTCCCCTCCCTCAACCTTCTCTGAGCTCTAGGGGTCCTTACGACCTGGCCATTTAGCCCATTGGATGCCAAAAAGTGCCGCTCAGAGGTAAAACAATCCAACCCAACGTTAAAGAACACACTGGCTGGCCTTGACCGGAGGCTACCATCTGTCTCCCAACAGGAGACAGATGGTAGCCTCCGGTGGACCCCACATGGACCCCGAAGGCTCAGAGAAGGTTGGGGGAGGGCATTCCAGTGGGTGCCCTCCCCCAACCTTCTCTGAGCCTTCGGGGTCCATGTGACCTGGCCATTTAGCCCATAGTGTGCAAAAAAAGTGCCGCTCAGAGGTAAAACAATCCAACCCAACGTTAAAGAACACGCTGGCTGGCTTTGACCGGAGGCTACCATCTGTCTCCCAACAGCTGTTCCAGTGGGTTTCTTCCCCCAACCTTCTCTGAGCCTTCGGGGTCCATGTGACCTGGCCATTTAGCCCATGGTGTTCAAAAAAGTGCCGCTCAGAGGTAAAACAATCCAACGTTAAAGAACACGCTTTATGGCCTTGACGGGAGGGTACCCTCTGTCTCCCAACAGCTGCTCCAGTGGATCCCCTCCCTCAGCCATCTCTGAGCTCTAGGGGTCCTTATGACCTGGCCATTTAGCCCATTGGATGCCAAAAAGTGCCGCTCAGAGGTAAAACAATCCAACCCAACGTTAAAGAACACACTGGCTGACCTTGACCGGAGGCTACCATCTGTCTCCCAACAGCTGTTCCAGTGGGTGCCCTCCCCCAACCTTCTCTGAGCCTTCGGGGGCCATGTGACCTGGCCATTTAGCCCATAGTGTGCAAAAAAAGTGCCGCTCAGAGGTAAAACAATCCAACCCAACGTTAAAGAACACGCTGGCTGGCCTTGACGGGAGGCTACCATCTGTCTCCCAACAGCTGCTGCAGTGGGTGCCCTCCCCCAACCTTCTCTGAGCCTTCGGGGTCCATGTGACCTGGCCATTTAGCCCATAGTGTGCAAAAAAAGTGCCGCTCAGAGGTAAAACAATCCAACCCAACGTTAAAGAACACGCTGGCTGGCCTTGACGGGAGGCTACCATCTGTCTCCCAACAGCTGCTGCAGTGGGTGCCCTCCCCCAACCTTCTCTGAGCCTTCGGGGTCCATGTGACCTGGCCATTTAGCCCATAGTGTGCAAAAAAAGTGCCGCTCAGAGGTAAAACAATCCAACCCAACGTTAAAGAACACGCTGGCTGGCCTTGACGGGAGGCTACCATCTGTCTCCCAACAGCTGCTGCAGTGGGTGCCCTCCCCCAACCTTCTCTGAGCCTTCGGGGTCCATGTGACCTGGCCATTTAGCCCATAGTGTGCAAAAAAAGTGCCGCTCAGAGGTAAAACAATCCAACCCAACGTTAAAGAACACGCTGGCTGGCTTTGACCGGAGGCTACCATCTGTCTCCCAACAGCTGTTCCAGTGGGTTTCTTCCCCCAACCTTCTCTGAGCCTTCGGGGTCCATGTGACCTGGCCATTTAGCCCATGGTGTTCAAAAAAGTGCCGCTCAGAGGTAAAACAATCCAACGTTAAAGAACACGCTTTATGGCCTTGACGGGAGGGTACCCTCTGTCTCCCAACAGCTGCTCCAGTGGATCCCCTCCCTCAGCCATCTCTGAGCTCTAGGGGTCCTTATGACCTGGCCATTTAGCCCATTGGATGCCAAAAAGTGCCGCTCAGAGGTAAAACAATCCAACCCAACGTTAAAGAACACACTGGCTGACCTTGACCGGAGGCTACCATCTGTCTCCCAACAGCTGTTCCAGTGGGTGCCCTCCCCCAACCTTCTCTGAGCCTTCGGGGGCCATGTGACCTGGCCATTTAGCCCATAGTGTGCAAAAAAAGTGCCGCTCAGAGGTAAAACAATCCAACCCAACGTTAAAGAACACGCTGGCTGGCCTTGACGGGAGGCTACCATCTGTCTCCCAACAGCTGCTGCAGTGGGTGCCCTCCCCCAACCTTCTCTGAGCCTTCGGGGTCCATGTGACCTGGCCATTTAGCCCATAGTGTGCAAAAAACTGCCACTCAGAGGTAAAACAACCCAACCAACCCTTCTATGAACTGGATATCGTGTCTCTAACTTGACGTTTGAACAAATTCCACAACTGCATCGACAATATGATATTTGTAAATAAATAAACCTTTTATGCTCTATCTGCATATATTCCCTTATTTTTATTTGAAAGACCTTTACATAAAAACAAATTTGTTGGGTTTTAATGGCCCAATAGCAACTTAAGACTAAGGTGTCCAAAAATGACTCTTAAATTCTTCTAAGAAGCCCTTTATCGTATTAATACGCATCGCTAGCCTTAAAAATTCATATTGCTATTCAAAGCACATCTGTCAGCAAACTCTAAAGATCTTTATTTCTGTGATCTGAAGACTTTCGCTGATATTTAAAGAAATTAAGTTTAAAGGCGAATACCGAAAAAAGAGAACGAGTCTTCGAGGGCATACTAGACAGAAAAGGAAATGATTCTGTCTTCAACAGCTGTAAAAGAAATAAAAACGCATTCTTCTCTAAGTCAAGAAGAATCTCTCCCAGGAAACATCATTAACCTGTATCGAATCTCTATATCGAATCTGTAGTAACAGTTGAAGAAGAAATTGTGTAATAAACTTTTTAAAGCCAAATTCTTCAGCGCTTTATTGTAGAATTTAGTACACAATTAAATTTTTTATTTCTACGAATGTAATGTTGAAATTGATAATGGAGAAATTTCAGAGTTTTTCAAGCCGATGGGTGTAAAATAGATGTGGCGGGGGTATCTCAGTCGGTAGCGCGCCAGGCTCGTAATCTGTAGTTCCCAGGTTCGAGTCCCAGCTGGGTCAGCGTTGAGATTTATCTCCGCAAAATTCCCCGCTCTGCCCACGGTCAGTAGGGGACACCAATGGGAATGGAAAGGACGTCGTCCGTCGGATGGAACGTTAAGCCGTGGCCCCGTGTGCGAGAGAGTCATACCCTGTGCATGTTAAAGAACACGCTGGATGGCCTTGACGGGAGGCTACCATCTGTCTCCCAACAGCTGTTCCAGTGGGTCCCCTCCCCCAACCTTCTCTGAGCCTTCGGGGTCCATGTGACCTGGCCATTTAGACCATGGTGTGCAAAAAAGTGCCGCTCAGAGGTAAAACAACTCAACGTTAAAGAACACGCTGGATGGCCTTGACGGGAGGCTACCATCTGTCTCCCAACAGCTGTTCCAGTGGGTCCCCTCCCCCAACCTTCTCTGAGCCTTCGGGGTCCATGTGACCTGGCCATTTAGACCATGGTGTGCAAAAAAGTGCCGCTCAGAGGTAAAACAACTCAACGTTAAAGAACACGCTGGATGGCCTTGACGGGAGGCTACCATCTGTCTCCCAACAGCTGTTCCAGTGGGTCCCCTCCCCCAACCTTCTCTGAGCCTTCGGGGTCCATGTGACCTGGCCATTTAGACCATGGTGTGCAAAAAAGTGCCGCTCAGAGGTAAAACAACTCAACGTTAAAGAACACGCTGGATGGCCTTGACGGGAGGCTACCATCTGTCTCCCAACAGCTGTTCCAGTGGGTCCCCTCCCCCAACCTTCTCTGAGCCTTCGGGGTCCATGTGACCTGGCCATTTAGACCATGGTGTGCAAAAAAGTGCCGCTCAGAGGTAAAACAACTCAACGTTAAAGAACACGCTGGATGGCCTTGACGGGAGGATACCATCTGTCTCCCAACAGCTGTTCCAGTGGGTCCCCTCCCCCAACCTTCTCTGAGCCTTCGGGGTCCATGTGACCTGGCCATTTAGACCATGGTGTGCAAAAAAGTGCCGCTCAGAGGTAAAACAACTCAACGTTAAAGAACACGCTGGATGGCCTTGACGGGAGGCTACCATCTGTCTCCCAACAGCTGTTCCAGTGGGTCCCCTCCCCCAACCTTCTCTGAGCCTTCGGGGTCCATGTGACCTGGCCATTTAGACCATGGTGTGCAAAAAAGTGCCGCTCAGAGGTAAAACAACTCAACGTTAAAGAACACGCTGGATGGCCTTGACGGGAGGCTACCATCTGTCTCCCAACAGCTGTTCCAGTGGGTCCCCTCCCCCAACCTTCTCTGAGCCTTCGGGGTCCATGTGACCTGGCCATTTAGACCATGGTGTGCAAAAAAGTGCCGCTCAGAGGTAAAACAACTCAACGTTAAAGAACACGCTGGATGGCCTTGACGGGAGGATACCATCTGTCTCCCAACAGCTGTTCCAGTGGGTCCCCTCCCCCAACCTTCTCTGAGCCTTCGGGGTCCATGTGACCTGGCCATTTAGCCCATGGTGTGCAAAAAAGTGCCGCTCAGAGGTAAAACAACTCAACGTTAAAGAACACGCTGGATGGCCTTGACGGGAGGTTACCATCTGTTTCCCAACAGCTGTTCCAGTGGGTCCCCTCCCCCAACCTTCTCTGAGCCTTCGGGGTCCATGTGACCTGGCCATTTAGCTCATGGTGTGCAAAAAAGTGCCGCTCAGAGGTAAAACAACCCAACCCAAAGTACGAAAACGATCTATCGATCAATAAACCGATTTGGATTTTTAAACAATGCGAAACATAATATTTTTAACAAAGAAAACGATCTCTCAAGCAATAACCTACTTCGATTAAAAAAAAAATGCGAAACAGATTATTCTAACGATGAATGCGAAAACGATCTATCGGACAATTAACAGATTTCGAATAATAGATCGGAGAGCGCCTGACCTCTCGTGACTTTTAAGCCTGCCCCGATGATGCCACCGCCATTATCAGTAGTTAAAGGAGGAAGTGCCGAGTGTAAACATCCCTTACAACATCCCGCCGGATGGATGCTGCTCTCTCTCCCTGCAGCTCAAGAGTGCAACAGGTAGCCGCGGGAAAATTAATGTAGACACAGCCATTGATCAGCCAACGGGACAGAGTAGTTGGTTAGCCGAGGTACTTGTGCATTTTTGCGTTGTCACTGTACGAGTGGGTGCATTAGCAAGCACAAAGACCTTGAGACCATGCGCTCAGCTATCGGTGCATTGCAGGCAGCAGCATCAGCGCGCGAGAAAGAGGAGACCGCTGCTGCTGACATCCATTAAATAGCGCGTTATTAGTCGAGCTACTTCATCTATCTGCGACAGCTGACGACAATGATAGCGCCCTGCCAGCTGCTGCAGACCTTTTGGTTTGTCTGTCTTTACGGAAAACTCGCTGCAGCAAACAGCTTCGAAGAGGATGGAGCCGTTCACTTTCTCTCCTCTTCCAATCCCTCTCCAGCTCTTCCCCTTCAATTTCTACTTTCCCAATCTTCTTATGTATGAAAGATTGGACTTTGAATGAGTAAACGAGGCTACAGAGCAGTATAATAATGCACCAGACTAACCAGTTATCTGGGTAATCGTAGAGAGTTTTTTTGTCTACGAAAAAATGTCTTTTCCCGAAAAAAAAGGAGGGTCTTTTTTCGAAAGGTCTTTTTTTTCAAAAGGGTCTTTTCCCGAAAGGTCTTTTATTTTCCAAAAGATCTTTCCCCGAAAGGTCTTTTTCTTTTTCAAAAGGTCTTTTCCCGAAAGGTCTTTTTTTCCAAAAGGTCTTTTCCCGAAATGGCTTTTATTTTCCAAAAGGTCTTTTCCCGAAAGGTTTTTTTTTTTTTTTTTTTTTTTTTTTTTTTTTTTTTTTTGCAAAGGGTCTTTTCCCGAAAGGTCTTTTATTTTCCAAAACGTCTTTTCCCGAAAGTTTTTTTTTTTTCAAAAGGTCTTTTCTCGAAGGTTTACTTTCTAATGCTTTTTTTTTCAAAAGGTCTTTTCTCGAAGGTTTACTTTCTAATGCTTTTTTTTTTCAAAAGGTCTTTTCTCGAAGGTTTACTTTCTAATGCTTTTTTTCAAAAGGTCTTTTCTCGAAGGTTTACTTTCTAATGCTTTTTTTTTCAAAAGGTCTTTTCTCGAAGGTTCACTTTCTAATGCTTTTTTTCAAAAGGTCTTTTCTCGAAGGTTTACTTTCTAATGCTTTTTTTCAAAAGGTCTTTTCTCGAAGGTTTACTTTCTAATGCTTTTTTTTAAAAAAAGGTCTTTTCTCGAAGGTTTACTTTCTAATGCTTTTTTTTTTAAGGTCTTTTTCTCGAAGGTTTACTTTCTAATGCTTTTTTTTCAAAAGGTCTTTTCTCGAAGGTTTACTTTCTAATGCTTTTTTTTCAAAAGGTCTTTTCTCGAAGGTTTACTTTCTAATGCTTTTTTTTCAAAAGGTCTTTTCTCGAAGGTTTACTTTCTAATGTTTTTTTTTCAAAAGGTCTTTTCTCGAAGGTTTACTTTCTAATGCTTTTTTTCAAAAGGTCTTTTCTCGAAGGTTTACTTTCTAATACTTTTTTTTTAAAGGTCTTTTTCTCGAAAGTTTACTTTCTAATGCTTTTTTTTCAAAAGGTCTTTTCTCGAAGGTTTACTTTCTAATGCTTTTTTTTTTCAAAAGGTCTTTTCTCGAAGGTTTACTTTCTAATGCTTTTTTTCAAAAGGTCTTTTCTCGAAGGTTTACTTTCTAATGCTTTTTTTCAAAAGGTCTTTTCTCGAAGGTTTACTTTCTAATGCTTTTTTTTTCAAAAGGTCTTTTATCAAAGGTTTACTTTCTAATGCTTTTTTTTTTCAAAAGGTCTTTTCTCGAAGGTTTACATTCTAATGGTTTTTTTTTTCAAAAGGTCTTTTCTCGAAGGTTTACTTTCTAATGCTTTTTTTTCAAAAGGTCTTTTCTCGAAAATTTACTTTCTAATGCTTTTTTTCAAAAGGTCTTTTCTCGAAGGTTTACTTTCTAATGCTTTTTTTTCAAAAGGTCTTTTCTCGAAGGTTTACACTCTAATGCTTTTTTTTTCAAAAGGTCTTTTCTCGAAGGTTTACTTTCTAATGCTTTTTTTTTCAAAAGGTCTTTTCTCGAAGGTTTACTTTCTAATGCTTTTTTTTTCAAAAGGTCTTTTCTCGAAGGTTTACTTTCTAATGCTTTTTTTTTCAAAAGGTCTTTTCTTGAAGGTTTACTTTCTAATGCTTTTTTTTCAAAAGGTCTTTTCTCGAAGGTTTACTTTCTAATGCTTTTTTCAAAAGGTCTTTTCTCGAAGGTTTACTTTCTAATGCTTTTTTTTCAAAGGGTCTTTTCTCGAAGGTTTACTTTCTAATGCTTTTTTCAAAAGGTCTTTTCTTGAAAGTTTGCTTTCTAATGCTTTTTTTCAAAAGGTCTTTTCTCGAAGGTTTACTTTCTAATGCTTTTTTTTCAAAAGGTCTTTTCTCGAAGGTTTACTTTCTAATGTTTTTTTTTCAAAAGGTCTTTTCTCGAAGGTTTACTGTCTAATGTTTTTTTTTCAAAAGGTCTTTTCTCGAAGGTTTACTTTCTAATGCTTTTTTTTTAAAAGGTCTTTTTCTCGAAGGTTTACTTTTTAATGCTTTTTTTTCAAAAGGTCTTTTCTCGAAGGTTTACTTTCTAATGTTTTTTTTCAAAAGGTCTTTTCTCGAAGGTTTACTTTCTAATGCTTTTTTTCAAAAGGTCTTTTCTCGTTTTACTTTCTAATGCTTTTTTTCCAAAAGGTCTTTTCTCGAAGGTTTGCTTTCTAATGATTTTTTCAAAAGGTCTTTTCTCGAAGGTTTACTTTCTAATGCTTTTTTTTCAAAAGGTCTTTTCTCGAAGGTTTACTTTCTAATGCTTTTTTTTCAAAAGGTCTTTTCTCGAAGATTTACTTTCTAATGATTTTTTTCAAAAGGTCTTTTCTCGAAGGTTTACTTTCTAATGCTTTTTTTTTCAAAAGGTCTTTTCTCAAAGGTTTACTTTCTAATGCTTTTTTTTCAAAAGGTCTTTTCTCGAAGGTTTACATTCTAATGGTTTTTTTTTTCAAAAGGTCTTTTCTCGAAGGTTTACTTTCTAATGGTTTTTTTCAAAGGGTCTTTTCCTGAAGGTTTACTTTCTAATGCTTTTTTTTCAAAAGGTCTTTTCTCGTTTTACTTTCTAATGCTTTTTTTTCAAAAGGTCTTTTCTCGAAGATTTACTTTCTAATGATTTTTTTCAAAAGGTCTTTTCTCGAAGGTTTACTTTCTAATGCTTTTTTTTTCAAAAGGTCTTTTCTCAAAGGTTTGCTTTCTAATGCTTTTTTTTCAAAAGGTCTTTTCTCGAAGGTTTACATTCTAATGGTTTTTTTTTTCAAAAGGTCTTTTCTCGAAGGTTTACTTTCTAATGGTTTTTTTCAAAAGGTCTTTTCCTGAAGGTTTACTTTCTAATGCTTTTTTTTCAAAAGGTCTTTTCTCGAAGGTTTACTTTCTAATGCTTTTTTTTCAAAAGGTCTTTTCTCGAAGGTTTACTTTCTAATGTTGTTTTTTTTCAAAAGGTCTTTTCTCGAAGGTTTACTTTCTAATTCTTTTTTTCAAAAGGTCTTTTCTCGAAGGTTTACTTTCTAATGCTTTTTTCAAAAGGTCTTTTCTCGAAGGTTTACTTTCTAATGCCTTTTTTTTTTTTCAAAAGGTCTTTTCTCGAAGGTTTACTTTCTAATGCTTTTTTTTGTTGTAGACAGTATTCTAACGCGTTTTTTTTTTGCCTGCATTGAGAGACATTTGGTCAATTAACGCGGAACGCTATTTACATTTTTACTTATCATTTTTCTTATCAATAAACTGAGCACTTGGTGTATTATATTGTCTTAATTTATTACCGTAAAAATAATAAACAATTTCAATGTTATTCAATGATAACTTCGAAGTCCTATAATTTCTAAAATATGCATTCAGTGGAAAAATGTGTCAGAGGATAAAGTAAAAATCATAATTAAATCTATTTAAATCTCGATTTTAAACAATATTCGTTTAGTATTTAAAGAGTTATGGAAACTAGAATATTAACGTAAATTAACTTGTTTTATAAAAAATATTATTTATTATTGTGTAATATTGAAATAATCATTACGCAAACTTCTGAAATGTGAGGGGTTTTTTTTAAATTAAATGGTTTTAAGAAATATTAATTATTTAAATTTTAATTCTTCTGACGCATTGTCTATTGTTAAACATTCCAGCTTTCACTACTCTTTAAATACAGAACGAATGTTGTTGAAAATCGAGATTTGAACAGATTTGCGATCTTTATCTGCAGGTCTCATTTCCCATAGGGGCGGGGGTGACTCAGTCGGTAGCGCGCCAGGTTCCCCCGCCCCCATGGGCTAAATGGCCAGGTCACATGGACCCCGAAGGCTCAGAGAATGTTGGGGGAGGTGACCTACTGAAACAGCTGTTGGGAGACAGATGGTAGCCTCTCGTCAAGGCCATCCAACGTGTTCTTTAACGATGGGTTGTTTTCCTCTGAGTGGCACTGTTTTGCACACCATGGGCTAAATATCCAGGTCACAAGGACCCCGAAGGCTCACAGAAGGTTGGGGTAGGAGACCCACTGGAACAGCTGTTGGGAGACAGTTGGTAGCCTCCCGTCAAGGCCATCCAGCGTGTTCTTTAACGTGCACAGGGTATGGCTCTCCCACACACGGGGCCGCGGCTTAACGTCCCATCCGACGGACGGCGGCCTTTCCAAGCCCATTGGTGTCCCCTACTGACCGTGGGCAGGGCGGGGAATTTTTTGCGGAGATAAATTTCAACGCTGACCCAGCTGGGACTCGAACCTGGGAACTACAGATTACGAGCCTGGCGCGCTACTGACTGATTCTAGGACTGAGTCTAATGAAAGTGAAAAGGAGCCAAAAATTTTTTTTAAGAGTTCGCTATGGCAGGTGAGATTCGAACTGGGAACTACAGATTACGAGATTGACACGCGACCCACTGAGCCACACCCCAAATTTTTCAAGAAAATGTTTAAAGACCTTAGAAATAGTGTGGAGAAATGGAAATGTTATACTGCCTTGAAAATTCAGTCTCGTTTATAAAATTCAGTCAATCTCTTTTATAATTTTTCGGCTCGATTAGGGGCGGGGTGGCTCAGTCGGTAGCGCGCCAGGCTCGTAATCTGTAGTTCCCAGGTTCGAGTCCGAGATGGGTCAGCGTTGAGATTTATCTCCGCAAAACTCCCCGCCCTGCCCACGGTCAGAAGGGGACACCATTGGGCTTAAAAAAACCACCTTCCATCGGATGGGACGTTAAGCCGTGGCCCCATGTGCGGAAGAGCCATATCTTCTGCACGTTAAAGAACACGCTGGATGGCCTTGACGGGAGGCTACCAACTGTCTCCCAACAGCTGTTCCAGTGGGTCTCCTACCCCAACCTTCTGTGAGCCTTCGGGGTCCTTGTGACCTGGCCATTTAGCCCATGGTGTGCAAAACAGTGCCGCTCAGAGGTAAAACAACCCATCGTTAAAGAACACGTTGGATGGCCTTGACGAGAGGCTACCATCTGTCTCCCAACAGCTGTTCCAGTGGATTTCCTCCCCCAACCTTCTCTGAGCCTTCGAGGTCCTTATGACCTGGCGATTTAGCCCATGGTGTGCAAAAAAGTGACGCTCAGAGGTAAAACAACCCAACGTTAGAGAACACGCTGGATGGCCTTGACGGGGAGGCTACCATCTGTCTCCTAACACTGTTCCAGTGGGTCCCCTCCGCCAATCTTCTCTGAGCCTTCGAGGTCCTTACGACCTGACCATTTAGCCCATGGTGTGCAAAACAGTGCCGCTCAGAGGTAAAACAACCCATCGTTAAAGAACACGCTTTATGGCATTGACGGGAGGCACCATCTGTCTCCCAACAGCTGTTCCAGTGGGTCTCCTCCCCCCAACCTTCTCTGAGCCTTCGAGGTCCTTGTGACCTGGCCATTTAGCCCATGGTGTGCAAAAAAGTGCCGTTCAGAGATAAAACAACCCAACCCAACTTTATTAAAATATTGAATAGTTTTCTATTCACATATTATTTTCCTGTAAATAATATGCTTCAGATTCAACGATATCATTTCATTTGCTATTCAGTAAATAAATGTTTAACCGCAGATATCAATCACCACGAAACCGGGTTGTATAAAGTACCTTTGCAGCTGGGTTACGTGGTTCGCGTAATGATTGAATGTGTTTCCGTTAAACTTACGCGACGTGCAGAGATGCTTGTTTTGATTACGTCCGAGCTGAAATTCTAATTCAAAGGAACGTATTTTTAATAATTCATAACAAACACCAGACCTCACTGTACCTGTTGGCCACTTGTAACTTAAGTTGATGCTAACAGGTGGATTTCTTCCATTGCTGAACCTAAATGTATGGATTTGGATTGAGATTAGATTATAACTCTGAGATTATCTCTGTTAATTCCCATTCTGATCTAGGATAGAAAAGGAGCATTGATGGCAAAGGGTTGTCTCAGTCGGCAGCGCCAGGCTCGTAGTCTTCAGTTTTCAAATTCGGGTCCCAGCTGGGTTGAGTTGTTTTACTCCTGAGCGGCACTTTTTTTTGCACACCATGGGGTAAATGACCAGGTTAGAAGGACCCTGAATGCTCAGAGAAGGTTGGGGGGAGGGGGCCCACTGAAACAGCTGTTGGGAGACAGGTGGTAGCCTCCCGTCAAAGCCATCCAGAGTGTTCTTTAACGTTGGGTTGTTTTACCTCTGAGCGGCGCTTTTTTAACACACACCATGGTCTAAATGGCCAGGTCACAAGGACCCCGAAGGCTCAGAGAAGGTTGGGGGAGCGAACCCACTGGAACAGCTCTTGGGAGACAGATGGTAGCCTCCCGTCAAGGCCATCCAGCGTGCCATTTTTAACGTTGGATTGTTTTACCTCTGAGCGGCACTCTTTCACACACCATGGGCTAAATGGCCAGGTCACATGGACCTCGAAGGCTCAGAGAAGGTTGGGGGAGGGGACCCAGTGGAACAGCTGTTGAGAGACAGATGGTAGCCTCCCATCAAAGCTATCCAGCGTGTTCTTTAACGTTGGGTTGTTTTACCTCCGAGCGGCACTTTTTTGCACACCATGGGCTAAATGGCCAGGTCACAAAGACCCCGAAGGCTCAGAGAAGGTTGGGGGTCAGAGAAAATTGTGTTTTATTGGAAGGCGAATTGTGGCCAACAGGTACAGTGAGGTCTGGTGTTTGTTATCCCCCCAACCTTTCCTTCCTAACCTATCCTTCCAAACCTATTCTTAACGTCTTATCGTACGGACGGCGGCCTTTCCAAGCCCATCGGTGTCCCTTACTGACAGTGGACAGGGAAGGGAATTTTGCGGAGATAAATCTCAACGCTAGACCATCAGGGACTCGAACCTAGGAACTACAGATTACGAGCCTGGCGCGCTACCTACCAGAGTCATCTCCGCCCCTCCCAGCTGATCAGTTGGGGATATCGGTGGATGGGTCCCGTGAGCAGGAGAGCCATACCATGACCATCTGTCTCCCAACAACTGTGCAGTGGGTCCCCTCCCTTCACCTACTCTGAGCCTTCAGGGTCCTTGTGACCTTGCTATTTATATGCAAAAAGGTGCCATGCATAGGAAGAGTAACCCAAAACAATGTTATTTCAACGTTCGCATTTCTTCTAACAAAAAGCTTCTTGAAAATCATCCTTTCTACAAAATGCAAAACGTCTTTCTCGGCAAATTAAAAGGAAATTTCCCTTGGTAAAGCGAAAGGAAGTCTCCCTGATAAAAGGAATTCTCCCTTGGCAAATGAAATGGAAGTCTTACTGAAATAATTAATTCTCCCTTCGTAAAGCGAAACGAAGTCTCTCTGATGAAAGGAATTCTCCCTTGGCAAAGCAAACGGAAGTCTCCCTGATAAAGAAAAGAATAAAAAAGAATTTTTCCTTAGCAAAGGAAGAGTGTCTCTTTGTTAAAAAGAATTTTTCCTTAGCAAAGGAAGAGAGTCTCTTTGTTAAAAAGAATTTTTCCTTAGCAAAGGAAGAGTCTCCCTGTTAAAAAGAATTGTTCCTTAGCAAAGGAAGAGTCTCCCTGTTAAAAAGAATTGTTCCTTAGCAAAGGAAGAGTTTCCCTGTTAAAAAGAATCGTTCCTTAGCAAAGGAAGAGAGTCTCCCTGTTAAAAAGAATCGTTCCTTAGCAAAGGAAGAGAGTCTCCCTGTTAAAAAGAATCGTTCCTTAGCAAAGGAAGAGAGTCTCCCTGTTAAAAAGAATTATTCCTTAGCAAAGGAAGAGAGTCTCCCTGTTAAAAAGAATCGTTCCTTAGCAAAGGAAGAGAGTCTCCCTGTTAAAAACAATTGTTCCTTAGCAAAGGAAGAGAGCCTCCCTGTTAAAAAGAATTGTTCCTTAGCAAAGGAAGAGAGTCTCCCTGTTAAAAAGAATTGTTCCTTAGCAAAGGAAGAGTCTCCCTGTTATACAGAATTGTTCCTTAGCAAAGGAAGAGTCTCCCTGTTAAAAAGAATTGTTCCTTAGCAAAGGAAGAGTCTCCCTGTTAAAAAGAAATGTTCCTTAGCAAAGGAAGAGTCTCCCTGTTAAAAAGAATTGTTCCTTAGCAAAGGAAGAGTCTCCCTGTTAAAAAGAAATGTTCCTTAGCAAAGGAAGAGTCTCCCTGTTAAAAAGAATTGTTCCTTAGCAAAGGAAGAGTCTCCCTGTTAAAAAGAATTGTTCCTTAGCAAAGGAAGAGTCTCCCTGTTATACAGAATTGTTCCTTAGCAAAGGAAGAGTCTCCCTGTTAAAAAGAATTGTTCCTTAGCAAAGGAAGAGTCTCCCTGTTAAAAAGAAATGTTCCTTAGCAAAGGAAGAGTCTCCCGGTTAAAAAGAACTGTTCCTTAGCAAAAGAAGAGTCTCCCTGTTAAAAGAATTGTTCCTTAGCAAAAGAAGAGAGTCTCCCTGTTAAAAGAATTGTTCCTTAGCAAAGGAAGAGAGTCTCCCTGTTAAAAAGAACTGTTTTTTAGCAAAGGAAGAGAGTCTCCCTGTTAAAAAAGAATTGTTCCTTAGCAAAGGAAGAGTCTCCCTGTTAAAAAGAATTGTTCCTTAGCAAAGGAAGAGTCTCCCTGTTAAAAAGAACTGTTCCTTAGCAAAAGAAGAGAGTCTTCCTGTTAAAAGAATTGTTCCTTAGCAAAAGAAGAGAGTCTCCCTGTTAAAAGAATTGTTCCTTAGCAAAGGAAGAGAGTCTCCCTGTTAAAAAGAACTGTTCCTTAGCAAAGGAAGAGAGTCTCCCTGTTAAAAAAGAACTGTTCCTTAGCGAAAGAAGAGAGCCTCCCTCTTAAAGAGAACTGTTCCTTTGCAAAGGAAGAGAGTCTCCCTGTTAAAAAAGAACTGTTCCTTAGCAAAGGAAGAGAGCCTCCCTGTTAAAAAAAGATCTGTTCCTTAGCAAAGGAAGAGAGTCTCCCTGTTAAAAAAAACTGTTCCTTAGCAAAGGAAGAGAGTCTCCCTGTTAAAAAGAACTGTTCCTTAGCAAAGGAAGAGCGCCTCCCTGTTAAAAAAAGAACTGTTCCTTAGCAAAAGAAGAGAGCCTCCCTGTTAAAGAGAACTGTTCCTTTGCAAAGGAAGAGAGTCTCCCTGTTAAAAAAGAACTGTTCCTTAGCAAAGGAAGAGAGTCTCCCTGTTAAAAAAAGATCTGTTCCTTAGCAAAGGAAGTGAGTCTCCCTGTTAAAAAAGATCTGTTCCTTAGCAAAGGAAGAGAGTCTCCCTGTTAAAAAGAACTGTTCCTTAGCAAAGGAAGAGAGCCTCCCTGTTAAAAAAAGAACTGTTCCTTAGCAAAAGAAGAGAGCCTCCCTGTTAAAAAAAGAACTGTTCCTTAGCAAAAGAAGAGAGCCTCCCTGTTAAAGAGAACTGTTCCTTTGCAAAGGAAGAGAGTCTCCCTGTTAAAAAAGAACTGTTCCTTAGCAAAGGAAGAGAGTCTCCCTGTTAAAAAGAACTGTTCCTTAGCAAAGGAAGAGAGTCTCCCCGTTAAAAAAGATCTGTTCCTTAGCAAAGGAAGAGAGTCTCCCTGTTAAAAAAAGAACTGTTCCTTAGCAAAGGAAGAGAGCCTCCCTGTTAAAAAAAGAACTGTTCCTTAGCAAAAGAAGAGAGCCTCCCTGTTAAAAAAAGAACTGTTCCTTAGCAAAAGAAGAGAGCCTCCCTGTTAAAGAGAACTGTTCCTTTGCAAAGGAAGAGAGTCTCCCCGTTAAAAAAGATCTGTTCCTTAGCAAAGGAAGAGAGTCTCCCTGTTAAAAAGAACTGTTCCTTAGCAAAGGAAGAGAGTCTCCCCGTTAAAAAAGAACTGTTCCTTAGCAAAGGAAGAGAGTCTCCCTGTTAAAAAGAACTGTTCCTTAGCAAAGGAAGAGAGTCTCCCCGTTAAAAAAGAACTGTTCCTTAGCAAAGGAAGAGAGTCTCCCTGTTAAAAAGAACTGTTCCTTAGCAAAGGAAGAGAGTCTCCCCGTTAAAAAAGAACTGTTCCTTAGCAAAGGAAGAGAGTCTCCCTGTTAAAAAAAGAACTGTTCCTTAGCAAAGGAAGAGAGTCTCCCTGAGAAAAAGAACTCTCCATTGGCAAAGCGAAACGAAGTATCCCTGATAAAAAGAATTATCCCTTGGCAAAGCAATACGAATTCTCTCTTGACAAAACAAAAGGAATTCTACCTCATAAAAATAATTCTCCCTTGGGAAAATAAAAGGAAGTATCCCTGATAAAAGGAATTCTCTGTTGGTAAGAGCAAAAGGCAGTCTTCCTTGTAAAATTAAAGAGAAAACTCCCTATTTAAAGGGAGGTATCCTGGTAAAAGTAAAAAATTCGCCTTCCAATAAAAACACAATTTTTTTTTACGTTTTTTTCATTTGTATTCACCAGAAGCGCCTCTGAGTACCTCGATACATACATTGGGTTAAATGTCCAGGTCACAAACACCCTTGGTTTGGTTAGGGTTGTTTTACCTCTGAGCGACACTTTTTTGCACACCATGTGCTAAATGGCCAAGTCACATGGACCCCGAAGGCTCAGAGAAGGTTGGGGGAGGGGACCCACTGGAACAGCTGTTAGGAGATAGATGGTAGCCTCCCGTCAAGGCCATAAAGCGTGTTCTTTAACGTTGTGTTGTTTTACCTCTGAGCGGCACTGTTTTGCACACCATGAGCTAAATGGCCAGGTCACATGGACCCCGAAGGCTCAGAGAAGGCTGGGGAGAGGACCCACTGGAACAGCTGTTAGGAGACAGTTGGTAGCCTCCCGTCAAGGCCATCCAACGTGTTCTTTAACGTGCAGAGGATATAGTTCTTCCGCACAAGGGACCACGGCTTAACGTCCCATCCGATGGAAGGTGGCTTTCCCAAACCCAATGGTGTCCCATACTGACCGTCGAAAGGACGGGGAATTTTGCGGAGATAAATCTCAACGCTGACCCAGCTGGGATTCGAACCTGGGAACTACAGATTACAAGCCACCCTCGCCCCTTGAAGAGGCATACTGAACAGCTATTATGAGACAGTGTGAGCCTCCTGTCAAAGCCATCCAGTCTGTTTCATAACGTGCACAGGAATCTTTAGGACCCATCCGACGGTCCTTCCAAACCTATCGGTGTCTTTCCCTCCTGCTGAGAGAAAGATTTGATTGTGAAGAAATCAATCTCAGCACTTCCACATTCGGAATTGGAACTGCAAACTGAAATTCACGAGCTTGGCACGCTACCGATTAAGTCCAACTCCCCTAAGATAATTTTGGTGGAAATTTTCAACTCTAGTTTTTCTTCTCCTTAAAGGAAATAAAATATTTAAGGGCATTTCTTGTAACTGAGCACTCGATTAATTAATAATTCACTACTGTAGTGATTTTCTGCCAAAATTCTATCGATTCCTCACAAACATTTTACGATAGATGAAAACCAGACAAAATTCTTTCGATTCCTGACAAAAATTCTGCGATAGATGAATACCAGACAAAATTCTATCGATTCTTGACAAAAATTCTACGATAGATGAATACCAAGCAAAATTCTATCAATTCCTGACTACGATAGATGAATACAAAACAAAATTCTTACGATTCCTGACTATGACAGATGAATTCCATCCTGAGAAAAATTCTACGATAGATGAATACCAGACAAAATTCTATCGATTCCTGACAAATATTCTACGATAGATGAATCATCATCATCATCATCATCATCATCATCATCATCATCCTCAAGCAGCCATGGGCTACGGAGGTCCAACCAGACCGTGCAGTTTAATTCTCCAAGCATATCTGTCCTGAGCTACATCTGCTGCATCCGGCCACTGCACACCAATTCTAAGAAGGTCCTGTTTGATAATGTCTGCCCACCGCATCCTAGGTCTCCCCCTCCTTCTGAGGCCTCTAGGCACACTGTTCATAACCCTATTCGCCAATCTATAATTATCCATACGGACAACATGACCAAACCAGCGGAGTCTCCCTCTGCACAATATGCTGCTTAAAGGAAGTTGCAAACTCCTTTGCCTAACCTCATCATTAGTTACAAAGTTGAACCACCTAATGCCCAAGATACTGCGTAAGCATCTGGAATCAAAAGCATCTAGTTTCCTGTTATCTTGTTTACAAAGTGTCCATGTTTCACTACCATAACTAACCCTAGAAAGAACCAAACTATTATACAGTCTAATTTTAGTCTTTAGGTGTAAACGCCTATTTCTTCACACTCTCCATAGATTCTTAAACGTCCCGGCAGCAATCCCTATTCGTCTGTTAATCTCATGCCGCATATCACCATTATCTGTTACATAGCTCCCAAGATAATTAAACTGTGACACCTGCTCAAGACTGCAACCATTCAGATTAACTGAATCACAGCCTGCCTGACCAATTTTCATCACTTTAGTTTTCTCTCTGTTTATAACCAAACCTACTCTACTACCAGTCTCATCAACAGCACGAATGAAAGAGTTCATCTCATCAACATCATTTGCCAAAGGGGCTAAATCATCAGCATAATCTAAATCAGAAATTTTCGTATCTCCAGCCCATTTAAGGCCAAAATCTTTCCCTTGAAGTGAATTTCGCATAACATAATCAACAACCAAACTAAAGAGAAAAGGAGACAAGATGCACCCTTGTCGAACACCAGACGTAATGCTAAACCAATTGCCACCAGACAAAATTCTATCGATTCCTGACAAATATTCTACGATAGATGAATACCAGACAAAATTCTACGATAGATGAATACCAGACAAAATTCTATCGATTTGTGACAAAAATTCTACAATAGATGAATACAAGACAAAATTCTATCGATTACTGACAAAAATTCTACGATAGATGAATATCATTCTGACAAAAATTCTACGATAGATGAATATCATTCTGACAAAAATTCTACGATAGATGAATACCAGACATAATTCTATCGATTCCTGACAAAAAATTCTGCGACAGATGAATACCAGACAAAATTCTATCAATTTCTGACAAAAATTCTATAATAGATGAATACCAGGCAAAATTATATTGATTCCTGACAAAATTTCTACGATAGATGAATACCAGACAAAATTCTATCGATTTCTGACTATGATAGATGAATACCATCCTGACAAAAATTCTGCAATAGATGAATACCAGGCAAAATTCTATCGATTCCTGACACAAATTCTACGATAGATGAATACCAGACAAATTTCTATCGATTCCTGACAAAAATTCTATGATAGATGTATACCACACAAAAAAAAAACTTCGAAAGATTAGGCCTTAAAGCGAAAGTTTCCATCTGGAAAATCAGATTCTTCTTAGAATAGACTTACATTTTGGCCATTGAAGAATATTTGTAGAAGGCTGCAGCACGATCTGTTAAAGATAAAAACGATTTTAAGGAATAATTCCTTACTCTCCGTTGCATCAGAAATCGCTACATGGAAAAGGATGTCCCGATTCCGAAAAAAAATCGATTCCTTGTGTCAAAAAAGACGGAAAGATGGAAAGTTCACCATCATGTGTGACGAAAATAGAATCCCTGTCTTCGCTATTTGAAAGCAAATGACAGCTTGTTAAATCAGCTCTCTGTTTCCATGCTCGGTTCGTTGTTTATCCAAGGATCGGAAGGATGGATCCGATTGGAAGGTAGTTCTGTTTCGATACGGTTCGTTTCTTGAAGACATCACAATCGCTAGTGGATGACGAAAATAACAGAATCGAATCTTCGATGCTTTTATTTTTGTAACTGTGTATCGAGTATTTTAGAAGTGTAGCGAAGAGTATTTATGTTCATTCTAGCAGCAAAAAACTGTGGGATGAGAAAGGGTTGGGATATTTTAAATTTGAGCGGCATTTTTTTGCACAACATGGGCTAAATGGCCAGGTCACAAGGATTCCGAAGGCTCAGAGAAGGTTGGGGGAGGGGACCCACTGGAACAGCTGTTGGGAGACAGATGGTAGCCTACCGTCAAGGCCATCCAGCGTGTTCTTTAACGTTGGGTTGTTTTACACCTGAGCGGCACTTTTTTGCCCACCATGGGCTTAAATGGTTTAAAATGGCCAAGTCCTATTGACTTGGCCATTTAGCCCATGGTGTGCAAAAAAAGTGCTGCTCAGAAGTAAAAACAACCCAACGTTAAAGAACACGCTGGATGGCTTTGACGGGTGGCTACCATCTGTCTCCCAACAGCTGTTCCAGTGAGTCCCCTCCCCAAACCTTCTCTGAGCCTTCGGGGTCCTTGAGACTTGGCCATTTAGCCCATGGTGTGCAAAAAAAGTGCCGCTCAGAAGTAAAAACAACCCAACGTTAAAGAAAATGCTGGATGGCCTTGACGGGTGGCTACCATCTGTCATCCAACAGCTGTTCCAGTGGATCCCCTCCCCCAACCTTCTCTGAGCCTTCGGGGTCCTTCTGACCTGGCCATTTAGCCCATGGTGTGCAAAAAAAGGTGCCGCTAAGAAGTAAAAACAACCCAACGTTAAAGAACACGCTGGATGGCCTTGACGGGTGGTTGCCATCTGTCTCCCAACAGCTGCCCCCCAACCTTCTCTCAGCCTTCGTGGTCCTTGTGACCTGGCCATTTAGCCCATGGTGTGCAAAAAAGTTTCGCTCAGAGGTAAAGCAACCAACCAAAGCCTTCCGTCAATGCTATCCAGCGTGTTCCTTAACACACAGTTTAAGCACAGTATATGACTCCCAATCATAAAGATTCGCGGCTGAACGTCCAATCATCACACTACCTTTCCAAGACCACCGGAGATCAATCTCAACGCTGAGACAGTTTGGACTCAAGCCTGAAAAGTGCAGATTACGAACCTGGATACTAAGTAGCACTGGGTGTAAATGAGACATTCATTTCATCGCTGACCGAATATCAATTAGTTACATTTTCTGTGAATGGCTGAGACTACCTAACTCAGACCCCTCGCAAAGACTTTTATGCAGCAACCATTAGCCATTGCAAACCATTGCTTCGCCTTCTAATCAGTATGAGTACTGTGTAGCGAGTCGGAGTCTTCTCACATTTCAGCTCACATCGCCCAGACAACATCTCTAGACCACTAATGCACGTTCCACTCCCAACTGAGCGGCGGTTCTGCATGTACGCTGAGATACTTCTCAATCCCTTGTTGTTCTTGTTTCGGCTATTCCTTTTGATTGATACAGATCTCAACTGACATTTCGAGGGACGGTGACCTTTTCAAGATAATTGGCAGTCCCATTCTCACCGGTGAAAGTCTAAGTCGAGTTCATTCAGTATACATACTCTCAAACGTGGAAAGGGTTAGGTTGGGTTGTTTTATGTCTGAGCGGCTTTTTTTGCACACAATGGGCTAAATGGCCAGGTTAGAAGGACCCCGAAGGCTCAGAGAAGGTTGGGGGAAGAGACCTACTGGAACAGCTGTTGGGAGACAGATGGTAGCCTCCCGTCAAGGCCATCCAGCATGTTCTTTAACGTTGGGTTGTTTTACCTCTGAGCGGCAATTTTTTGCACACTATGGGCTAAATGTCCAGGTCACAAGTACTCCGAAGGCTCAGAGATGGTTGGGGGAGGGGCCCCACTGGAACAGCTGTTGGGAGACAGATGGTAACCTCCCGTCAAGGCCTCCAGAGTGTTCTTTAACGTTGGATTGGGGGCGGGGGTGGCTCAGTCGGTAGCGCGCCAGGATCGTAATCTGTAGTTCCCAGGTTCGAGTCCCAGCTGGGTCAGCGTTGAGATTTATCTCCGCAAAATTCCCCGCCCTGCCCACGATCAGTAGGGGACACCGATGGGCTTGGAAAGGCCGCCGTCCGTCGGATGGGACGTTAAGCCGTGGCCCCGTATGCGGGAGAGCCATATCCTGTGCACGTTAAAGAACACGCTGGATGATCTTGACGGGAGGCTACCATCTGTCTCCCAACCGTTGGTCCAGTGGGTCCCCTTCCCCAACCTTCTCTGAGACTTCGGGGTCCATGTGATCTGGCCATTTAGCCCATGGTGTGCAAAAAAAGTGCCACTCAAAGGTAAAACAACCCAACCCGACTCTGTATCCTCCATGCCTTGATGGCTTTTAAAGGACTTTGAAGTGACGTAGAATACTTACGTCAGTAAGACGTTTTGCATATATTGGCATATTCCATAATAGTTGTTAGGGAGGTGGGGGGGAGGGAAGATGCTCAGTTGGTAGCTCGACAGGCTCGTAATCTGCAGTTTCCACATTTGAGTCCCAGATGGGCCAGCGTTGACATTTATCTCCGCAAAACTGCCCGTTCCGCTCCCGGTTATTAAAAGACACGACTCCCTTGACGGGAGGCTACCATCTGTCTCCCAACAGCTGTTCCAGTGGGTCCCCTCCACCAACATTCTCTGAGCCTTTGGGGTCATTGTGACCTGGCCATTTAGCCCATGGTGTGCAAAAAAGTGCCGCTCAGAGATAAAACAACCCAACGTTAAAGACACGCTGTATGGCCTTGACGGGAGGCTACCATCTGTCTCCGAACAGCTGTTCCAGTGGGTCCCCTCCCCCAACCTTCTCTGAACCTTCGGGGTCCTTGTGACCTGGCCATTTAGCCCATGGTGTGCAAAAAAAGTGCCGCTCAGAGGTAAAACAACCCAACGTTAAAGAACACACTGGATGGCCTTGACGGGAGGCTACCATCTGTCTCCCAACAGCAGTTCCAGTGGGTCCCCTCCACCAACCTCCTCTGAGCCTTCGGGGTTCATGTGACCTGGCCATTTAGTCCATGGTGTGCAAAAAAGTGCCGCTCAGAGATAAAACAACCCAACGTTAAAGACACGCTGTATGGCCTTGACGGGAGGCTACCATCTGTCTCCCAACAGCTGTTCCAGTGGGTCCCCTCCCCCAACCTTCTCTGAGTATTCGGGGTCCTTGTGACCTGGCCATTTAGCCCATGGTGTGCAAAAAAGTGCCGCTCAGAGATAAAACAACCCAACGTTAAAGACACGGTGGATAGCCTTGACGGAAGGCTACCATCTGTCTCCCAACAGCTGTTCCAGTGGGTCCCCTCCCCCAACCTTTTCTGAGCTTTTGGGATCCTTGTGACCTGGCTATTTAGCCCATAGTGTGCAAAATAGGGCCGCTCAGAGGTAAAACAACACAACCCAACGCTGAATGGCCTTGATGGGAGACTACCATCTGTCTTCCAACAGTTCCCCAATGGGTCCGCTCCCGAAATCTTTTGTGAGCCTTTGGGATATTGTGACCTGGCTGTTTAGCCCATGGTGTGCAAAAAAGGGCCGCTCAGAGGTAAAACAACACAACTCAACGCTGAATGGCCTTGATGGGAGACTACCATCTGTCTTCCACCAGTTCCCCAATGTGGCCGCTCCCGAAATCTTCTATGAGCCTTTGTTATCCTTGTGACCTGGCCATTTAGCCCATTGTGTGCAAAAAAAGTGCCGCTCAGATTCAAAACCACACTACCCAATGCTGAATGGCCTTGATGGGAGACTACCATCTGTCTCCCAACAATTCTCCAATGGATCCACTCTCAAAATCTTTTGTGAGCCTTTGAGGATCCTTGTGACCTGGCCATTTACTCCATTGTGTGCAAAAAAGTGTCCCTCAGAGGTAAAACAAAAAAATAATCTTCACCTACATATCTCTCATACACCCAACACATAAAGGTAACAAAATCACCACTGCAGGGTTCACTTCTAAAAAGAAAAACCGGAAAATGGCTTTACTATAGTCACCGCCTGATGAACAAGCCCGCCTGTTTATCTGAGACACCTGATGCTGCTGCTGCTTCATCTGCTACCTCCTCCTCCTCTTAGTGTAGAGAGGAGATGCCCACACGAGTGTGACGAGCCCCAATGAGAACAGAACCAACAGCATCCTCTGCAGACCGGCTGACTCTCCCCATGTCATCTGATCCCGCGCTCTCAGCAAGCGACTGGCGATGATCGATCTGGAAACGGAGCCAAAGGATGCGGAGCTATATGAACCTGAAGGATATTTTACTTTCCTATTTTGTTCCCTGACCTGGCGGATGCCAGGTTGATAGGTCTCGACCCACTCGAAAATGCTTTCGATCTTTGTCAATTTGATTTAACGTGGGGTAATTCGTCATGAAGTCCAGAGCGTCCGAACTTCCCAGGAGTGCCGTATTCTCCAGTTCTTTTATAGAGAGTACTTTGTACTGTCGGTGTGTTCAGAGAAGTCTCCACCTTCTGACGGCGATCGATAATTACTCTCACCATTATGAGAGCAGCTGACATACCGATTCCCTGTTATCTGGCGCGCGCCGACCCACACAGCTATTGAATATGTCGGCGGCGGCCATTAATGGCTCTTTCTCGAGTCGTGTGACGTCATCTAGAGCATCACGCATCCACGAGACTTGTAACGTTACGCGCGCGCTTCATCTTCTCTTGATGTTCCGTACGGTAACCCTCAATAAGCTTCCTTTATCTAATTATTATAATAGGTTTCTGCAGCGAATGATGGGGGTTGAAGACAAGAATTAGAGAATTGAGAGCGACAGCTACGCGCTTTTCTGTCAGCTGCGGCCCTGATGTTCGCAAGAGCCCGAAGCATTACTCAGAGCTCTGGCATAATATTCGAACTTATAAGCTTAAGGAGAAAAATTTTCTGTGGTGTACTCTTTTGTTTTTTCTGCATACTCTCTCTTTTGGAAAGGGGCGGGGATGGCTCAGTCGGTAGCGCGCCAGGCTCGTAATCTGTAGTTCCCAGGTTCGAGTCCCAGCTGGGTCAGCGTTGAGATTTATCTCCGCAAAATTCACCGCCGTGGCCCCGTGTGCGGGAGAGCCATACCCTGTGCACGTTAAAGAACACACTGGATGGCCTTGACGTGAGACTACCATCTGTCTCCCAACAGTTGTTCCAGTGGGTCCCCTCCCCCAACCTTCTCTGAGCCTTCGGGGTCCATGTGACCTGGCCATTTAGCCCATTGTGTGCAAAAAAGTGCCGCTCAGAGGTAAAACAACCCAAACAATCTTGTGACCTGTCCACCAAATGTCCTTATAACCTCAGCTTTTAACCCAGAGGAAAAAAGGGCACCTCAGATATATAACTATCAAACTTAGCAACATAATGTTGAATCGAATAAAAATAGTTTTTTGATTTGATTTTTAATATTTCCGGATTTAAATATATATATATTGAGGATAATGTATATATCGGAGAAAATCTCTAAATATATTTCGTGTGAAATAATATGCACATTTATTCTTATACAACAAAACAATTGCATTATAGACTGACACTATTCTGTTAATATAATTATACAACTATTAGATATTTGTCAGTAAAATATGTGAACAAATATTTTTTATACGTCTCGGTGAAATATTTCTAAGTTTGCGACTCAGTTTTATGGAGGAAAAGAAATAATTTCATTTAACAATCAAAACATAAAATAGTAGAAAAGACAACGATTCTTTTTAAGTGAAAACGTATTAAAATCTGGAACTTTTATATCTGTAAGAAATGTTATTAACAAACTGAGGAAATTCTTACTTTAAAACTCAGAAAAATCTTGCTTTAAAACTCTGACAATTTTACATTAAAACTCAGAAATATCTTACTTTAAAACTCGGAAAAGTTTTACTTTAAAACTCAGAAAAATCTTATTTTAAAACTCAAAAAAAATTACTTTAAAACTCATAAATATCTTACTTTAAAACTCGGAAAACTTTTACTTTAAAACTCAGAAAAATCTTACTTTAAAACTCGGAAAACTTTTACTCTAAAACTCAGAAAAATCTTACTTTAAAACTCGGAAAACTTTTGCTTTAAAACTCAGAAAAATCTTACTTTAAAACTCAGAAAAAATCTTACATTGAAAGTCAGAAAAATCTTACTTTAAAACTAAAAGAATTTACTTTCGAACTCTTCAAAAATTTACTTTCAAACTGATTATCATCTTACTTTCAAACACAGAAAAACCTAACTCCCAAACTAATTAAAATCTTATTTTCAAATTCTTTAATATGTTGTTTTCAAATTCACCCACATTTTACTTCCAAACTCAGAAAAATTTGCTTTCGAACTCAGAAAAACCTTAATTTCAAATTCCTTAAAATATTATTCTCAAACTCAATAAAATATTATTTTCAGACTTGTTAGAATTTTACTTTCAAAACTCGGAAAAATGTTAATCTCAATCTCAGAAAAATTACTTTACTCATTAAAATTTTAATTTCGAACTCATTAGCATCTATCTCATTTTGAATTTCAGAAATTCTAACTTTCTAATTCAGAAAACCTTGCTTTTCAAAAATTACAAAACCTTATTTCCAAACTATTTAACATATCACTTTCAAACTGAGAAAACCTTGTTCCGAACTCACCAAAACCTTTCTTTCAAACTCAATAAAACTCACTTTCAAACTCATTAAAACCCCTCAAACTCATTAAAATGTTATTTTCAAAGTCATTAACATACTATTTTCAAATTCAGAAATCCTCACTTCAAACTCATTAAATTTTTACTTTTAACCTCAGAAAAAGTTTGCTTTCCAGCTCAGAAAAACTTTGCAACTACCATGTCTCCCAACAGTTGTTCAAGTGGGTCCCCTCCCCCAACCTTCTCTGAGCCTTCGGGGTACTTGTGGCCTGGCCATTTAGCCCATGGTGTGCAAAAAAGTGCCGCTCAGAGGTAAAACAATCCAACGCTAAAGAACACGCTGGATGGCCTTGACGGGAGGCTACCATCTGTCTCCCAACAGCTGTTCCAGTGGGTCCCCTCCCCCAACCTTCTCTGAGCCTTCGGGGTCCATGTGATCTGACCATTTAGCCCATGGTGTGCAAAAAAGTGGCGCTCAGAGATAAAACAACCCAACGTTAAAGAACACGCTGGATGGCCTTGACGGGAGGCTACCATCTGTCTCCCAACAGCTGTTCCAGTGGGTCCCCTCCCCCAACCTTCTCTGAGCCTTCGGGGTCCATGTGACCTGGCCATTTTGCCCATGGTGTGCAAAAAAGTGCCGCTCAGAGGTAAAACAATCCAATCTGTTCCAGCATTTTGATATATGTCTTCTAAATCCTGCCTTGCTCTCAGTGGGCAGTTGCTCTCAGTTCGAGTCCCAGCTGGGTCAGCGTTGAGATTTATCTCCGCAAAATTCCCCGCCCTGCCCACGGTCAGTAGAGGACACCGATGGGCTTGGAAAGGCCGCCGTCCATCGGATGGGACGTTAAGCCGTCATTCCGGGTGCGGGAGAGCCATACCCTGTGCACGTTAAAGAACACTGGATGGCCTTGACGGGAAACTACCATCTGTCTCCCAACTACTGTTCCAGTGGGTCCCCTCCCCCAACTTTCTCTGAGTCTTCGGGGTCCATGTAACCTGACCATTTAGTCCATAGTGCGCAGAAAAGTGCCGCTCAGAGGTAAAACAACCCAACCCACACGTCGTTTTAAATTGTGTCCACTATATCGAAAAATAATGCTTCCAAATTTTTTTAAAAAGTATATAGAAATGTAAATGAAGACATACCAACGACTTCACACTGCAGTTGATAAAAAAATGGCCAATTTACAACAAAAATATCACTTGATTTACTTCGAATTTCAGATGTTTACAACTATCTTTATATTTTCTTGAAAACCCATCCAGACATGAAAAAAATAAATATAAAAATAAATTTCAAAAATATAAACGCATCATCAAAGCTAAGCCCATTTCTTCTACTTCAGCTGAACTAAATTCTTCAAGAAGGGACATTTCAAAAGAAAATATTCTTGACAACATTTTTCCCTTTCCTTTTCATCCGGCAACTTCTTTTTCCCAATTTTCCTCGAAATCCTTACCTTTCCATTCACGAACTTTTATTTCCGCATTATTCTGAAAGCATTTCATTTTCATTCGCTTAAATTTTATTTCCTTACTAATCACAATGCCTTTTTCATTTAATAACCTTTACTTCTCTATTTTTTTCTGATTTTCTTTTCATTGAGTAACCTTTATTCTCAATTTTTCTCAGTGCATTTTAATTTAGTAACCTTTATTTCTCTGTATTTCTCAAAGTTTCTTCCTTTAGTAACCTTTATTTCTCTGTCTTTCTCAACGTTTTTTTCATTTAGTAACCTTTATTTCTCTGTCTTTCTCAACGTTTTTTCATTTAGTAACCTTTATTTCTCTGTCTTTCTCAACGTTTTTTCATTTAGTAACCTTTATTTCTCTGTTTTTCTCAACGTTTTTTCATTTAGTAACCTTTATTTCTCTGTCTTTCTCAACGTTTTTTCATTTAGTAACCTTTATTTCTCTGTCTTTCTCAACGTTTTTTCATTTAGTAACCTTTATTTCTCTGTCTTTCTCAACGTTTTTTCATTTAGTAACCTTTATTTCTCTGTTTTTCTCAACGTTTTTTCATTTAGTAACCTTTATTTCTCTGTCTTTCTCAACGTTTTTTCATTTAGTAACCTTTATTTCTCTGTCTTTCTCAACGTTTTTTCATTTAGTAACCTTTATTTCTCTGTCTTTCTCAACGTTTTTTCATTTAGTAACCTTTATTTCTCAGTTTTTCTCAACGTTTTTTCATTTAGTAACCTTTATTTCTCTGTCTTTCTCAACGTTTTTTCATTTAGTAACCTTTATTTCTCTGTCTTTCTCAACGTTTTTTCATTTAGTAACCTTTATTTCTCTGTCTTTCTCAACGTTTTTTCATTTAGTAACCTTTATTTCTCTGTTTTTCTCAGTGCCTTTTCATTTAGTAACCTTTACTTATCTATTTTTTTCTGATTTCTTTTCATTGAGTAACCTTTATTCTCAATTTTTCTCAGTGCATTTTCATTTAGTAACCTTTATTTCTCTGTATTTCTCAGCGTTTTTCATTTAGTAACCTTTATTTCTCTGTTTTTCTCAGTTCCTTTTCATTTAATAACCTTTACTTCTCTAATTTTTCTGATTTTTCTTTTCATTGAGTAACCTTTATTATCAATTTTTCTCAGTGACTTTTAATTTAGTAACCTTTATTCTCAATTTTTCTCAGTGCATTTTCATTTAGTAACCTTTATTTCTCTGTATTTCTCAGCGTTTTTCATTTAGTAACCTTTATTTCTCTGTTTTTCTCAGTTCCTTTTCATTTAATAACCTTTACTTCTCTAATTTTTCTGATTTTTCTTTTCATTGAGTAACCTTTATTATCAATTTTTCTCAGTGACTTTTAATTTAGTAACCTTTATTCCTCTGTCTTTCTCAACTTATTTTATTTAGTAACCTTTATTTCTCTGTCTTTCTCAACGTTTTTTCATTTAGTAACCTTTATTTCTCTGTTTTTCTCAGTGCCTTTTCATTTAGTAACCTTTACTTCTCTATTTCTTCTGATTTTCATTTCATTTAGTAACCTTTATTTCTCAATTTTTCTCAATTCCTTTTCATTTAGTAACCTTCATTTTCTGTCTTTCTCAACGTTTTTTCATTTAGTAACCTTTATTTCTCTGTCTTTCTCAACGTTTTTTCATTTAGTAACCTTTATTTCTCTGTTTTTCTCAGTGCCTTTTCATTTAGTAACCTTTACTTCTCTATTTCTTCTGATTTTCATTTCATTTAGTAACCTTTATTTCTCAATTTTTCTCAATTCCTTTTCATTTAGTAACCTTCATTTTCCGTCTTTCTCAACGTTTTTTCGTTTAGTAACCTTTATTTCTCTATTTTTCTTCTGCATTTAGTAACCTTTGTTTCTGTGTTTTTCGCAATGCTTTTTCATTTAGTAACCTTTACTTCTCTATTTTTTCTTATTTCCTTTCCATTCAGTAACCTTGATTCCCAATTTTCCTCAATGCCTTTCCTTTCCATTCAGTAACATTCATTTCCCTCTTCTTCCAAAATCTTTCCTTTACACCCAATCTTATTTTTATCTAATGTTTTCGGCAGTATTCATGAGTTTATTCACTAAATTTTGCTCTCGGATTCTACCCAGACAGTGAAGTAGAATTTTTTTTAAAAGTAACCACTGTACAGCGCTTGTTAAAAAAAGTAACCATTGTACAACGTTTGTTTTTAAAAAAAAGTAACCATTGTACAACGTTTGTTTTTAAAAAAAAGTAACCACTGTACAGCGTTTGATAAAAAAAGTAACCACTGTACAGCGTTTGATAAAAAATTAACCATTGTACAGCGTTTCATAAAAAAGTAACCACTGTACAGAGTTTGATAACAAAAATTAACCACTGTACAGCGTTTGATAAAAAAAAAAAGAAATCACCGTACAGCGTTTGATAAAAAAAAGTAACCATTGTACAGCGTTTGATTAAAAAAAGTAAACCATTGTACAGCGTTTGATAAAAAAAAAGTAACCACTGTGGCAACCTTCGTGTCACGTGACACGAAGGTTGGCAGATCACTAATTTCTAAAAAAAATCGTTGCCAGATATTTTTTCTGAATTTTGTAATGGACCATAGTGTTCGGATATTTTTTTGAGCGACTGTACTGACTCTATTTACCGATTTCGTAATATTTTTTTTCTTTCTGCATTCCGTTTCGAAAATTGCTCATTTTTATAGAATATTTCAAAGAACTGGTAATGTCCTCTAGCATTAAAAATACTTTTAGATTTTTCATTTTAAAGTATAAAGACGTTAGTGCAGACATAATGACACAGAGTTGGGTTGGGTTGTTTTACCACTGAGCTGCACATTTTATGAACACCATGGGCTACATAGCCAGGTCTCAAGGAACCCGAAGGCTCAGAGAAGGCAGGGGGAGGAGACCCACTGGGACAGCTGTTGGGAGACAAATGGTAGCCTCCCGTCAAGGCCATCCAGCATGTTCTTTAAAGTTGGGTTGTTTACCTCTGAGCGGCACTTTTTTTGCACACCATGGGCTTGGTCAAGTCAGAAGGACCCCGAAGGCTCAGAAAAGGTTGGGGGAGGGGACCCACTGGAAGAGCTGTTGGGAGACAGATGGTAGCCTACCGTCAAGGCCATCCAGCGTGTTCTTTAACGTGCACAGGGTATGGCTCTCCCGCACACGGAGCCACGGCTGAACGTCCCATCCGACGGACGGTGGTCTTTCCAAGTCCATCGGTGTCCCCTACTGACCGTGGGCAGAGCGGGGGATTTTGCGGAGATAAATCTCAACGCTGACCCAGCTGGGACTCGAACCTGGGAACTGCAGATTACGAGCCTGGTGCACTACCGACTGGGCCAACCCCGCTCCTAGAAGACAGCCTCCTGTCAAGGCCATTCAGTGTGTTCTTCAACATGTACTGGGCATGACTCTTTCGCACACGCGGCCACGGATTAACGTCCCATCCGACGGACGGCGACCTTACGAAGCCGACAGGTGCCTCTTCTCTAAACGAGGGCAGCTGGAAACTTATCGGAGATGAATCTAAAAGCTAGCTCAGGTGGGGCTGAAAATTAAAAATATCTGTGTCGGAAGATTCATATTTAATACCAAGTTAATATGCGGCGGGGATGGCTCAGTCGGTAGCGCGCCAGGCTCATAATCTGCAGTTCCCAGATTCGAGTCCTAGATTAGTCAGCGTTGAGATTTATCTCCGCAAAACTCCCCGCCGGGCCCACGGTCAATAGGGGACACCGATGGGCTTGGAAAGGCCGCCGTCCGTCAGATGGGATGTTAAGCCGTGGCCCCGTGTGCGGGAGAGCCAAACTATGTGGACGTTAAAGAACACACTGGATGACCTTGACGGGAGGCTATCATCTGTCTCCCAACAGCTGTTCCAGTGGGTCCCCTCCCCCAACCTTTTCTGAAACTTCGGGGTCCATGTGACCTGGCCATTTAGCCCATTTGTGTGCAAAAAAAGTGCCGCTCAGAGGTAAAACAATCCAACGTTAAAGAACACGCTGGATGGCCTTGACGGGAAGATACCATCTGTCTCCTAACAGCTGTTCCAGTGAGCCATCGGAGTCCTTGTGACCTGGCCATTTAGCCCATTGGGTGCAAAAAGTGCCGCTAATAGGTAAAACAACCCAGCTCAACCAGGAATTTCTCCCAGCTTTCGTTATAACGAAAATCCGCTCTATACGGTGAAATCCTGAAGCCTATGAAGACTTTCAGCTATCACCAACCAAATAGTAAGCCAGAGAACATGGGATGATGAGATAAAAATAATGGCCATCAACAGCAGCTGTTGAGTTTCAAGGGAAGTTCGCACAGTTCCGAAGCAAGCCTACAATTGGGGGGCGGAAGTAGGTATGTGACGTCATTCGCATGAACATCTGGTACAGAAGAAGCAATTACGTGCAGTGGAGCATCTCAGCGTAGGTTCTTTTGGTTTCTTCAGAGCAATGGGCAACTGCCTGTGGATGTTGTCAACAACACTGGAACAGGGAAATAAACTGTGGGGAAAGTGTATGATGTTTCTTTTTCGTCAGCGCTGATGACGATTATGTCGTTTTCTTGACAGTGCAGATATATTTCGCTCAAGAAGCATTCGTTTTGTATTCCTCTTCAGTTTCCTGGGGGCGGGGGTGGCTCAGCCGGTAGCGTGCCAGGCTCGCAATCTGTAGTTACCAGGTTCGAGTCCCAGCTGGGTCAGCGTTGAGATTTATCTCCGCAAAATTCCCCGTCCTGCTCACGGTCAGTAGGGGACACCGATGGGCTTGGAAAAGCCGCCGTCCGTCGGATGGGACGTTAAGCCGTGGCCCCGTGTGCGGGAGAGCCATACCCTGTGCACATTAAAGAACACTGGATGGCCTTGACGGGAGGCTACCATCTGTCTCCCAACAGCTGTTCCAGTGGGTCTCCTCCCCCAACCTTCTCTGAGACTTCGGGGTCCATGTGACCTGGCCACTTAGCCTATGGTGTGAAAAAAGTGCCGCTCAGAGGTAAAACAACCCAATGTTAAAGAACACACTGGATGGCCTTGACGGGGGGGGGGCTACCATCTGTCTCCCAACAGCTGTTCCAGTGGGTCTCCTCCCCCAACCTTCTCTGAGACTTCGGGGTCCATGTGACCTGGCCATTTAGCCCATGGTGTGCAAAGAAGTGCCGCTCAGAGGTAAAACAACCCAATGTTAAAGAACACACTGGATGGCCTTGACGGGGGGCTACCATCTGTCTCCCAACAGCTGTTCCAATGGGTCTCCTCCCCCAACCTTCTCTGAGACTTCGGGGTCCATGTGACCTGGCCATTTAGCCCATGGTGTGCAAAGAAGTGCCGCTCAGAGGTAAAACAACCCAACACAAAGCTACTAAGTGGCGCTTTATGTGCACACAATGGACTAAATGGCCATTGTGTTCAATGGCACAAGGACACTGAGGGCTCAGAAAAGGTTTGGAGAAGAAGACTCACTGGAACAGCTGTTGGGAGACAGATGGTAGCTTCCCATCAAGGCCATCCAGCGTGTTCTTTAACGTGCACAGGGTATGGCTCTCCCGCACACGGCTTAACGTCCCATCCGACGGACGGCGGCCTTTGCAAGCCCATCGGTGTCCCCTACTGACCGTGGGCAGGGCGGGGAATTTTGCGGAGATAAATCTCAACGCTGACCCAGCTGGGACTCGAACCTGGGAACTACAGATTACGAGCCTGGCGCGCTACCGACTGAGCTACCCCCGCCCCCGATATGCGGAAGGGCCAGACCCTGTGCACGTTAAAGAACACAATGGAATGGCTTTGACGGGATTTCCAGTGGGTACCCTCCCCCAACCTTCTCCAGGCCGTCGGGGTCCCTGTGACCTAGACATTTAGCCCATTGTGTTCCAAAATATGCCGCTGAAAACTAAAACAATCCAACCTCTAAGTTGGTATTCTTTTAATTTGTTTTTATAGGTTCTATTTTAAATTCACATATATTCAGCACTTTGTACAAACCTACTTCAAGAGATAAATGGGGTGCATATATTCGGCCTATTTTACTCCCAACATCTAGATTTTCTTTTTCGAATTTTAGCTCTCTATTCGCATTTTCTAAATTGGATGATATTTTATTTTCGTAACGCATATATCCATTCTACTTCTAAGTTTCCAAATCTGTCCTTACCTAATTATAAAAAAATGAAAAAAAAATAAAAAGAATCCCTCAAGCAACTGCTTGCCACAGAAGTCTGACAGGAGCCTGTCAGTTTATATGCCACAGTAGAAGATCTGAGAGGATGGCAGGTTGGGTTGTTTTACCTCTGAGCGGCACTTTTTTTGCACACAATGGGCTAAATGGCCAGGTTCACATGGACCCCGAAGGCTCAGAGAAGGTTGGGGGAGGGGACCCACTGGAACAGCTCTTGGGAGACAGATGGTAGCGTCCCGTCAAGGCCATCCAGCGTGTTTTTAACGTGCACAGGGTATGGCTCTCCCGCACACGGGGCCCACGGCTTAACGTCCCATCCGATGGACGGCGGCCTTTCCAAGCCCATCGGTGTCCCCTACTGACCGTGGGCAGGGCGAGGAATTTTGGGGAGATAAATCTCAACGCTGACCCAGCTGGGACTCGAACCTGGGAACTACAGATTACGAGCCTGGCGCGCTACCGACTAAGCCAGCCCCGCCCCCCAGGTCACAAGGACCCCGAATGTTCAGAAAATGTTGGGGGAGGGGACCCACTGCAACAGCTGTTAGGAGACAGATGGTAGCCTTCCGTCAAGGTCATCCAGCGTGTTCTTTAACGTGCACAGGGTATGGCTCTCCCGCATTTGGGGCTACGGCTTAATGTCCCATCCGACGGACGGTAGCCTTTCCAAGCCCGTCGGTGTCCCCTACTGACAGTGGGCAGGGCGGGGAGTTTTGCGGAGATAAAACTACGCAATGCTTATTTTCTAACTGTAACATCCTCGTCTTTTTATAATTGTAGCATCTGTGTTTCTTCTCTTATTTAATTATAGCATCAAACATTTATCATCCATCATCTTCTATTTTAATTGTAGCATCAAAGATTATTTTCCTAATGGTGATATCCGGATCCTATAGCATCATTAATTCTTCTTATACTAACGCCTGACTCTACTTCTGAAATTCAAGCATTCACGATTTTTTCATAATCATATCAGTAGGATCCTACTGTGAAAACGGATCTCCTGTGAAATCGGATCCTCCGTGAAATCGGATTCCATCTTCCTAGCATCCTCTTTGCCTTCTTCATTACAGCGGATTTATAACCATTTTCCTAATCACCTCATCTCTTCCAGGATTCCAACTGTAATTTTCGATATCCTAATTTTTAAAATTCAAAATGCATCTTCTTAATTGAAGACCCATTTCAATTAAAACATCCGAAATATATTCCTTATTTTCACGAATCACATCATCGTATATTATTCACCAAAATTTTCACAGTAAATTTAGTATCCAGGTCTCCTTTTCCAACCAGAGCAACCAGGATTCCTTTTCCAACCAGAGCAACCAGGATTCCTTTTATAACCATTTTTTTCCAACCAGGATTCCTTTTATAACCATAGCATCCAAATCTCCTTCTCCAACCATAGCACCTATGTCTCCTACTACCTTATCATCCTAGGGGCGGGGGTGGCTCAGTCGGTAGCGCGCCAGGCTCGTAATCTGTAGTTCCCAGGTTCGAGTCCCAGCTGGGTCAGCGTTGAGATTTATCTCCACAAAATTCCCCGCCCTGCCCACGGTCAGTAGGGGACACCGATGGGCTTGGAAAGGCCGCCGTCCGTCGGATGGGACGTTAAGCCGTGGTCCCGTGTGCGGGAGAGCCATACCCTGTGCACGTTAAAGAACACGCTGGATGGCCTTGACGGGAGGCTACCATCTGTCTCCCAACAGCTGTTCCAGTGGGTCCCCTCCCCCAACCTTCTCTGAGCCTTCGGGGTCCATGTGACCTGGCCATTTAGCCCATGGTGTGCAAAAAAGTGCCGCTCAGAGGTAAAACAACCCAACCCAACCTTATCATCCAGGTCCCTTTCTCAACAGTAACATCCAGGTCTCCTTCTCCAACCATAGCATCAATGTCTCCTTCTCCAACTGTAATACCTATGTTTCCTACTAATTTATCATCCAGGTCCCTTTCTCCAACAGTAACATCCAGGTCTCCTTCTCCAACCATTGCATCCAGGTCTCCTTCTCCAACCGTAACACCTATGTCTCCTACAATCATATCATCCAGGTCCCTTTCTCCAACAGTAACATCCAGGTCTCCTTCTCCAACCGTAACACCTATGTCTCCTACAATCTTTCATCCAGGTCCCTTTCTCCAACAGTAACATCCAGGTCTCCTTCTCCAACCATAGCATCCAGGTATCCTTCTCCAACGTAACACCTATGTCTCCTACTACCTTATCATCCAGATCCCTTTCTCCAACAGTAACATCCAGGTCTCTTTCTCCAACCATAGTATCCAGACCTCCTTCTCCAACCGTAACACCTATGTCTCCTACAATCTTTCATCCAGGTCCCTTTCTCCAACAGTAACATCCAGGTCTCCTTCTCCAACCATAGCATCCAGGTCTCCTTCTCCAATCGTAACACCTATGTCTCCTACTACCTTATCATCCAGATCCCTTTCTCCAACAGTAACATCCAGGTCTCTTTCTCCAACCATAGTATCCAGACCTCCTTCTCCAACCGTAACACCTATGTCTCCTACAATCTTTCATCCAGGTCCCTTTCTCCAACAATAACATCCAGGTCTCCTTCTCCAACCATAGCATCCAGGTATCCTTCTCCAACCGTAACACCTATGTCTCCTACTACCTTATCATCCAGATCCCTTTCTCCAACAGTAACATCCAGGTCTCTTTCTCCAACCATAGTATCCAGACCTCCTTCTCCAACCGTAACACCTATGTCTCCTACAATCTTTCATCCAGGTCCCTTTCTCCAACAGTAACATCCAGGTCTCCTTCTCCAACCATAGCATCAATGTCTCCTTCTCCAACTGTAATACCTATGTTTCCTACTAATTTATCATCCAGGTCCCTTTCTCCAACAGTAACATCCAGGTCTCCTTCTCCAACCATTGCATCCAGGTCTCCTTCTCCAACCGTAACACCTATGTCTCCTACAATCATATCATCCAGGTCCCTTTCTCCAACAGTAACATCCAGGTCTCCTTCTCCAACCGTAACACCTATGTCTCCTACAATCTTTCATCCAGGTTCCTTTCTCCAACAGTAACATCCAGGTCTCTTTCTCCAACCACAGCATCCAGGTCTCCTTCTCCAACCGTAACACCTATGTCTCCTACTACCTTATCATCCAGGTCCCTTTCTCCAACAGTAATATTCAGGTCTCCTTCTCCAACCATAGCATCCAGATCTCCTTCTCCAACCATAGCACCTATGTCTCCTACTACCTTATCATCCAGGTCACTTTCTCAACAGTAACATCCAGGTCTCCTTCTCCAACCATAGCATCAAGGTCTCCTTCTCCAACCATAGCATCCAGGTCTCCTTCTCCAACTGTAATACCTATGTCTCCTACTAACTTATCATCCAGGTCCCTTTCTCCAACAGTAACATCCAGGTCTCCTTCTCCAACCATAGCATCTAGGTCTCCTTCTCCAACCGTAACACCTATGTCTCCTACAATCTTATCATCCAGGACCCTTTCCCCAACAGTAACATCCAGGTCTCCTTCTCCAACCATTGCATCCAGGTCTCCTTCTCCAACCGTAACACCTATGTCTCCTACAATCTTTCATCCAGGTCCCTTTCTCCAACAGTAACATCCAGCTCTCTTTCTCCAACCATAGCATCCAGGTCTCCTTCTCCAACCGTAACACCTATGTCTCCTACTATCTTATCATCCAGGTACCTTTCTCCAACAGTAACATCCAGGTCTCCTTCTCCAACCATTGTATCCAGGTCTCCTTCTCCAACCGTAACACCTATGTCTCCTACAATCTTTCATCCAGGTCCCTTTCTCCAACAGTAACATCCATGTCTCTTTCTCCAACCATAGCATCCAGGTCCCTTTCTCCAACAGTAACATCCAGGTCTCCTTCTCCAACCATTGCATCCAGGTCTCCTTCTCCGACCGTAACACCTATGTCTCCTACAATCTTTCATCCAGGTCCCTTTCTCCAACAGTAACATCCAGGTCTCTTTCTCCAACCATAGCATCCAGGTCTCCTTCTCCAACAGTAACACCTATGTCTCCTACAATCTTATCATCCAGGTCCCTTTCTCCAACAGTAACATCCAGGTCTCCTCCTCCAACCATTGCATCAGGTCTCCTTCTCCAACCGTAACACCTATGTCTCCTACAATCTTTCATCCAGATCCCTTTCTCCAACAGTAACATCCAGGTCTCTTTCTCCAACCATAGCATCCAGGTCTCCTTCTCCAACCGTAACACCTATGTCTCCTACTATCTTATCATCCAGGTCCCTTTCTCCAACAGTAACATCCAGGTCTCCTTCTCCAACCATAGCATCCAGGCCTCCTTCTCCAACCATAGCACCTATGTCTCCTACTATCTTATCATCCAGATCCCTTTCTCAACAGTAACATCCAGGTCTCCTTCTCCAACCATAGCATCAAGGTCTCCTTCTCCAACCATAGCATCCAGGTCTCCTTCTCCAACCATAGCATCCAGGTCTCCTTCTCCAACTGTAATACCTATGTCTCCTACTAACTTATCATCCAGGTCCCTTTCTCCAACAGTAACATCCAGGTCTCCTTCTCCAACCATAGCATCCAGGTCTCCTTCTCCAACCGTAACACCTATGTCTCCTACAATCTTATCGTCCAGGTCCCTTTCTCCAACAGTAACATCCAGGTCTCCTTCTCCAACCGTAACACCTATGTCTCCTACAATCTTTCATCCAGGTCCCTTTCTCCAACACTAACATCCAGGTCTCCTTCTCCAACCGTAACACCTATGTCTCCTACTACCTTATCATCCAGATCCCTTTATCCAACAGTAATATCCAGATCTCTTTCTCCAACCATAGCATCCAGGTCTCCTTCTCCAACCGTAACACCTATGTCTCCTACTACCTTATCATCCAGGTCCCTTTCTCCAACAGTAACATCCAGGTCTCCTTCTCCAACTATAGCATCCAGGTCCCTTTCTCCAACACTAACATCCAGGTCTCCTTCTCCAACCATAGCATAAAGGTCTCCTTCTCCAACCGTAACACCTATGTCTCCTACTACCTTATCATCCAGATCCCTTTCTCCAACAGTAATATCCAGATCTCTTTCTCCAACCATAGCATCCAGATCTCCTTCTCCAACCGTAACACCTATGTCTCCTACTACCTTATCATCCAGGTCCTATGTCTCCTAAAATCTTATCATCCATGTCCCTTTCTCCAACAGTAAGATCCAGGCCTCCTTCTCCAACCATAGCACCTATGTCTCCTACAATCTTATCATCCAGGTCCCTTTCTCCAACAGTAACATCCAGGTCTCCTTCTCCAACTGTAACACCTATGTCTCCTACTACCTTATCATCCATGTCCCTTTCTCCAACAGTAACATCCAGGTCTCCTTCTCCAACCATAGCATCCAGGTCTCCTTCTCCAACTGTAACACCTATGTCTCCTACAACCTTATCATCCAGGTCCCTTTCTCAGCAGTAACATCCAGGTCTCCTTCTCCACCCATAGCATCCAGGCCTCCTTCTCCAACCATAGCACCTATGTCTCCTACTACCTTATCATCCAGGTCCCTTTCTCCAACAGTAACATCCAGGTCTCCTTCTCCAACCATAGCATCCAGGTCTCCTTCTCCAACTGTAACACCTATGCCTCCTACAACCTTATCATCCAGATCTCTTTCTCCAACCATAGCATCCAGGTCTCCTTCTCCAACCGTAACACCTATGTCTCCTACAATCTTATCATTCAAGTCCCTTTCTCCAACAGTAACATCCAGGTCTCCTTCTCCAACCATAGCATCCAGGTCTCCTTCTCCAACCATAGCACCTGTCTCCTACAACCTTATCATCTGGGTCCCTTTCTCAACAGTAACATCCAGGTCTCCTTCTCCAACCATAGCACTTATGTCTCCTATTACTTTATCATCCAGGTCCGTTTCTCCACCAGTAACATCCAGGTCTCCTTCTCCATCCATAGCATCCAGGTCTCCTCCAACTGTAACACCTATGTCTCCTATTACCTTATCATCCAGGTCCCTTTCTCCACCAGTAACATCCAGGTCTCCTTCTCCATCCATAGCATCCAGGTCTCCTTCTCCAACTGTAACACCTATGTCTCCGACAACCTTATCATCCAGGTCCCTTTCTCCAACAGAACATCCAGGTCTCATTCTCCAACCATGGCATCCAGGTCTCCTTCTCCAACCGTAACACCTATGTCTCCTACAATCTTATCATCCAGGTCCCTTTCTCCGACAGTAACATCCAGGTCCCCTTCTCCAACCATGGCATCCAGGTCTCCTTCTCCAACCGTAACACCTATGTCTCCTACAATCTTATCATCCAGGTCCCTTTCTCCAACAGTAACATCCAGGTCTCCTTCTCCAACCGTAACACCTATGTCTCCTACAACCTTATCATTCGGGTCCCTTTCTCAACAGTAACATCCAGGTCTCCTTCTCCAACCATAGCATCCAGGTCTCCTTCTCCAACCATAGCATCCAAGCCTCCTTCTCCAACCATAATACCTATGTCTCCTATTACCTTATCATCCAGGTCCCTTTCTCCAACAGTAACATCCAGGTCTCCTTCTCCAACCATAGCATCCAGGTCTCCTTCTCCAACTGTAACACCTATGACTCCTACAACCTTATCATATTGGTCCCTTTTTCCAACAGTAACAGCCAGGTCTCCTTCTCTAATCATAGCACCAAGATCTCCTTCTCCAACCGTAACACTTATGACTCCTACAATCTTATCATCCAGCTCCCTTTCTTCAGCAGTAATATCCAGGCCTCCTACTCCAACCATAGCTCCTATGTCTCCTACAATCTTATCATCCATGTCCCTTTCTCCAACAGTAAGATCCAGGCCTCCTTCTCCAACCATAGCACCTATGTCTCGTACAATCTTATCATCCAGGTCCCTTTCTCCAACAGTAACATCCAGGTCTCCTTCTCCAACTGTAACACCTATGTCTCCTACAATCTTATCATCCAGGTCCCTTCAGCAGCAACATCCAGGCCTACTACTCCAACCATAGCACCTATGTCTCCTACAATCTTATCATCCAGGTCCCTTCAGCAGCAACATCCAGGCCTCCTACTCCAACCATAGCACCCAGGTCCCTTTCTCCAACCATAGCACCCATGTCTCCTCCTCCAACCATAACACCCAGGTCTCCTCCTCCAACCATAGCATCCTCGTCCCATTTCGTAATCGCAGTATCCAACTAAAAGCGATGAAACTCTCCTATTGCAATTACACTTTCAACTCACCTTTCGCCTAGACAACAACAAACCGAAAAAGAGGAAAAACAAAAACACGAAACACAAAAACACTTTCAGAAACTTTCTCAGCCATTTCCTCTCTCTCTGTGTCTGCCAGCAAAAGAAATGCTTAAGCTTTCCGGTCGTTGAGCCCTTCAAGCCATTGGAGACGAACATAAATGTGCAATTTTTCCTTCAGTGGAGTTGAATAAAGCACCTGGTTGAGCACGTTCCTCTGCCATTGTAACAGCCGTGCTGCCTTCGATCGACCAGGGGTCAACGATGCAGTAGGTATTTGCTCTCCATCTTCCCAGAGCATTTAATGCTTTTAGGCGAAAACTTTGCATATCCTTCGTATTGTGAAACATCTTGCGACAAATTACAAGAATGTGCGGATTAGACGACTTATTTTTTTTTTGGGGGGGGGGGAGGGGAATAATCACAATACCAAAAAATTTTCTTTTTTTTATTCTTTTTATTTTTTGCAACTTTTATTTCTTTTAGGATTTTACTTTTTTTTTTCCGTTTCAAATTTCCTTTCGTCTAGGTTTTCTCATTTCCTCTTTGTGTTTTATTTTCAGTTCTTAAACTGGGTTGTTTTCCTCTGAGCGGCACTTTTTATGCACACAGTGGATTAATGCCGAGGTCACAAGGACCCTCAGAGAACCTCAGACAGTCTCTGAGCCCTTTCTCTGGACCCTCAGAGAAAGTTGGGATAAGGGACCAACTGGACAGCTGTTAGGAGATAGTTCGTAGCCTCCAGTCAAAATCATCCACCGTATTCTTTAAAGTGCATAGGGTATGGCTCTCCCGCACACAGAACCACAGCTTAGCATCCCATCCGACGGACGGCAGACTTTCCAAGCCGAAGGCGGGAGTTTTGCGGAAAAAATTCTCAACGCTGACTCAGCCGGCACTCGAATCTGGGAGGGGCGGGGTAGCTCAGTCGGTAGCGCGCCAGGCACGTAATCTGTAGTTCCCAGGTTCGAGTCCCAGCTGGGTCAGCTTTGAGATTTATCTCCGCAAAATTCCCCGCCCTGCCCACGGTCAGTAGGGAATACCGATAGGCTTAGCAAAGACTGCCGTCCGTCGTATGGGACGTTAAGCCGTGGTCCCGTGTGCGGAAGAATGATACCCTGTGCACGTTAAAGAACACACTAGATGGTCTTGACGGGAGGCTACCATCTGTCTCCCAACAGCTGTTCCAGTGGGTCCCCTCCCCCAACCTTCTCTGAGTCTTCAGGGTCCATGTGACCTGGCCATTCAGCCCATGGTGTGCAAAAAAAGTGCCGCTCAGAGGTAAAACATCCCAACGTTAAAGAACACACTAGATGGTCTTGACGGGAGGCTACCATCTGTCTCCCAACAGCTGTTCCAGTGGGTCCCCTCCCCCAACCTTCTCTGAGTCTTCAGGGTCCATGTGACCTGGCCATTTAGCCCATGGTGTGCAAAAAAGTGCCGCTCAGAAGTAAAACATCCCAACGTTAAAGAACACGTTGGATGGCCTTGACGGGAGGCTACCATCTGTCTCCTAACAGCTGTTCCAGTGGGTCCCCTCCCCCAACCTTCTCTGAGCCTTCAGGGTCCATGTGACCTGGACATTTAGCCCATGGTGTGCAAAAAAGTGCCGCTCGGAGATAAAACATCTAAACGTTAAAGAACACGCTGGATGGCCTTGACGAGAGGCTACCATCTGTCTCCCAACAGCTGTTCCAGTGGGTCCCCTCCCACAACCTTCTCTGAGCCTTCAGGGTCCATGTGACCTGGACATTTAGCCCATGGTGTGCAACAAAGTGCCGCTCAGAGGTAAAACAACCCAACCCAACTTGGCCATTTTGCCCATGGGGTGCAAAAAAAGTGCCGCTCAGAGGCAAAACAACTAAAACCTTACGTGAAAAAACTAAATCTATATATATCACTTAGGAAAGTTAGTTTCATAATTTCTTGTTAAATGAAACCAAAAAAAGAACCACCTAAGAAGTTCTCGTTATCGCTGTACCTTAGTAGTTTAAGACTTGTATTTCAACATCATAAAGAACCGCTTAAGTACTCTGAGGTCCAAAATGCCTCTTTTGCTTATTTGGCGAGCGTCGCGTGATCCTTTTATCTCAACAAACCATTAATCTGCTTTTCGCACTGCTGTAAATGGGCCGGAGTAATCTTTTAACAGGATGCCAAAGCTTATCGTTGATAGTGAGTTGCGATAACATGACCTCTCGTGACCTTGCGCAGCTACGAGGGGGGGATTATTCTTAGCATTAATTGCAGAGGCACATCGACTGTGACTTATTTAAGCGTTCGAGTGAAAATCATTACGGTAACTTATTACCCTTTGAAGATAATTTTCTTTCAAAATTATCGAAATGGACAGCAGTTTTGAATTGAAACAGTGGTTTAAGGCGATTGTTACACAACTTGAAGAAGGAGTTCGCTTGGATTTTTTCTTTTGTACAGTTGCTCAAAAAAGTATCCGAACGCTACGGTTGATTGCAGAATTTAGAAAAAATATATGGCAACGAATTTTTTAGAAATTAGTGACTGGCAACCTTCGTGTCACGAGATTACAGAATTCAGGAAAAATATCTGGAGCGTGTACAGTTGCTGTACACGCTACAGTTACCGTTCACAGCAAACTGGAGCGTGTGCAATAACTGCACACGCTCCAGTTTGCTGTGAACGGTAACTGCACACGCTCAATATTTCCGTGAGTGAGCTCACACGATCTAGTATCAAAATAATATGACCACCTACAGTCGCTCCAAAAAGTATCCGAACACTATGGTTGATTAGAGAATTCAGAAAAAACATCTGGCAACGATTTTTTTAGAAATTAGCGACATGGCAACCTTCGTGTCACGTGATTACAGAATTCAGGAAAAATATCTGGAGCGTGTACAGTTGCTGTACACGCTCCAGTTACCGTTCACAGCAAACTGGAGCATGTACAGTTACTGCACACGCTCCAGTTTGCTGTGAACGGTAACTGCACACGCTCAATATTTCTGTGAGTGGGCCCACACGATCCAGGTTTTTGTGAGCTTACACGATCCAATGTGCTGTGAACATTAACCGCAACCGCTCCAGTTTGCTGTGAACGCTCAGGGGAGAGGGGAAAGAGGCACAGGCTCAATATTTCCGTGAGTGAGCCCACACGATCCAGGTCTTTGTGAGCTCACACGATCCAATGTGCTGTGAACATTAACCGCAACCGCTCCAGTTTGCTGTGAACGGTAACTGCACACGCTCCATATTCATTGCATTATATACATTAAAAAATATCCGAACGCTATGGTTGATTACAGAATTCAGAAAAAATACTGGAGCGTGTACAGCAACTGTACACGCTCCAGTTACCGTTCACAGCAAACTGGAGCGTGTGCAGTTACTGCACACGCTCCAGTTTGCTGTGAACGGTAACTGCAGACGCTCAATATTTCCGTGAGTGAGCCCACACGATCTAGTATCAAAATAATATGACCACCTACAGTCGCTCAAAAAAGTATCCGAACACTATGGTTGATTACAGAATTCAGAAAAAATATCTGGCAACTTTTTTTTAGAAATTAGTGATCTGGCAACCTTCGTGTCACGTGACACGAAGGTTGCCAGTCACTAATTTCTAAAAAATTCGTTGCCATATATTTTTTCTGAATTCTGCACTCAATCATAGCATTCGGATACTTTTTTGAGCGACTGTACATGGAAGCATATGATCCCCGAATCTAAAACGAATAAATGCTGTGGAGGGGGGGGGGAGGCACGAGACTGGATTTTCATTGCAAAAAAACATTTTTTCATCTTCGTTTTACAAGTTTATAAACATTTTTCGTGAAAAAAAATGCAGAAAATATTCGCAAGTTTAATCAGTTTTGGCCCCCATTTTCCTTAGTAGCATTCTCCGGGGGTGTTTATGCCCCTCTTTCCCCTCCTCCCTCCTAGATAGATTTCCCAAATATGACAAATATAATAAGCAATTTTAGATAGTCATCACAACAAGCATTTGGTGTAATGGTCGTGATGAATACTTTTTGATAGTCATCACACAATAAGCATTTCGGATGACAAATATAATAAACAATTTTGGGTAGTCATCACAATAAGCATTTGATGTAAGAGTCATCAAATAAGCATTTGATATAATAATCATCACAATAAGCATTTAGTGTAATAGTATGATGAATACTTTTTGATAGTCATCACACAATAAGCATTTCGGATGACAAATATAATAAACAATTTTGGGTAGTCATCACAATAAGCATTTGATGTAAGAGTCATCAAATAAGCATTTGATATAATAATCATCACAATAAGCATTTGGTGTAATGGTATGATGAATACTTTTTGATAGTCATCACACAATAAGCATTTCGGATGAGAAATATAATAAGCAATTTTAGGTAGTCATCACAATAAGCATTTGATGTAAGAGTCATCACAATAAGCATTTGGTGTAATAGTCATAACAATAAGCATTTGGTGTAATGCTCATGATGAATACTTTTTTGATAGTCATCACAATAAACATTTCGGATGACAAATGAGCAATTTTAGATAGTCATCAGAATAAGCATTTGATGTAATAGTCATCACAATAAGCATTTGGTGTAATGGTCATGATGAATACTTTTCTGTAATTATTACAATAAGCATTTCGGATGACAAATATAATAAGCAATTTTAGGTAGTCATCACAATAAGCATTTGATGTAATAGTCATCACAATAAACATTTGATGTAATAGTCATCACAATAAGCATTTGATGTAATAGTCACCACAACAAGCATTTGGTGTAATGGTCATGATGAAAACTTTTTTGATAGTCATCACAATAAACATTTCGGATGACAAATGAGCAATTTTAGGTATTCATCAGAATAAGCATTTGCTGTAATAGTCATCACAATAAACATTTGGTGTAATGGTTATGATGAAAACTTTTTGATAGTCATCACAATAAGCATTTCGGGTGACAAATGAGCAATTTTTGGTAGTCATCACAATAAGCATTTGATGTAATAGTCATCACAATAAGCATTTGATGTAATAGTCATCACAACAAGCATTTGGTGTAATGGCATGATGAAAACTTTTTGGTAGTCATCAAAATAAGCATTTCGGGTGAAAAATGAGCAATTTTTGGTAATCATCCCAATAAGCATTTGATATAATAGTCATCACAATAAGCATTTGATGTAATAGTCATCACAACAAGCATTTGGTGTAATGGCATGATGAAAACTTTTTGATAGTCATCACAATAAGCATTTCGGGTGACAAATGAGCAATTTTTGGTAGTCATCACAATAAGCATTTGAGGTAATAATCATTATAGGCACCTAACTTTTGATTCTCGTCACTTTCTTAATGTTGTTACGAGTTTATAAAAAGGGGGAAGACAAATCCCCCCCTTTCCATCCTCACGCACATCGGCGACTACTGTTATCAACTGTTATAAAGGTGTTATCAACACCTTTAATTAGAAAATCGCTCCCCCATCAGAACTCTGTTCCCCACCAGAATTAATTTCGGAAACAGATGCAACGTCCTTTTTTTTTTCACTGAACGAAGTTGCGATCAGGCGCCGGAGTTCGTGGTATTAATGACACGAACCTTGAAAGTGCGTAACGATTTGGGATAAACACAGCAAAAAAAAAAATCAGAAGCCCGAATACATACTTATCTGTCTGTGTAGAAAAGAGGTGTGTTGGGGGGGGGGGGGGTAGTTTCAACTAAATGTAATTTGGACTAGATCCAAACATCCGGGGCATTTGGTCTCCAATGTGTGCAAAACAATCCTCCGAGCAATAATGATGCATAATACTGGAGGAGTGAAAAGAAAAAACAAAAAAAAAAACTAGAGAGGGAAAATTATCTTCGTGTGGGTGAAAGAATGCATAAGATATTAAAAAAAAATACATAAAAAAGTTTAAAAGTGGATAAGCCAGGCATGGATAAATAATTTTGTGGAAGCTTTAAAAGGTGTTTTTTGTTTCTGCCAAATAAATTTCTTATGCGTTTAAGTTTTCGTTTAAAATGCAATAGAGGTGTAGCACATACAAGTTCTTTTTCTATCGAATATTAGCATATTGCTCCATTTTAAAATGCTCAGCACTCAGATGTTATTAGTATTATGGAGTCAAAAATGATATTTTGGGATGTTTGAAATAATAAGCATTTGTCCCACTCGAATGGGGCGGGGATGTCTCAGCCGGTGGCGCGCCAGGCTCGTAATCTCTAGCTCCCAGGTTCGAGTACCAGCTGGGTCAGCGTTGAGATTTATCTCCGCAAAACTCCCCGCCCTTCCCACGGTCAGTAGGGGACAGCGATGGGCTTGGAAAGGTCGCCGTCCGTCGGATGGGACGTTAAGCCGCGGTGCCGTGTGTGGGAGAGACATATCCAGTGCACGTTAAAGAACACGTTGATGGCCTTGACGGGAGGCTACCATCTGTCTCCCAACAGATGTTCCAGTGGGTCCCCTCACCCACCCTTCTCTGAGCCTTCAGGGTCCATGTGACCTGGCCATTTAGCACATGGTGTGCAAAAAAGTGCCGCTCAGAAGTAAAACAACCCAACGTTAAAAAACACGCTGGATGGCTTTGACGGGAGGCTACCATCTGTCTCCCAACAGATGTTCCAGTGGGTCCCCTCCCCCAACCTTCTCTGAGCCTTCGAGGTCCATGTGACCTGGCCATTTAGCCCATGGTGTGCAAAAAAGTGCCGCTCAGAGGTAAAACAACCCAACCCAACCCAACTCTGAGTCTTTAGGGTCCATGTGACCTGGCCATTTAGCCCATGGTGTGCAAAAATGTGTCGCTCAGAAGTAAAACAACCAAACGTTAAAGAACACGCTGGATGGCCTTGACGGAAGGCTACCATCTGTCTCCCAACAGCTTTTCCAGTGGGTCCCCTCCCCAAACCTTCTCTGAGTCTTCAGGGTCCATGTGACCTGGTGGGGCGGGGGTGGCTCAGTCGGTAGCGCGCCAGGCTCGTAATCTGTAGTTCCCAGGTTCGAGTCCCAGCTGGGTCAGCGTTGAGATTTATCTCCGCAAAATTCCCCGCCCCGCCCACGGTCAGTAGGGGACACCGATGGGCTTGGAAAGGCCGCCGTCCGTCGGATGGGACGTTAAGCCGTGGCCCCGTGTGCGGGAGAGCCATACCCTGTGCACGTTAAAGAACACGCTGGATGGCCTTGACGGGAGGCTACCATCTGTCTCCCAACAGCTGTTCCAGTGGGTCCCCTCCCCCAATCTTCTCTGAGCCTTCGGGGTCCATGTGACCTGGCCATTTAGCCCTTGGTGTACAAAAAAGTGTCGCTCAGAGGTAAAACAACCCAACCCATGTGACCTGGCCATTTAGCCCATTGTGTGCCAAAAAAGTGCCGCTCAGAAGTAAAACAACCCAACCCAAATCTGCATAGCTTCACGAGTAAAGTTTTCACATCCCACATTTCCAAACAAATATCTTTGTGATAATTCGCAGATCAGAGATATTCGTTTTGCATCGATTTATAGCAAAGCTCCAACGCTGCGGAGAAATTCGCCATCCGAACTTCGTCGAATAGTACGAAATTCCCAACCCCATTAACAAGGTGGGCTAGAGAGATAGATGAATGACATACGTAGTTCCTGCTGAAAACTGATGAATTTCGTAGCTTATTAATTACAGTAATGATGTGCAGCACCGTTCCCTAATTAACCTCTTCCAAATCATCCTACTGCCAGCTCAGATCGATAGTTATCCTCTAGCACGTAAATCTCATTCCTCGTGACAATGAGAGACTGCTGATTGTCGGTTATGAACGTGCGACTCTTTGGGATGCTGGCTGAGTCCCCAGAGATGAAACCTATGTGATGATCATATCAATTTCGGTAGCAAATATCTCATTTGAAGAAGCAACTTGGACATTTTAAAAGCAATTGGTCGTTTAGAAGGAGAAACATTGTCATTATGAAGAAGTAAAAGTGGTCAGTGTAAGAAGTTTGGTCATTTTTAAGAACTTGGGCGTTATGAAAAGCAACTCGGTCGTTTAGAAAGAGCAACTTGGTCATTATAAAGAAGCGACTTGGTCAACCAACTCGGTCATCACAAGTGGCAAATTTGTTCGTCGTAAGAATCACCTTGGTCATTATAAGAACTAATGTGGTTATTATAAGAAGCAATTTGATCATTATAAAGAAACGACTTGGTCATTATAAGAACCAACTCGGTCATCACAAGTGGCAATTTGGTCATCGTAAGAATCACCTTGGTCATTATAAAACTAATGTGGTTATTATAAGAAGCAATTTGATCATTATAAAGAAGCGACTTGGTCATTATAAGAACCAACTCGGTCATCACAAGTGGCAATTTGGTCATCTTAAGAATCACCTTGGTCATTATAAGAACTAATGTGGTTATTATAAGAAGCAATTTGATCATTATAAAGAAGCGACTTGGTCATTATAAGAACCAACTCCGTCATCACAAGTGGCAATTTGGTCATCGTAAGAATCACCTTGGTCATTATAAGAACTAATGTGGTTATTATAAGAAGCAATTTGATCATTATAAAGAAGCGAATTGGTCATTATAAGAACCAACTCGGTCATCACAAGTGGCAATTTGGTCATCGTAAGAATCACCTTGGTCATTATAAGAACTAATGTGGTTATTATAAGAAGCAATTTGATCATTATAAAGAAGCGACTTGGTCATTATAAGAACCAACTCGGTCATCACAAGTGGCAATTTGGTCATCGTAAGAATCACCTTGGTCATTATAAGAACTAATGTGGTTATTATAAGAAGCAATTTGATCATTATAAAGAAGCGACTTGGTCATTATAAGAACCAACTCGGTCATCACAAGTGGCAATTTGGTCATCTTAAGAATCACCTTGGTCATTATAAGAACTAATGTGGTTATTATAAGAAGCAATTTGATCATTATAAAGAAGCGACTTGGTCATTATAAGAACCAACTCCGTCATCACAAGTGGCAATTTGGTCATCGTAAGAATCACCTTGGTCATTATAAGAACTAATGTGGTTATTAGAAGAAGTAGTTTGATCATTATAAAGAAGCGAATTGGTCATTATAAGAACCAACTCGGTCATCACAAGTGGCAATTTGGTCATCGTAAGAATCACCTTGGTCATTATAAGAACTAATGTGGTTATTATAAGAAGCAATTTGATCATTATAAAGAAGCGACTTGGTCATTATAAGGACCAACTCGGTCATCACAAGTGGCAATTTGGTCATCGTAAGAATCACCTTGGTCATTATAAGAACTAATGTGGTTATTATAAGAAGCAATTTAATCATTATAAAGAAGCGACTTGGTCATTATAAGAACCAACTCGGTCATCACAAGTGGCAATTTGGTCATCGTAAGAATCACCTTGGTCATTATAAGAACTAATGTGGTTATTATAAGAAGCAATTTGATCATTATAAAGAAGCGACTTGGCCATTATAAGAACCAACTCGGTCATCACAAGTGGCAATTTGGTCATCGTAAGAATCACCTTGGTCATTATAAGAACTAATGTGGTTATTATAAGAAGCAATTTGATCATTATAAAGAAGCGACTTGGTCATTATAAGAACCAACTCGGTCATCACAAGTGGCAAATTGGTCATCGTAAGAATCACCTTGGTCATTATAAGAACTAATGTGGTTATTATAAGAAACAATTTGATCATTATAAAGAAGCGACTTGGTCATTATAAGAACCAACTCGGTCATCACAAGTGGCAATTTGGTCATCGTAAGAATCACCTTGGTCATTATAAGAACTAAAGTGGTTATTATAAGAAGCAATTTGATCATTATAAAGAAGCGACTTGGTCATTTATAAGAACCATCTTGGTCATTTATAAGAACCAACTTGGTCATTTATACGAACCAACTTGGTCATTTATAAGAACCAACTTGGTCATTTATAAGAACCAACTTGGTCATTTATAAGAACCAATTTGGTCATTTATAAGAACCATCTTGGTCATTTATATGGACCAACTTGGTCATTTATAAGAACCAACTTGATCATCACAAGTGGCAATTTGGTCATCGTAAGAATCACCTTGGTTATTATAAGAACTAATGTGGTTATTATAAGAAGCAACTTGATCATTATAAAGAAGCGACTAGGTCATTATAAGAACCTACTTGGTCATTTATAAAGAACCAACTTGGTCATTTATATGAACCAACTTGGATATTTTTATGAACCATCTTGGTCATTTATAAGTCTGTGCCCCAATTCTCACCAAGGACATGGTGAGTGTTACCAAAAATAGATCTTCGTGCTTCAACAGTTGACAGATAAAATTGAGGACCAAGACGCAAATTTTCAGCTTATCCCACCGCTGTGTATAGAACCGAATCTAGGGGGCACACATGAGAGATTGAGGAGGAGGTGGCTCAGTCGGTAAAGCGCCAGGCTCATAATTTTCAGTTCTCAGGTTTGACTCCTGTCTCTGCCAAAGTTACGATTTATCTCCGCAAAACTCCCCGCCCTGCCAACGGTCAGTAGGGGACATCATGGGTTTAAAAAAGCAGCCGTCCGTCGGATGGGACGTTAAGCCGTGTGCTTGCCATACCCTGGGCACGTGTGCGGGAGAGCCATACTCTGTGCGCGTTAAAGAACACTCTAGATGGCCTTGACGGGAGGCTACCATCTGTCTCCCAACAGCTGTTCCAGTGGGTCTCCTCCCCCAACCTTCTCTGAGGCTTCGGGGTCCTTGTGACCTGGACATTTAGCCTATGGTGTGCAAAAAAGGGCTATTCAGAGATAAAACAACCCAACGTTAAAGAACACGCTGGATGGTCTTGACGGGAGGCTACCATCTGTTTCCCAACAGCTGTTCCAGTATATCTCCTCCCCCAACCTTCTCTGAGCCTTCGGGGTCCTTGTGAACTGGCCATTTAGCCCATGGTGTGCAAAAAAGTGCCGCTCAGAGGTAAAACAACCCAAAGTTAAAGAACACGCTGGATGACCTTGACGGGAGGCTACCATCTGTCTCCCAACAGCTGTTCCAGTGGGTCTCCTCCCCCAACCTTCTCTGAGGCTTCGGGGTCCTTGTAACCTGGACATTTAGCCTATGGTGTGCAAAAAAGTGTCGCTCAGAGCTAGAACAAACCAGACCTCTGAGCGTTGATGGAGGGGACCCATTGGGACAGCTGATGGGAGATAGATCGTAGCCTCCTGTCAAGACCATCCAGCGTGTTCTTTAACGTGCAAAGTGTATGGCTCAACCGCACAAGGGGGCCACTGCTTAACGTCCCATCCCATGGACGGCGGCCTTTTCCAAGCCTGTCGGTGTCCCCTAGACCGTGGGCAGGGCGGAGAAGTATTGCGGAGATAAATCTCAACGCTGACCCAGCTGGGACTGGAACTTGGAAACTACAGACTACAGGTCTGGCACACTACCGACTAAGCCACCCCCCACCCACAAGTAACAACATCCACACTATAACTCCCTTCATTCTGATATATTTAGTCAAATAAAAACGTATCACTTTCCACACAAGTCTTTGACCTTTTTTGGGGCGGGGGTGGCTCAGTCGGTAGCGCGCCAGGCTCGTAATCTGTAGTTCCCAAGTTCGAGTCCCAGCTGGGTCAGCGTTGAGATTTATCTCCGCAAAAATTCCCCGCCCTGCCCACGACCAGTAGGGGACACCGATGGGCTTGGAAAGGCCGCCATCCGTCTGATGGGACGTTAAGCCGTGGCCCCGTGTGCGGGAGAGCCATACCCTGTGCACGTTAAAGAACACGCTGGATGGCCTTGACGGGAGACTACCATCTGTCTCCCAACAGCTGTTCCAGTCGGTCCCCTTCCCCAACATTCTCTGAGCCTTCGGGGTCCATGTGACCTGGCCATTTATCCCATGGTGTGCAAAAAAGTGCCGCTCAGAGGTAAAACAACCCAACGTTAAAGGACACGCTGGATGGCCTGGACGGGAGACTACCATCTGTCTCCCAGCAGCTGTTCCAGTGGGTCCCCTCCCCCAATCTTCTTTGAACCTTCTGGGTCCTTGTGACCTGGCCACTTAGCAAATTGTGTGCAAAAAAAGTGCCGCTCAGAGGTAAAACAACCCAACCCAACTTTGACCTTTTAAGATCTTCCGCAACAAATATCCAAAACGAGAGAAATCGATTTAAAAGAAAAAGAAAAAAGTAGACGTGTAGGAAGTGACACGAATTGGAATCCCTTTCAGCATCCTCAAATATCGGGAGAGACAGTGTTTAAGTATGCTTCTTGCCCCTCCCCCTCCCTCAACAGGCGCCCCCATCCATCCACCTATTGTCCGCTTCCCAGCGTTGATGATATATCATTGTCTGTGGAACTCATTCACAGAATCTTCGGTAAGCTGCCTTCTCATATTATAAAACTGCGATGTTCACGGTTTCGGAAAAGGTTATCGCGCTCTAACTTTAGAGCTTTGGGAAGCCACGGGAAAAATAGTGTGAAGAATATGGGAAGGGGATTGGGTTGTTTTACCACTGAGCGGCACTTTCTTGCACACCATGGGTTAAATGTCCAGGTCTCAAGGACCCCGAAGGCTCAGAGAATGTTCGGAGAGGGGACCCACTGGGTCAGCTGTTGGGAGACAGATGGTAGCCTCCCGTCAAGGGCTACGTTGATTTAAGTCTTATTTCCACAGACAATGATATATTATTATCAACGAAGATTGGGGGAGGAGACCCACTGGAATAGTTGTTGGGAGACAAATGGTAGACTCCCGTCCAGGCCATCCAGCGTGTTCTTTAACGTTGGGTTGTTTTACCTCTGAGCGGCACTTTTTTGCACACCATGGGTTAAATGTCCAGGTCTCAAGGACCCCGAAGGCTCAGAGAATGTTGGGAGAGGGGACCCACTGGGTCAGCTGTTGCGAGACAGATGGTAGCCTCCCGTCAAGGCCTACGTTGAGTTAAGTCTTATTTCCACGGACAATGATATATTATTATCTGTCTTATTTCCACAGACAACGATATATTATTATCAACGAAGGTTGGGGGAGGAGACCCACTGGAATAGCTGTTGGGAGACAAATGGTAGCCTCCCCGTCAAGGCCATCCAGCGTGTTCTTTAATGTGTATTGGATTGTTTTACCTCTGAGAGGAACTTTTTTGCACACCATGGGCTAAATGACCAGGTCACAAGGACCGCAAAGGCTCAGAGAAGGTTCGGCGAGGAGACCCACTGGAACAACTGTTGGGAGACAGATGGTAGCCTCCCGTCAAGGTCATCCAGGGTGTTCTTTAACGTGCGCAGGGTATGGCTCTCCCGCACACGGGACCACGGCTTAACGTCCCATCCGACGGACGGCGGTCTTTCCAAACCCATCGGTGTCCCCTACTGACCGTGGGCAGAGAATTATGCAGAGATAAATCTCAACGCTGACCCAGCTGGGACTCGAACCAGGGAACCATAGATTACGAGCCTGGCGCGCTACCGACTGAGCCACCCCCGCCCCATCACCACGAGGGCTCAGACAAGCTTCGAAGGAGGTGATCACCTTGATGGAGACAGATGGTAGTCTCCCGTCGAGGCCTATCAGTATATTCTTCAAAGTGCAACACTATCGCACTCCAGCACACAGGGGTCGGGGGTGCCTCAGTCGGTAGCGCACCAGGCTCGTAATCTGTAGTTCCCAGGTTCGAGTCCCAGCTGGATCAGCGTTGAGATTTATCTCCGCAAAATTACCCGTCCTGGTCACTGTCAGTAGGGGACACCGATGGGCTTGGAAAGGTCGCCGCCCGTCGTATGGAACGTTAAGCCGTGGTCCCGTGTGTGGGAGACCCATACCCTGCGCACGCTAAAGAACACACTGGATGGCCTTGACGGGAGGCAACCATATGTCTCCCAAAAGCTATTCCAGTGGGTCCCCTCCCCCAACCTTCTCTGAGCCTTCGGGTTCCTTGTGACCTGGCCATTTACTCCATTGTGTGATAAAAAGTGCCGCTCAGAGGTAAAACAACCCAACGTTAAAGAACACGCTGGATGGCCTTGACGGGAGGCTACCATCTGTCTCCCAACAGCTGTTCCAGTGGGTTCCCTCCCCCAACCTTCTCTGCACCTTCGGGGTCCTTGTGACCTGGCCATTTACTCCATTGTGTGAGAAAAAGTGCCACTCATAGGTAAAACAACCCAACGTTAAAGAACACGCTGGATGGCCTTGACGGGAGGCTACCATCTGTCTCCCAACAGCTGTTCCAGTGGGTCCCTTCCCCCAACCTTCTCTGAGCCTTCGGGGTCCTTGTGACCTGGCCATTTACTCCACTGTGTGAAAAAAAGTGCCACTCAGAGGTAAAACAACCCAACGTTAAAGAACACGCTGGATGGCCTTGACGGGAGGCTACCATCTGTCTCCCAACAGCTGTTCCAGTGGGTCCCCTCCCCCAACCTTCTCTGAGCCTTCGGGGTCCTTGTGACCTGGCCATTTACTCCATTGTGTGAAAAAAAGTGCCACTCAGAGGTAAAACAACCCAACGTTAAAGAACACGCTGGATGGCCTTAACGGGAGGCTACCATCTGTCTCCCAACAGCTGTTCCAGTGGGTCCCCTCCCCCAACCTTCTCTGAACCTTCGGGGTTCTTGTGACCTGGCCATTTTGACCATTGTGTGCAAAAAAGTGGCGCTGAGAGGTAAAACAACCCAACCCTGTCCCAGCAGGAACTCACACTTGGGAATTGGAAATTATTTGAGTCGCCATTACTGGCTGAGCCACTCCCGACCTAGTTGAGTCTGATAACCACGATCGTTTTACTTTGTAGTCCTTTCTGCAGTGTGTCAGAGAAATAGCACCGCCATGAATAATGTGCTCCACTTCGCATGCTGCTCGATCGCTTTGGCGCAAGCCCACTTTTTATTCGTGATCATTGATACGGGAAATCGCACGTTCAATCTGGATAAACCATCTGGATATGAAAGTCGCATTTGTTCGCAGGTAGATATCAACACTTTCGATATAATCGTTCCCATATCGTAATCGGTGTGTCCGTAGCAAAGAGGTTGGGTTGGGTTGTTTTACCTCTGAGCGGCACTTTTTTGCACACCGTGGGCTAAATGGCTAGGTCACAAGGACCCCGAAGGCTCAGACAAGGTTGGAGGAGGGGACCCACTGGAACATCTGTTGGTAGCCTCCCGTCAAGGCCATCCAGCTTGCTCTTTAACGTTGGGTTGTTTTACCTCTGAGCGGCACCTTTTTGCACACCATGGGCTAAATGACCAGGTCAGAAAGATCCCGAAAGATCAGAGAAGGTTGGGGGAGGGGACCCATTGGAACAGCTATTGGGAGACAGATGGTAGCCTCCCGTCAAGGCCATCCAGCGTGTTCTTTAACGTGCATATGGTATGGCTGTCCCGCACACGGGGTCACGGCTTAACGTCCCATCCGACGGACGGCGGCCTTTCCAAATCCATTGGTGTCCCCTACTGACCGTGGAAAGGGCGTGGAATTTTGCGGAGATAAATCTCAACGCTGATCCAGCTGGGACTCGAACCTGGGACCTACAGATTACGAACCTGGTGCGCTACCGACTGAGCCACCCCGCCCCTACAATTTGGAAGATTTGTCGTAACCCACAAAACAAAATATGTAACGTTTACTTTCTATGAAATTCCTGACGAAGAAATCTTTAGTCAAAAACCAGTTCTATTCTTTATTTCAAGTTAGCGATTCATTACATAGTAGCCCAAGGCGCTGACTCAGGGAAGATGCAGACATCCAATTATTCCGCTTCATTCTTAAACCCTTGTTAAAATTCCAATAGATGACTCATATTTGTTTCCTTTTCAAAAGAGAATGTGGAAAAACATTTTGTGTCTCTGGAGGTCTGATTCCTTTTCTCTCGCGATCAATACGAACAAGTTAAAACGTTCAGTCATTCCGATACAAAAAGAAATGTGCTCTATTTTAGAGTCCAATTAATTTTTGTTTTAATTCTGAAGTTTTGTTTTTCGTTATTTTTCTTCGATACTCATTAAAGAGTGTTGCTGACAATGAACTAAATATTCTAAATTGCTAAAAAAATCACTGAGTTTGTTGTTTTTTTCAAATATCCATCCAACGAAAAACTGCTTTTAATAAAGATTCGTTAGGGTTGGGTTGTTTTACCTCTGAGCGGCACTTTTTTGCTCACCATGGACTAAATGGAGAGGTCACAAGGACCCAGAAGGCTCGGAGAAGGTTGGAGGAGGGGACCCACTGGAACAACAGTTGGGAGACAGATGGTAGCCTCCCGTCAAGGCCATCCAGTATGTTCTTTAACGTGCACAGGGTATGGCTCTCCCAAACACGGGGACACGGCTTAACGTCCCATCCGACGGACGGCGGCCTTTCCAAGTCCATCGGTGTCTCCTACTGACCGTGGGCAGGGCGGGGAATTTTGCGGAGATAAATTTCAACGCTGACCCAGCTGGAACTCGAACCTGGGAACTTCAGATTAAGAGCCTGGCGCGCTACCTACTAAGCCACCCCCGCCCCAAAGAAGATTCGTTAAGGCTAGTATGCCATACAGCATTTGATGTAAATCATTTTTTTAGTTATGGGGTTGCTTTACCTCTAAGCAATACTCTCCTGCACACCAGGGGCCGGGGTGGCTCAGTCGGTAGCGCGCCAGGCTCGTAATCTGTAGTTCCCAGGTTCGAGTCCCAGTTGGGTAAGCGTTGAGATTTATCTCCGCAAAATTTCCCCCGCCCTGCCCATGGTCAGTAGGGGACACCGATGGGCTTGGAAAGGCCGCCGTCCGTCGGATGAGACGTTAAGCCGTGGCCCCGTGTGCGGGAGAGCCATACCCTGTGCACGTTAAAGAACACGCTGGATGGCCTTGACGGGAGGCTACCATCTGTCTCCCAACAGCTGTTCCAGTGGGTCCCCTCCCCCAACCTTCTCTGAGCCTTCGGGGTCCATGTGACCTGGCCATTTAGCCCATGGTGTGCAAAAAAGTGCCGCTCAGAGGTAAAACAACCCAACCCTGCACACCATGGTCTAAATTGCCAGGTCACAAAAACCCTAAGGAACCAGAGAAGGTTGGGGACGGGGACTCACTGAAACAGCTGTTATGAGACAGATGGCAGAATCGCATCAAATAAAATGTGTACAATTTATAGAACACACCATAAAAAAGGGCTCTTACGTATACGGGATCATGGCTTAACATCTCATCCGACGGACGACGGCCTATCCAAGTCCATCGGTGTCCCCTAATGACCAAACGCAGAGCGGGGAGTTTTGTAGAAATCAATCTCAAAGCTGACCCAGACGGGATTAGAACCTGGGTTGGGTTGTTTTAACTCTGAGCGGCACATTTTTGCACACAATGGACTAAATGGCCAGCTCACAAGGAACCCAAGGGCTTAGAAAAGGTTGAGGGTTGGGTTGGGTTGTTTTACCTCTGAGCGGCACTTTTTTTGCATACCATGGGGTAAATAGCCAGGTCACATGGACCCCGAAGGCTCAGAGAAGGTTGAAGGAGGGGACCCACTGGAACAGCTGTTGGGAGACAGATGGTAGCCTACCGTCAAGACCATCCAGCGTGTTCTTTAACATGCACAGGGTATGACTCTCCCGCACACGGGGCCACGGCTTAACGTCCTATCCGACGGACGGCGGCCTTTCCAAGCCCATCGGTGTCCCCTACTGACCGTGGGCAGGGCGGGGAATTTTGCGGAGATAAATCTCAACGCTGCTCCAGCTGGGACTCGAACCTGGAAACTACAGATTACGAGCCTGGCGCGCTACCGACTGAGTCACCCCCTCCCTGGCTGCTTGAGGATGATGATGATGAGTTGGTTTTTTTATCTCTGAGTGACAATGTCTCAGTCGGTACCTTAGGTTCGAATCCAACATGGACCAGTATTTAGATTTTTCTCTGCAAAATTCTCCACCCTGCCCAAGGTCAGTAAGAGGCACCGCTTGGCTGGGAAGAACGCCGTCCGTCGGATGGGACGTTAAGGCCGCCCACACGTGTACGGGAGAGCCATGCCTCGTGCACGTTAAAGAACACGCTGGATGGCTTTGACGGGTAGCTCCGTCTCCCAATAGCTTTCCAATGGGTCTCCTCCACCAACTTTCACTAAGTCTTAGGGGTTGGGTTGTTTTACCTCTGAGCGGCACTTTTTGCATACCATGGGCTAATTGGCCAGGTCACAAGGACCCCGAAGGCTCAGAGAAGGTTGGGAGAGAGGACTCGTAGGAACAGATGTTGGAAACCAAATGGTAGATTCGCCACAATGCTTGGGGCGGGGGTGGCTCAGTCGGTTGCGTGCCATGCTCGAAATCTGTAGTTCCCAGGTTCGAGTCCCAGCTGGGTCAGCGTTAAGATTTATCTCCTCAAAATTCCCCGCTCTGCCCACGGTCAGTAGGGGACACCGATGGGCTTGGAAAGGCCGCCGTCCGTCGTATGGAACGTTAAGCCGTGACCCCGTGTGCGGGAGAGCCATACCCTGTGCACGTTAAAGAACACGCTGGATGGCCTTGATGGGAGGCTACCATCTGTCTCCCAACAGCTGTTCCAGTGGGTCCCCTCCCCCAACCTTCTCTGAGCCTTCGGGGTCCATGTGACCTGGCCATTTAGCCCATAGTGTGCAAAAAAGTGCCGTTCAGAGGTACAACAGCCCAACCCAACCCGACAAGGCCATTCAGAGTTTTCTTTAAAGTACACAGGGTAGGGCTCTACTGCATACGAGGCCACGGCTTAACGTCCCATTAAACGGACGGTGGTCTTTCCAAACCCATCGGTGTCCCCTACTGACCGTGGGCAGGGAATTTTGCCGAGAAAAATCTCAACGCTGGCCCAGCTAGGACTGAACCTGGGAACTGTAAATTACGAGCCTGGCGCGCTACCGACTGAGCCACCCCCACCCCTAAGTTTTCGCGGTCCTTGTAACCTGGCCATTTAGCCCTCCGCAAAATTCCCCTCCCTTCCCACGGTCAGTAGGGGACACCGATGTGCTTGGAAAGGCCGACGTCCGTCGGATGGGACGTTAAGCCGTGGCTCCGTGTACGGGAGAACCTTACCCTGTGCACGTTAAAGAACACGCTGGATGGCCTTGACGGGAGGCTACTATCTGTCTCCCAACAACTATTCCAGTGGGTCCCCTTTCCCAACTTTCTCTGAGCCTACGGGGTCCATGTGACCTGGCCATTTAGCCCATGGTGTACAAAAAAGTGCCGCTCAGAGGTAAAACAACCCAACGTTAAAGAACACGCTGGATGGCTTTGACGGGAGGCTACCATCTGTCTCCCAACAGCTGTTCCAGTGGGTCTCCTCCCCCAACCTTCTCTGAGCCTTCGGGGTCCATGTGACCTGGCCATTTAGCCCATGGTGTGTAAAAAGTGCCGCTCAGAGGTAAAACAACCCAACCCAACTGTAAAAGTTCACCTCAAAATTCATAAACAGCAACTCCATTGATACAAAAAATCGTCTTCAAAAAATCTCAAAGGAAATTGGAAGTCGTGACTTGAACTATCAAAACACTAATCTTTTGCACCATACAGACTGTTAGGTTAAACTAAACAAACTTTGCTATCAAAAAAAAAACTCCAGGAAAAAAGAATAACTACACAACTAAAAGCAAAAAAAAAAAGACGAAAATTATTTTCTGCGATGTTACATTCAAGTTACAGCTTTCGTCGAGGTTTTGCAAAGGAGTCTCCGAGGTTCCTCGATACTTGCACGTCTCACCGCCTTTTTACACAAGACAGCAATTTCTGACGCTGCATCAATCACAGAATGCGGCTCCGCTTCGGCATGCAGGCCGAAGTGATATCGGCCCCCGTGATGTATGTTCAGCCTTCAAGCATTCAGGGTTTGCCTTATATGCTTCGCTGAAGACACAAAGAGCCGAAATTTTCAGCAGCAGCATCAGTTTCGGGCGAGAAGTTTGAAATGATCGCATTCTTCGGCGAAGAGCGTTTTGCTACAATTGTTGTTGATTTTGTTTAAGGGAAATGATGCTGATTCGGCATTTTCTGGAAAAGGAATTTCTCACGAAACAATGATCAACAGGGGTTGGGATGTTTTATTACTGAGGGGTGCTTTTTTTTTTAACGCAGTTGGGGGGGGGGGAGGCTCAGTCGGTAGCGCACCAGGCTCGTAATCTGTAGTTCCCAGGTTCGAGTCCCAGCTGGGTCAGCGTTGAGATTTATCTCCGCAAATATCCCCGCCCTGCCCACGGTCATTAGGGGACACCGATGGGCTTGGAAAGACCGCCGTCCGTCGGATGGAACGTTAAGCCGTGGCTCCGTGTGCGGGAGAGCCATACCCTGTGCACGTTAAAGAACACGCTGGATGGCCTTGACGGGAGGCTACCATCTGTCTCCCAACAGCTGTTCCAGTGGGTCCCCTCCCCCAACCTTCTCTGAGCCTTCGGGGTCCATGTGACCTGGCCATTTAGCCCATGGTGTGCAAAAAAGTGCCGCTCAGAGGTAAAACAACCCAACAACCCAATCCAACGCAGTTGGGGGTAAATAGACAGGTCACAAGGACCCCGAGGGCTCAGAGAACGTTTGGGAAAGGATAGCTGATGGGTTGTTTTATCTCTGAGCGGCACATTTTTGCACACCATGGGCTAAATGGCCAGGTCACATGGACCCCGAAGGCTCAGAGAAGGTTGAGGGAGGGGACCTACTGGAACAACTGTTGGGAGACAGATGGTAGTCTATGGAATAGGAATCGCCTATAGAACACGTAATGACAAATATAGCCAAGATTTTCATTCAAGTTGTAATTCGTTAACTTGGTAGTCGTTACGGTTTTACACGGTCAAGAAAATGCAACATGTATTTCGATTTTCACGGTTTCACACGGTTAAAACAGGAACAGATTTCAATTTGCACGGTTACGGTTTACACGGTCAAACCATACCACAGATTTCGATTTACACGGTACGATTTTACACGATCAAAAAATTAAACAGATTTCGATTTACATTGTTAAAGTATACATGGTCAAAAATGCAACAGATTTCAGTTTTCACGGTTACGGTTTTATATGGTCAGAGCAACAGATTTCGATTTACATGGTTCTCACACGGTCAAAAATGCAACAGATTAGCAGTTTTCACGGTTACGGTTGTACACGGTCAAAAGGGCAACAGATTTTAATTTGCACGGTTACGGTTTTACACGGTCAAAACATACAACATATTTCGATTTACATGGTACGGTTTTACACGATCAAAAAAACGACAGATTTCGATTTACACGTTTACGGTTCTCACACGGAGAAAAATACAACAGATTTCAGTTTTCACGGTTAAGGTTTTACACGGTCAAAAATGCAACTGATTTCAAATTTTCACGCTTTACGGTTTTACATGGTCAAAAGATACAACAGATTTCGATTTATACGGTACGATTTTACACAATCAAAAAATGACAAATTTCGATTTACACGTTTACGGTTCTCACACGGTCAAAAATGCAATAGATTTCAGTTTTCACGGTTACGGTATTACACGGCCAAAAATACAACTGATTTCAATTTTCACGGTTACGAGTTTACATGGGCAAAAGATACAACAGATTTCGATTTACACGGTTACGGTTTTACAAGGTCAAAAGATATGCTTTCAAAATGAGTTGCCGAGAAACCAGTGGAAATCTACAGACATATGTCAAGATTTTTGTTGAACGCCTTACGTAGATAAATAAATAAAAAATAATAAATACCCCCTCAAGCAGCTGCTTGCCACAGAGGTCTGACAGGAGCCTATCAGTTTATAGGCCACAGCAGAAGGTCTGAGAGGATGGCAGGACCTCAGCAGAAATGCAACACATACATCCATGCCTTACCCGGGGCTCGAACCCAGGTCCCTTAGATCAGTAGCCAAGCGCGCTAACCACTCGGCCATGGGACGGCTTTAAGTAGATATTCTTCTCTAAATTTTCGTCTCTAAATTCGATAGTGTACAGTCGCTTAAAAAAGTATCCGAACACTATGATTGATTACAGAATTCAGGAAAAATATCTGGAAACGATTTTTTTAGAAATTAGTGATCTGGCAACCTTCTGTCACGTGACACGAAGGTTGCCAGATCATTAATTTCTAAAAGATGCCAGATATTTTTTCTGAATTCTGCAATCAACCATAGTGTTCGGATATTTTTTAATATATATAATACGTATGAATATATAATGCAATGAATATTGAGCGTGTGCAGTTACCGTTCACAGCAAACTGGAGCGGTTGCGGTTAATGTTCACAGCACATTGGATCGTGTGAGCTCACAAAAACCTGGATCGTGTGGGCCCACTCACAGAAATATTGAGCGTGGTGCAGTTACCGTTCACAGCAAACTGGAGCGGTTGCGGTTAATGTTCACAGCACATTGGATCGTGTGAGCTCACAAAAACCTGGATCGTGTGGGCCCACTCACGGAAATATTGAGCGTGTGCAGTTATCGTTCACAGCAAACTGGAGCGTTTGCAGTAACTGCACACGCTCCAGTTTGCTGTGAACGGTAACTGGAGCGTGTACAGTTGCTGTATACGCTCCAGATATTTTTTCTGAATTCTGTAATCAACCATAGTGTTCGGATACTTTTTTGAGCGACTGTACATGTTACATTACCGATAAGTATTTTTCGTGTCAAAAATAGAAATATATGAGAAATTAATCTAAACTTTTCTGATTTAATGCCAATAAAGTACAAAATAATTTTTCATTAATACTTATTATTACTGCTGAACTCAAATTTGATATAAACATGCGTAAATAAACATTTCAGTGAACGTTTAATCAATAACAATAATATTTTTCAGATACCACCCCTGGGGCGGGGGTGGCTCAGTCGGTAGCCCGCCAGGCTCGTAATCTGTAGTTCCCAGGTTCGAGTCCCAGCTGGGTCAGAGTTGAAATTTATCTCCGCAAAATTCCACGCCCTGTCCACGGTCAGTAGGGGACACCAATGGGTTTGGAAAGGCCACCGTCCCTCGGATGGGACGTTAAGCCGTGACCCCGTGCGTGGGAGAGCCATACCCTGTGCACGTTAATAGAACACGCTGGATGATCTTGACGGGAGGCTACCATCTGTCTCCCAAAGCTGGTCCAGTGGGTCCCCTCCCCCAACCTTCTCTGAGCCTTCGGGGTCCATGTGACCTGGCCATTTAGCCCATGGTGTGCAAAAAAGTGCCGCTCAGAGGTAAAACAACCCAACGTTAAAGAACACAATGGATGACCTTGACGGGAGGCTACCATTTGTCTCCCAACAGCTGTTCCAGTGGGTCCCCTCCCCCAACCCTCTCTGAGCCTTCGGGGTCCATGTGACCTGGCCATTTAGCCCATGGTGTGCAAAAAAGTGCCGCTCAGAGGTAAAACAACCCAACGTTAAAGAACACATTGGATGGCCTTGACGGGAGGCTACCATCTGTCTCCCAACAGCTGTTCCAGTGGGTCCCCAACCTTCTCTGAGCCTTCGGAGTCCATGTGACCTAGCCATTTAGCCCATAGTGTGCAAAAAAGTGCCGCTCAGAGGTAAAACAACCCAACCCGCATCAAGAACTGTCGTTTTGTCACGGTGAAATGACAAAAGTCACGCAACAGCCCAATAAACGGTACTAAAGAAACAAAAACAACGAACATAAAAGCATTTAAAAATTAAACAGTCTTTTGGCGAGAAACACGTAGAGATTTTTGTCCCTGAAACTCGGATCTTTGTCACTTCAGAGTGAAATGTGCTACACTTGATTAAAGACTGCAGATCCAACGCGCACCAACGCCGCTAATCTGTAATGAAGCCCTTGATGTGCAAGCCGCTAAGCGAGTAGACTGAAAGCTAACGAGCTTTTGCTGACTGTGTACCCAACAAACGCCACCTCCTGATTGGCTGCGACAACACGGGCAAACAATTGCCAGAAGTAACAAGCTGGTGAAGTTTCTGACTTCACAGAAGCCCCCCTAGCCAAGGTTCTGTGATTAGATATATGCCGTTGATTGCAGTTCGCCAGGCTTTCCTTTTATTTCCGTTAGCGCCATGTCATCTTCGGGCCTTCTTTCTGGAGAAAAAAAGATGGGAAAGCTCTCGCTCTCAAGCTTTCTTCTGCGCGTGACACGAGGCACTCTTTTTCACACTCCGTCACTCCCGAGGTCTTTACGAAACAGACTCATTGGCAACGTGAGATAGAATGAATCTGTCGCTTCTTGTGATTCCAATGGCAGGTAGAAAATAACAGACGAAGTGGCAAGGAAATAGGATCACTTCACCTCCATCGTTCCAACTGTAACTACATGAAAAGAAATGGAAGACTTCTTCCCTGAAGTAGCTTTTCTTCTGGAAAACTTCTTCCCACAAGTAGCTTTTCGCTTTGAGGGTCAAATTATGGTCGTAAGTCGCTATTACTTTTTCCCCCTTTGTAGAGATTTCAACAGGATGTGAGCTATTTCGTTTCGGTAGTTACTTCTTCTAGTTGTTGGGTGTTGTTATGCTCTTTAGTTAAAAAGACACCGACCTAAAATACTGTCGGTAATTGTATTGAATTCTCTTACCAAATTGGCAGAAGGATGTCTTTTCGTACCGATTCTTTATATCAAGAAGAAACACAAAAAAAAGTGATCGTGAAAAGTGATAAGTTTTCACAAATAAGTGTGGTAATAAAAAGAGATAAATTTTCTGAAAAGTTGGGTTGTTTGGGTGTTTTACCTCTGAGCGGCACTTTTTTGCACACCATGGGCTAAATGGCCAGGTCACATGGACCCCGAAGGCTCAGAGAATGTTAGGGGAAGGGACCCACTGGAACAGCTGTTGGGAGACAGATGGTAGCCTCCCGTCAAGGCCATCCAGCGTGTACTTTAACGTTTGGTTGTTTTATCTCTTAGCAGCACTTTTTTGCACACAATGGGCTAAGTGGCCAGGTCACATGGACCCCGAAGGCTCACAGAAGGTTGGGGGAGGGGACCCACTGGAATAGCTGTTGGGAGACTGATGGTAGCCTCCCGTCAAGGCCATCCAGCGTGTTCTTCAACGTTGGGTTGTTTTATCTCTTAGCAGCACTTTTTTGCACACAATGGGCTAAGTGGCCAGGTCACAAGGACCCCGAAGGCTCAGAGAAGGTTGGGGGAGGGGACCCACTGGAACAGCTGTTGGGAGACAGATGATAGCCTGCCGTCATGGCCATCCAGCGTGCACAGGGTATGACATGCACGTCAAGGCCATCCAGCGTGCACAGGGTATGACGTGCATTAACGTGCACAGGGTATGGCTCTCCCGCACACGGAGCCACGGCTTAACGTCCCATCCGACTGACGATGGCCTTCCCAAGCCCATCGGTGTCCCCTACTGACCGTGGGCAGGGCGGAGAATATAAACTGAATTGGATTAACTATAAAACGAATAACAGAATAACAGAAATCTCTCAATAAAGCATCTACAAAGACAAAATATTTTTTTTCCATTTATTCCCTCGTATCGTTAAAGACTTAATTTAAGCTGTCGTCTCCAGACATCGTAGTTGTCGATGACATCCAACAAAAAATATTTGATAATTTGGTGCACAAGATAAATTGCATGCAAATTTTTTATTTATTTATTTTTTTAAGGAAAAGAACGATGTTGATCATTTTAGAAGGTTTGCACACTAGCTAGAACAAGGACCTTTTTATGATTTTTAACATGCACGAGGTTTTTTACTATTTTTAATTTATGATTTTATGAAGTTTTTAACCTGTTTCGCAATCAATAATATGTTTAAAAGAGTGTTCGACAAAGGGGCGGGGTGGCTCAGTCGGTTGTGCGCCAGGCTCGTAATCTGTAGTTCCCAGGTTCGAGTCCCAGCTGGGTCAGCATTCAGTATTATCTCCGCAAAACTCTCCGCCCTACCCACGGTCAGAAGGGGACACCGATGGACTTGGAAAGGCCGCCGTCCGTCGGATGGGACGTTAAGCCGTGGCCCCGTGTGCGGGAGAGCCATACCCTGTGCACGTTAAAGAACACGCTGGATGGCCTTGACGGGAGGCTACCATCTGTCTCCCAACAGCTGTTCCAGTGGGTCTCCTAACCCCAACCTTCTCTGAGCCTTTGGGGTCCAAGTGACCTGGCCATTTAGCCCATGGTGTGCAAAAAAGTGCCGCTCAGAGGTAAAACAACCCAACCCAAAGCACAATAAGACACCGATGGGCAGGCCGCATTCCGTCGGAAAGACGGACGGCGGCCTTTCCAAGCCCATCGGTGTGGGACGTTGAAGCCGGGACCCCGTGTGCGGGAGAGCATACCCTCTGCACGTTAAAGAACACGCTGGATGGCCTTGACGGGAGGCTACCATCTGTTTCCCAACAGTTGTTACAGTGGGTCCCTTGGGGTCCTTGTAACCTGGACATTTACCCCATGGTGTGCAAAAAAGGGCCGTCAGAGGTAAAACAACCCAACCCAACCTGTTCGATAATCGATTAAATGTTTAGCAATCAATTCAATCGTCACTGATGTTTTAACAATCTGTTCGACCACGCCGGTGTTAAATGGGCGGATGATACTTCTGTCGTCACTGGATAAATAGGGTTGGGGGTGGCTCAGACGGTAGCGCGCCAGGCTCGTAATCTGTAGTTCCCAGGTTCGAGTCCCAGCTGGGTCAGCATTGAGATTTATCTCCGCAAAAAATTCCCCGCCCTGCCCACGGTCAGTAGGGGACACCGATGGGCTTGGAAAGGCCGCCGTCCGTCGGATGGGATGTTAAGTCGTGGCCCCGTGTCCGGGAGAGTAATACCCTGTGCATGTTAAAGAACACGCTGGATGGCCTTGGTTATCACTGTTTGGCGCTGGAGGCTACCATCTGTCTCTCAACAGCTGTTCCAGTGGGTTTCCTCCCCCAATCTTCTCTGAGCCTTCAGGGTCCATGTGACCTGGCCATTTAGCCCATGGTGTGCAAAAAAGTGCCGCTCAGAGGTAAAACAACTCAACGTTAAAGAACACGCTAGATGGCCTTGACTGGAGGCTACCATCTGTCTCCCAACAGCTGTTCCAGTGGGTCCCCTCCCCCAACATTCTCTGAGACTTCGGGGTCCATGTGACCTGGCCATTTAGCCCATGGTGTGCAAAAAAGTGCCGCTCAGAGGTAAAACAACCCAACGTTAAAGAACACGCTGGATGGCCTTGACGGGAGGCTACCATCTGTCTCCCAACAACTGTCCCAGTGGGTCCCCAACATTCTCTGAGCCTTCGGGGTCCTTGTGACCTGGCCATTTAGCACATGGTGTGCAAAAAAGTGCCGCTTAGATATAAAACAACCCAACGTTAAAGAACACCCTGGATGGCCTTGACCTGAAGCTACCATCTGTCTCCCAACAGCTGTTCCAGTGGGTCTCCTCCCCCAACATTCTCTAAGCCTTCGGGGTCCGTGTGACCTGGCCATTTAGCCCATGGTGTGCAAAAAAGTGCCGCTCAGAGGTAAAACAACCCAACGTTAAAGAACACGCTAGATGGCCTTGACGGGAGGCTACCATCTGTCTCCCAACAGCTGTTCCAGTGGGTCTCCTACCCCAACCTTCTCTGAGCCTTCAGGGTCCATGTGACCTGCCCAATTAGCCCATGGTGTGCAAAAAAGTGCCGCTCAGACGTGAAACAACCCAACGTTAAAGAACACGCTGGATGGCCTTGACGGGAGGCTACCATCTGTCTCCCAACAGTTGTTCCAGTGGGTCCCCTCCCCCAACCTTCTCTGAGCCTTCGGGGTCCTTGTGACCTGACCATTTAGCCCATAGTGTGCAAAAAACGGCCATTCAGAAGTAAAACAACCCAACGTTAAAGAACACGCTGTATGGCCTTGACGGGAGGCTACCATCTCTCTCCCAATAGCTGTTCCAGTGGATCCCCCCCCCCCCAACCTTCTCTGAGCTTCGGGGTCCATGTGACCTGGCCATTTAGCCAATGGCCTTTCCAAGCCCATCGGTGTCCCCAACTGACCGTGGGCAGGGCGGGGAATTTTGCGGAGATAAATCTCAACGCTGACCCAGCTGGGACTCGAACCTGGGAACTACAGATTACGAGCCTGGCGCGCTACCGACTGAGCCACCCCCCGCCCCAGATTTCAGCAGACCTTATCTATTTGATAGTTGAGTATGCCATTTTTAATACTTCTACATGCAATGTGTTCGGTGGTAAAATGCTATAATGTTCATTTGTAAACAAACATTATAGCTTTAAAGAAATTATTAATATTTGTTGCCGAAATAGAAATATTCCAATGTAAAAAATACTGCATCTCGAATATCAAAAAATAACGAATTAGCAATTCTTTATTTTTAAATTTTAAATGAAAAACGATTTTTTATTAATAATTGTTCTATGTTTTGTGGTAGATACGGGACGTCACATTACGTTTGAAATCTGTAGTTCCCAGGTTCGAGTCCCTGCGGGGTCAGCGTAGAGACTTATCTCTGCAAAACTGCCGCCCTGCCCACGGTCAGTAGGGGACACCGAAGGGCTTGGGAAGTCCGCCGTCCGTCGGATGAGACTCTAATCCGTGGCTCCGTGTGCAGCAGACCCTTTGCACGTTGAAGAATACGCTGGATGGCCTTGACGGGATGCTACCATCTGTTTCCCAGAGGGTCGCCTCCCCGAACATTCTCTGAGCCTTCGGGGTCCTTGTGAACTGGCCATTTAGCCCATGATGTGCAAAAAAGTGCCGCTCAGAGGTAAAACAACTCAACGTTAAAGAACACACTGAACGCCTTGACGGGAGGCTACCATCTCTCTCCCAACAGCTGTTCCAGTGGGTCCCCTTCCCCCAACCTTCTCTGAGCCTTCGGAGTCCATGTGACCTGCCCATTTAGCCCATTGTGTGCAAAAAAGTGCCGCTCAGAGGTAAAACAACCCAACGCAACCTGGCCATTTAGCCCATGGTGTGCAAAAAAGTGCCGCTCAGAGGTAAAACAATCCAACGTTAAAGAACACGCTTGATGGCCTTGACGGGAGGCTACCATCTATCTCCCAACAGCTGTTCCAGTGGGTCCCCTCCCCCCAACCTTCTCTGAGCCTTCGGGATCCATGTGACCTGGCCATGTAGTCCATTGTGTGCAAAAAAGTGCCGCTCAGAGGTAAAACAACTCAACGTTAAAGAACATGCTGGATGGCCTTGACGGGAGGCTACCATCTGTTTCCCAGAGGGTCGAGCTCTGAGCATTCGGGGTCCTTGTCACCTGGCCATTTAGCCCATGGTGTGCAAAAAAGTGCCACTCAGACGTAAAACAACCCAACTCATAGGTCTTAACTTTCACCTTTTTCTCTTCGTGGCATCAGCAACTTCGTCGAATATCAATGTTCGCTACGTCATTATGCGACGTGGAACGCGAAAACGTGATGAGCGGAATTCTAAAGTCGATTTCTCACGGAAGGCATCTTCGCCAACGTTCATTACATACCTGTCTGTGAAGTCCTCAACGCAGACATTCCTCTTCAATCGCTAAAATGGAGATGTGCTGGAAGGTTAGAAGTGTGAGACATCCATACGAAGCTTTCCACAGAAACTGCCTGGAAATTAACGATTTCTTTGTTCGCGTTTGCTATGGAGTCTAATTAATGAAGTTAATTAACTTCCCAGCGGATGAACTTGGAAGTAGTTCTGTAAGTCACGTGATCGGGCAAAGGAAATCACGTGGCACGCAGTCCTGCTACTTCCTCTGCTTTTAGCGGGTTTGTTTTGACGGATCATCTTTGCAGAGAAGGATTCTCTCTAAAGGGGATGATTTCGAAAATGGCTACACGTTTCCTGTTTTCCTCTGCGTTTATTTGTTCCAGGATGCGGAAATGCTCTCCATCATCAGTTGTAGGTGAGGATTATTCTTATTAGAAAATACTCTAAATGGAGGCCAGATTATAGTGCTGATCGGTCTATGATTCTTTTTGAAATGGAGTTATAGGTTGGGTTGTTTTACCTCTGAGCGGCACTTTTTTTTGCATGCAATGGGCTAAATGGCCAGATCACAAGGGTTGGGTTGTGTTACCTCTGAGCGGCATTTTTTTATACACCATGAGCTAAATGGCCAGGTCACAAGGACGCCGAAAGCTCAGAGAAGGCTCGGGGAGGGGACCCACTGGAACAGCTGTTGGGAGACAGATGGAAACCACCCGTCAAGGTCATCCAGCGTGTTCTTTAACGTTGGGTTGTTTTACCTCTGAGCGGCACTTTTTTGCACACCATAGGCTAAATGGCCAGGTCACATGGACCCCGAAGGCTCAGAGAAGGTTGGGGGAGGGGACCCACTGGAACAGCTGTTGGGAGACAGATGGTAGCCTCCCGTCAAGGCCATCCAGCGTGTTCTTTAACGTTGGGTTGTTTTACCTCTGAGCGGCACTTTTTTGCACATCATGGGCTAAATGGCCAGGTCACATGGACCCCGAAGGCTCAGAGAAGGTTGGGGGAGGGGACCCACTGGAACAGCTGTTGGGAGACAGATGGTAGCCTCCCGTCAAGGTCATCCAGCATGTTCTTTAAAGTGCACAGGGTATGGTTCTCCCGCACACGGGGCCACGGCTTAACGTCCCATCCGACGGACGGCGGCCTTTCCAAGCCCATCTGTGTCCCCTACTGACCGTGGGCAGGGCGGGGAATTTTGCGGAGATAAATCTCAACGCTGACTCAGCTGGGACTCGAACCTGGGAACTACAGATTACGAGCTTGGCGCGCTACCGACTGAGACACCCCCGCCCCCACCTTCCGATGGAATACACATATTCAAAGGTTAGCAGGGAAATTGCGTCTATGTGCATCTAAACTTTATAAACTACAATTTGTTGCAAGCACACATACATGTATTTTGGTTTACAAAGCTATCTGTGAATCAATATTGACTTATGGTTTAACAATATACGGCTCAACTAACCTCACAAATATAAAGAAAATAGAAACTATTCAATCATCCATTGCTAAAAATATAATCCCATACAACTTAAGAAATTCATTTTATCATAGCGAAGAAAGACTAAATTATCTAGGCATACTCTCTTTTCACAACCTTTACAAATACAGCATCACTTTAAAATATTTTTTTTATAATCAATTTAAATCTAAAATCTCTCATGGGAAAAACACAAGGTTACAATCCAAAATTTATTTCCAACTTCCAAAAATATTAAACAATTACGGGAAATGTACAAGGGCATATACAATACCTTACGTGTTCAATCAACTGCCAAGGGAAATTATTTTATTAAACAATTTTAAAGAAATCAAAAATAAGACTAAAAATTTTCTTCTAGGCACTAAATTTTAAATAAAAATTTCAACCACTACAATGGAGCTTCCACTGAAATTCACATAATTCGATGACATTGTTTTAAACTATATCTTATGTATTTTCATGCATAAGTATTATTATTCTCTCCTGCAGACAAGCAGATGCTTTGAGGGTCATTTGTTTAAACTTTTGTATAACTAACATGAATATGAATAAAGATTATTATTATTATTATTAAAAAAAGAATGTAAAAAGAAAATAATCCTCCAGTTTAATGAAAATTAAGCAATAGACGGTTAGAATCCCATCCACTTGGGGCGGGGGTGGCTCAGTCGGTAGCGCGCCAGGGTCGTAATCTGTAGTTCCCAGGTTCGAGTCCCAGCTGGGTCAGCGTTGAGATTTATCTCCGCAAAATTCCCTGCCCTGCCCACGGTCAGTAGGGGACACCGATGGGCTTGGAACGGCCGCCATCCGTCGGATGGGATGTTAAGCCGTGGCTCCGTGTGCGGCAGAGACATACCCTGTGCACGTTAATAGAACACGCTGGATGACCTTGACGGGAGGCTAACATCTACCTCCCAACAGCTGTTCCAGTGGGTCCCCTCCCCCAACCTTCTCTGAGCCTTCGGGGTCCATGTGACCTGGCCATTTAGCCCATGGTGTGCAAAAAAGTGCCGCTCAGAAGTACAACAACCCAACGTTAAAGAACACCCTGGATGGCCTTGACGGGAGGCTACCATCTGTCTCCCAACAGCTGTTCCAGTGGGTCCCCTCCCCCAACCTTCTCTGAGCCTTCGGGGTCCATGTGACCTGGCCATTTAGCCCATGGTGTGCAAAAAAAGTGCCGCTGAGAGGTAAAACAACCCAACGTTAAAGAACACGCTGGATGGCCTTGACGGGAGGCTACCATCTGTCTCCCAACAGCTGTTCTAGTGGGTCTCCTCCCCCAACCTTCTCTGAGCCTTCGGGGTCCATGTGACGTGGCCATTAAGCCCATGGTGTGCAGAAAAGTGCCGCTCAGAGGTAAAACAACCCAACCCATCCACTTATTTTGCATTCCCTTTCAACGAGATCTTTCAACTCTTAATTAAGGCCAGCGATATAGCATTTTCTAATCACTGATGCCCTCCTTTCTAAGCATCTGATGCAGTTCTTTTCCCAGCTCTGATCCTCATCAGTGTCACTTTCCATCATCCAAATGTCCTCTCTTTAAATACAATGAACCATTTTTACAACACAGCGCAGCGAAATCTCTAACGAATAACTTCAAACCGTAAACAATCTATTGAGCACTAGGACGTCTGTTAAAGTATGGGTCATAATTCATCCCCAGATCGATGCTCCACTACACCCCTTTTATAATTGACTCGCTCGGAAAAATAAGGATTTGTCGTGCTGGAATTTGCGGAGCTCCCACGCCGCCTGTTGCCGCTTCCATGACGGGCGGTTGAAGGTGGGAGCAGTCCCGGTCGAACATCTGTATCTCAACCTCGGTGACAAGCAAATTATGCAGCCAAAGTCTTACGGAAGGCCGCACGAATTAATGCTGCTGGCGCACGCATCTACAGTGATCAATAGTGGCAACATATAGGAAGTGTTAGAGTGGTTGTTGGGTTGTTTTACCTCTGAGCGGCACTTGTTTGCATACCATGGGCTAAATGGCCAGGTCACATGGACACCGAAGGCTCAGAGAAGGTTGGGGGAGGGGACCCACTGGAACAAGTGTTAGGAGACAGATGGTAGCTTCCCGTCAAGGCCATCCAGCGTGTTTTTTAACGTTGGGGATTTTTTTTACCTCCAAGCGGCACTTTTTTGTACACAATGGCCTAAATGGCCAGGTCACATGGACCCCGAATGATCAGAGAAGGTTGGGGGAGGGGACCCACTGGAACAAGCTGATGGGAGACAGATGGTAGCCTCCCGTCAAGGTCATCCAGCGTGTTCTTTAACGTTGAGTTGTTTTACCTCTGAGCGGCACTTTTTTGCACACCATGGGCTAAATTGCCAGGTCACATGGACCCCGAAGGCTCAGAGAAGGTTGGGGGAGGGAACCCTCTGGAACAACTGTTGGGAGACAGATGGTAGCCTCTCGTTAAGGCCATCCAGCGTGTTCTTTAACGTGCACAGGGTATGGCTCTCCCGCACACGGGGCCACGGCTTAACGTCCCATCCGACGGACGGCGGCCTTTCCAAGCCCATCGGTGTCCCCTACTGACCGTGGGCAGGGCGGGGAGTTTTGCGGAGATAAATCTCAACGCTGACCCAGCTGGGACTCGAACCTGGGAGCTACAGATTACGAGCCTGGCGCGCTACCGGCTGAGCCACCCCGCCCCAGTGGTAGAGTGATTTCTCGACGTTGTGTAGAAGTGTTTGCTGTACTTTACGTTCAAAATGCGAAAGGCCGGTTATTTCTCGCATTATGAGAACGGTTTGAAGAATGTCAGCCAATAATATCTGTAAGAATAAGCAGGAAGTGAGAATGTTCATTGAAACGATACGAATTCGCTTCAAAGGAAAGTGAAAGCATACCTTAAGACGTCTACATGGGTTGGGTTGTTTTACTGCACTTTTTTGCACACCATGGGCTAAATGGCAAGGTCACATGGACCCCAAAGGCTTAGAGAAGGTTGGGAGAGGTGACCTACTGGAACAGCTGTTGGAAGACAGATGGTAGCCTCCCGTCAAGACCATCAAGCGTGTTCTTTAACGTTGGGTTGTTTTACCTCTGAGCGGCACTTTTTTTCACACCATGGGCTAAATGGCAAGGTCACATGGGCCCCGAAGGCTTAGAGAAGGTTGGGAGAGGTGACCTACTGGAACAGCTGTTGGAAGACAGATGGTAGCCTCCCGTCAAGGCCATCAAGCGTGTTCTTTAACGTTGGGTTGTTTTACCTCTGAGCTGCACCTTTTTGCACACCATGGGCTAAATGGTAAGGTCACATGGACCTCGAAGGCTCAGAGAAGGTTCGGGGAGGGGACCCACTGAAATAGCTGTTGGGAGACAGATGGTAGCCTCCCATCAAGGCCATCCAGCGTGTTCTTTAACGTTGGGTTGTTTTACCTCTGAGCTGCACCTTTCTGCACACCATGGGCTAAATGGCAAGGTCACATGGACCCCGAATGATCAGAGAAGGTTGGGGGAGGGAACCCACTGGAACAAGCTGATGGGATACAGATGGTAGCCTCTCGTCAAGCCATCCAGAGTGTTCTTTAACGTTGAGTTGTTTTACCTCTGAGCGGCACTTTTTTGCACACCATGGGCTAAATTGCCAGGTCACATGGACCCCGAAGGCTCAGAGAAGGTTGGGAGAGGGGACCCACTGGAACAGCTGTTGGAAGACAGATGGTAGCCTCCCGTCAAAACCATCAAGCGTCTTCTTTAACGTTGGGTTGTTTTACCTGTGAGCTGCACTTTTTTGCACACCATGGGCTAAATGGCAAGGTCACATGGACCCCGAAGGCATAGAGAAGGTTGGGAGAGGTGACCTACTGGAACAGCTGTTGGGAGACAGATGGTAGCCTCCCGTCAAGGCCATCCAGCTTGTTCTTTAACATGCACAGGGTAGGGCTCTCCCGCACACGGGCCACGGCTTGACATCCATCCGACGGACGACTGCCTTTCCAAGCCCATTGGTGTCCCCTACTGACCATGGGCAGGGTGGGGAGTTTTGCAGAGATAATTCTCAACGCTGACCCAGCTGGGACTCGAACCTGGGAACTACAGATTACGAGCCTGGCGCGCTACCGACTGAGCCACCCCCGCCCCCCTTCATAACAGTTGCAGATATGTTGCTAATATTCTAATCAAATTCCTGAAGAAACAACATTATTAGAGATCAGCAATACAGTTTCCAGAAAATTAAATATGCAGTTATATTCTTATCGAGTTTTCTGACGTCATTAAACGAAACTTTGAACGATGTAAAAAAGCATCTGCCATCTTTGTGGACTTCCGTAAGATTTTTTGATACATTATATCACGATATTCTACTTGAATATTGTATACTTATGGTATCCGAGGTATTACTCTTAAATGCTTCGAAAATTAGTTCAAAAACTGAATGCATGTTATTGAAATTAATGAAGTTTTCAGTAAGAAGAGAACAATGTACACTGGTGTCCCATAAGGTTCAGTTTTAGGTCCGATCTTATTTATTATTTATATTAATCTAATAAACCATAAATTGAAGGGGTCTTCTTATATTTACGCTGATGACACCTCTGATTGTTTAAGAGGATGAGTTTAACAAAAATATTATTTAATTTCACATTAATCGTATTTTATATAAACGAAGATAAAACCAAATGGATGAGCTTTTATTCACCAGGAAATTATGATCTTTCATTTATGCGATTAAAAAACTTGACCTGTAATATCCTACTAACAGGATACCCATGATCCTGACTGCTGCGCGGCGGGGGTGGCTCAGTCGGTAGCGCACCAGGCTCGTAAACTGTAGGTCCCAGGTTCGAGTCCCGGCTGGGTCAGCGTTGAGATTTATCTCCGAAAAATTCCCCTCCCTGCCCACGGTCAGTAGGGGACACCGATGGGCTTGGAAAAGCCGCCGTCCGTCGGATGGGACGTTAAGCCGTGACCCCGTGTGCGGGAGAGCCATACCCTGTGCACGTTAAAGAACACGCTGAATGGTCTTGACGGGAGGCTACCATCTGTCTCCCAACAGCTGTTCCAGTGGGTCCCCTCCTCCAACCTTCTCTGAGCCTTCGGGGTCCTTGGTACCTGGCCACTTAGCCCATTGTGTGCAAAAAAGTGCTGCTAAGAGATAAAACAACCCAACGTTAAAGAACACGCTGGATGGCCTTGACGGGAGGCTACCATCTGTCTCCCAACAGCTGTTCCAGTGGGTCCCCTCCCCCAATCTTCTCTGAGCCTTCGGGGTCCATGTGACCTGGCCATTTAGCCCATGGTGTGCAAACAATTGCCGCTCAGAGGTAAAACAACCCAACGTTAAAGAACACGCTGGATGGCTTTGACGGGAAGCTACCCTCTGTCTCCCAACAGCTGTTCCAGTGGGTCCCCTCCCCCAACCTTCACTGAGCCTTCGGGGTCCTTGTGACCTGGCCATTTAGCCCATGGTGTGCAAAAAAGTGCCGCTCAGAGGTAAAACAACCCAACCCAACCTGATTGCTGCGGCTGAAATGTTAATGAGCGTATTAAGAATCATAAATACCTTGGATTTCACATGAATATAATGGAATACACATATTTTGAAACTAGCAGAGAAATTGCGTCTATGTGTATCTAAACTTTACAAATTGCAATTTGCTTCAAGCACACTGCAATCTGCCATCTATATTAACGATAAATTTGCAGTCTATATTGACCATAAGTCAATATATATATCTGTATTTATTATATATGGTTTCTATATTACTTATATATATTACTTACATATGGTTATCTATATTGACTTATATATTTGACTTAGATATGGGTTCACAATATATGGATCGATTAGATTAGACTCACAACTAGAAAGAATATAGAAACTATTCAATCTTCCATTGTTAATATTAGTCTTGGTTCTTTATCTATATTTATAGGGTTAGTTTGGTTCTTATTAGAGTTAGTTATGGTAGTGAAACTTGGACCATTTGCAAACAAGATAACAGGAAACTAGATGCTTTTGATTCCAGATGCTTACGCAGTATCTTGGGCATTAGGTGGTTCAACTTTGTAACTAATGATGAGGTTAGGCAAAGGAGTTTGCAACCTCCTTTAAGCAGCATATTGTGCAGAGAGAGACTCCGTTGGTTTGGCCATGTTGCCCGTATGGATAATTATAGATTGGTGAATAGGGTTATGAACAGTGTGCCTAAAGGCCTCAGAAAGAAGGGGAGACCTAGGATGCGGTGGGCAGACAATGTCAAACAGGACCTCGTTGGAATTGGTGTGCAGTGGCCAGATTTAGCAGATGTAGCTCAGGACAGACTTGCTTGGAGAACTAAATTGCACGGTCTTCTTTGACCTCCGTTGCCTATGGATGCTTGAGGAGGAGGATGATGATGATGAACGGTCTTCACCACGAGAAGGCGGTGTCGGAATTTAGGTGTCGGAATTAGGCCTAATTGGCTCTGTACATCATCACAGGGGATTGGTGCATAGCTCTCCTTCCAGTGAATATATATTTACAGACCAAAATCTTTATACAGTATTAAAAAAAGCAACAAAAGAAAGAAATAAAGGTACTTCATAAAACAACTAAAAATTCTTCCTGGCCTCAGTGTAGGATAAAAATTCTAGACCCAAATGAAAACTAAAATAAGTGAACTTCAACCCTTCATAGTCGTTTTATCGTTTCTGCAGAAACATTTTCGAAACGCGTTCTCGCTAATGGTGTGCATAACAATGTTCCATAATTTATTTCACTCGTTGATAAGAAAAATAAAAGTGTTCCTGTCACTTATCTAATTAAGTCCACGCAGACAATGTCCTCAAGGGATCAAAATGTTACAAAGGTCATACCTAATTATACAAATTTGTTTGTGTCTTTCTTTACATCTTGTCACACAGGAAGTTCTCTCTAATGAAGAGTTTCCCTACAGCAAAGAATGGGATCATTCTTTTACTGGTTTATGAGATGTACGATGATTTCCAGACGGAAAATAGAAAATTTCATTACTGCAACTTTTTCTACAAGTATTGAGAATTTGTTCATGCATAACAGACGACACAGTGCTGTACATTCTTGCGTTTAATTTTTTTTTTTCGGGAGGTTGGGAGGACTGTAGATGTAGATAGAATTTTCGCGCCGCTGTAGATGCATTTTCTTGTTTTCTGTTATTTATTAAACTCGTGTCTTTTACAAAATATATTCAGAAAGAATATTGTTCATTATTTGTAGAAAAAAACAGGTTATTATCAGTATAAGAATTTGGTTATTTAACGCTTTTATTACAATGTACATAACTTTATAACCAGGGATTGTACATAGCAGTATAGGCAGGAGATTATAGGCAGGGAATGTACATAACTTTATAGGCAGGGAATGTACATAACTTTATAGGCAGGGAATGTAAATAACTCTATAGGCAGGGAATGTACATAACTTTGTAGGCAGGGGATTATAAGCAGGGAATGTACATAACTTTGTAGGCAGGGGATTATAAGCAGGGAATGTACATAACTTATAGGCAGGAAATTGCAGTTATACAGCAATTTAAATTAAAATAGATAAATAAAAATCCTCTCAAGCAGCTGCTTGCCACAAATTAGGTTATTATCAGTATAAGAATTTGGTTTAATTATAATTTTAATCAATAAAATTGTAATAAGCTTTTATTACAATGTACATAACTTTATAGGCAGGGATTGTACATAGCATTATAGGCAGGAGGTTATATAGGCAATGAATGTTCATAACTTTATAGGCAGGGAATGTACATGACTTTATAGGCACGAGATTATAGACAGGGAATGTGCATAACTTTGTAGGCAGGGGATTATAGGCAGAGAATGTACATAACTTTATAGGCAGAAAATTCCTGTTATACTGCAATTTAAATTAAAATAAATAACTAAAAATCCCCTCAAACAGCTGCTTGCCACAAAATAGGTTATTATCAGTGTAAGAATTTGGTTATTTAACGCTTTTATTACAATGTACATAACTTTATAACCAGGGATTGTACATAGCATTATAGGTAGGAGATTATAGGCAGGGAATGTACATAACTTTATAGGCAGGGAATGTACATAACTTTATAGGCAGGAGATTATAGGTAGTCAATGTACATAACTTTATAGGCAGGGAATGTGCATAACTTTGTAGGCAGGGGATTATATGCAGGGAATGTGCATAACTTTGTAGGCAGGGGATTATATGCAGGGAATGTACATAACTTTATACGCAGGAAATTGCAGTCATACTGCATTTAAATTAAAATAAATAAGTAAAAATCCCCCTCAAGCAGCTGCTTGCCAAAATACAGGTTATTATCAGTATAAGAATTTAGTTATTTAACGCTTTTATTTACAATGTACATAACTTTATATGCAGGAGATTATAGGCAGGGAATGTGCATAACTTTGTAGGCAGTTGATTATAGGTAGGGAATGTGCATAACTTTGTAGGCAGGGGATTATAGGCAGGGAATGTGCATAACTTTGTAGGCAGGGGATTATAGGCAGGGAATGTGCGTAACTTTCTAGGCAGGGAATGTGCATAACTTTCTAGGCAGAGAATGTAAATAACTTTATAGGCAGAGAATGTGCATAACTTTATAGGCAGGGGATTATAGGCAGGGTATGTACATTGACTTGCTTGGAGAACTAAATTGCACGGTCTGGTTGGACCTCCGTAGCCCATGGCTGCTTGAGGATGATGATGATGATGATGATGTACATAACTTTATAGGCAGGAAATTGCAGTTATACTGCAAATTAAATTAAAATAAATAAATAAAAATCCCCTCAAGCAGTTGCTTGCCACAGAGGTCTGACAGGAGTCTGTCAGTTTATACGCCGAAGTAGAAGGTCTTTGAGGATGGCGGAACCTCATTAGAAAGACAACAAAAACATCCATGCCTTACTGGGACTCGAACACAGGTCCCTTCAATCACTAGCCAAGTGCGCTAACCACTCTGCCACCATTACCAGGTGGTAATCTTCGAGACCCACAAAATTTCCCACCCTTCAGTAGGGTACACCGATGGGCTATGAAACTCCGCCGTTCGTTGGATGGGACGTTAAGCATTGACACTGTGTGTGGGAGACCAATGCCCGGTGCATGTTAAAGAACACACTGGATGGCCTTGACAGGGGGGGGGCAATTATTTGTCTCCAAACAGCTATCAAGTTGGCCCATTCCTCCCAAACTTCTCTAAGCCCTTTGGGTCCCTGTGACCTGGACATTTAGCCCATTGTGTGCAAAACAGGGCAGTTCAGAGATAAAAATGTAGAATTTTTTACAATTTTTGAACACAGGAAGAAGTGCATATGGTTCTGAAACGTTTGCAAAGTATAGACCAGTCTTTAGTACAGAGGAATGGATTGCAATATGGAGCCATCTCTGGATATAATAAAACTAATTGCAATAAAAATGAAATCACTCTGCCTGAGAGGCAACAAAAACTGTTTTGCTACATTTCACAAGAAACCGCAAATACTGTTCTGCTATATTTCAAAAGAAACCGCAAGAAATGTTTTGCTACATTTTACAAGAAACCGCAAGAACTGTTTTGCTATATTTCACAAGAAACTACAACAACTGTTTTGCTACATTTCACAAGAAACCGCAAGAACTGTTTTGCTACATTTCACAAGAAACTGCAAGAACTGTTTTGCTACATTTCACAGGAAACTGCAAGAACTGTTTTGCTACATTTCACAAGAAACTGCAAGAATTATTTTTCCTACATTTCACAAGAATCCGCAAGAACTGTTTTGCTACATTTCACAAGAAACCGCAAGAACTGTTTTGCTACATTTCACAAGAATCCGCAAAAACTGTTTTGCTACATTTCATAACAAACCGCAAGAACTGTTTTGCTACATTTCACAAGGAACCGCACGAATGTTTTGCTACATTTCACAAGAAACTACAAGAACTGTTTTCCTACATTTCACAGAAAACTGCAAGAACTGTTTTGCTACATTTCACAAGAAACCGCAACTGTTTTGCTACATTTCACAGGAAACCGCAAGAACTGATTTGCTACGTTTCACAAGAAACTGCAAGAACTGTTTCACAAGAAACTACATTCACAGAAACTACATTTCACAAGAAACCGCAAGAACTGATTTGCTACATTTCAAAAGAAACTGCAAGAACTGTTTTGCTACATTTCACAGGAGACTGCAAGAAATGTTTTGCTACATTTCACAAGAAACTGCAAGAACTGTTTTGCTATATATGTCACAAGAAACTGCAAGAACTGTTTTGCTACATTTCACAGGAAACTGCAAGACCTGTTTTGCTACATTTCACAAGAAACTGCAAGAACTGTTTTGCTACATTTCACAAGAAACCGCACGAACTGTTTTGTTACATTTCACAAGAAACTACAAGAACTGTTTTGCTACATTTCACAGGAAACTGCAACAACTGTTTTGCTACATTTCACAAGAAACTGCAAGAACTGTTTTGCTATATTTCACAAGAAACTGCAAGCCCTGTTTTGCTACATTTCACAAGAAACTGCAAGAATTGTTTTGCTACATTTCAAAAGAAACTGCAAGAACTGTTTTGCTACATTTCACAAGAGACTGCAAGAAATGTTTTGCTACATTTCACAAGAAACTGCAAGAACTGTTTTGCTACATTTCACAGGCAACTGCAAGACCTGTTTTGCTACATTTCACAAGAAACTTCAAGTACTGTTTTGCTACATTTCACAAGAAACCGCACGAACTGTTTTGCTACATTTCAAAAGAAACTACAAGAACTTTTTTGCTACATTTCACAGGAAACTGCAAGAACTGTTTTGCTACATTTCACAAGAAACTGCAAGAACTGTTTTGCTATATTTCACAAGAAACTGCAAGCCCTGTTTTGCTACATTTCACAAGAAACTGCAAGAATTGTTTTGCTACATTTCACAAGAAACCGCACGAACTGTTTTGCTACATTTCACAAGAAACTACAAGAACTGTTTTGCTACATTTCACAGGAAACTGCAAGAACTGTTTTGCTACATTTCACAGGAGACTGCAAGACCTGTTTTGCTACATTTCACAAGAAACTGCAAGAACTGTTTTGCTATATTTCACAAGAAACTGCAAGAACTGTTTTGCTACATTTCACAGGAAACTGCAAGACCTGTTTTGCTACATTTCACAAGAAACTGCAAGAACTGTTTTGCTTCATTTCGCAACAAACGCAAGAACTGTTTTGCTACATTTCACAAGAAACCGCAAGAAATGATTTGCTACATTTCAAAAGCAACTGCAAGAACTGTTTTGCTACATTTCACAGGAGACTGCAAGAAATGTTTTGCTACATTTCACAAGAAACTGCAAGAACTGTTTTGCTACATTTCACAGGAAACCGCAAGAACTCTTTTGCTACATTTCACAAGAAACTGCAAGAACTGTTTTGCTACATTTCACAAGAAACCACACGAACTGTTTTGCTACATTTCACAAGAAACTACAAGAACTGTTTTGCTACATTTCACAGGAAACTGCAAGAACTGTTTTGCTACATTTCACAAGAAACTGCAAGAACTGTTTTGCTATATTTCACAAGAAACTGCAAGAACTGTTTTGCTACATTTCAGAGGAAACTGCAAGACCTGTTTTGCTACATTTCACAAGAAACTGCAACTGTTTTCCTACATTTCACAGGAAATTGCAAGAACTGCTTTGCTACATTTCACAAGAAACTGCAAGAACTGTTTTGCTACATTTCACAGGAAACTGCAAAACCTGTTTTGCTACATTTCACAAGAAACTGCAAGAACTGTTTTGCTATATTTCACAAGAAACTGCAAGACCTGCTTTGCTACATTTCACAGGAAACTGCAAGACCTGTTTTACTACATTTCACAAGAAACTGCAAGAACTGTTTCGCTACATTTCACAAGAAACTGCAAGAACTGTTTTGCTACATTTCACATGAAACTGCAAGACCTGTTTTGCTACATTTCACAGGAAACTGCAAGACCTGTTTTGCTACATTTCACAAGAAACTGCAAGAACTGTTTTGCTACATTTCACAAGAAACCGCAAGAACTGATTTGCTACATTTCAAAAGAAACTGCAAGAACTGTTTTCCTACATTTCACAAGAAACCACACGAACTGTTTTGCTATATTTCACAAGAAACTACAAGAACTGTTTTGCTACATTTCACAGGAAACTGCAACAACTGTTTTCCTACATTTCACAAGAAACTGCAAGAACTGTTTTGCTATATTTCACAAGAAACTGCAAGACCTGTTTTGCTACATTTCACAAGAAACTGCAAGAACTGTTTTGCTACATTTCACAATAAACCGCACGAACTGTTTTGCTACATTTCACAAGAAACTACAAGAACTGTTTTGCTACATTTCACAGGAGACTGCAAGAAATGTTTTGCTACATTTCACAAGAAACTGCAAGAACTGTTTTGCTACATTTCACAGGAGACTGCAAGACCTGTTTTGCTACATTTCACAAGAAACTGCAACTGTTTTGCTACATTTCACAGGAAACCGCAAGAACTGCTTTGCTACATTTCACAAGAAACTGCAAGAACTGTTTTGCTACATTTCACAGCAAACTGCAAGACTTGTTTTGCTACATTTCACAAGAAACTGCAAGAACTGTTTTGCTACATTTCACAGGAAACTGCAAGACCTGTTTTGCTACATTTCACAAGAAACTGCAAGAACTGTTTTGCTACATTTCACAAGAAACTACAAGAACTGTTTTGCTAAATTTCACAGGAAACTGCAAGAACTGTTTTGCTATATTTCACAAGAAACTGCAAGAACTGTTTTGCTACATTTCACAGGAAACTGCAAGAACTGTTTTGCTATATTTCACAAGAAACTGCAAGAACTGTTTTGCTACATTTCACAGGAAACCGCAAGAACTGCTTTGCTACATTTCACAAGAAACCGCAAGAACTGATTTGCTACATTTCACAGGAAACTGCAAGAACTGTTTTGCTACATTTCACAAGAAACTGCAAGAACTGTTTTGCTACATTTCACAAGAAACTGCAAGAACTGTTTTGCTACATTTCACAGGAAACTGCAAGAACTGTTTTGCTACATTTCACAAGAAACTGCAAGAACTGTTTTGCTACATTTCACAAGAAACTGCAAGAACTGGTGTTCTACATTTCTCAAGAAACCGCAAGAACTGTTTTGCTACATTTCACAAGAAACTGCAAGAACTGTTTTGCTACATTTCACAAGAAACCGCAAGAACTGTTTTGCTACATTTCACAAGAAACCGCAAGAACTGTTTTGCTACATTTCACAGGAAACTGCAAGAACTGTTTTGCTACATTTCACAGGAAACTGCAAGAACTGTTTTGCTACATTTCACAGGTGACTGCAAGAACTGTTTTGCTACATTTCACAAGAAACTGCAAGAACTGTTTTGCTACATTTCACAAGAAACCGCAAGAACTGATTTGCTACATTTCAAAAGAAACTGCAAGAACTGTTTTCCTACATTTCACAAGAAACCACACGAACTGTTTTGCTATATTTCACAAGAAACTACAAGAACTGTTTTGCTACATTTCACAGGAAACTGCAACAACTGTTTTCCTACATTTCACAAGAAACTGCAAGAACTGTTTTGCTATATTTCACAAGAAACTGCAAGACCTGTTTTGCTACATTTCACAAGAAACTGCAAGAACTGTTTTGCTACATTTCACAATAAACCGCACGAACTGTTTTGCTACATTTCACAAGAAACTACAAGAACTGTTTTGCTACATTTCACAGGAGACTGCAAGAAATGTTTTGCTACATTTCACAAGAAACTGCAAGAACTGTTTTGCTACATTTCACAGGAGACTGCAAGACCTGTTTTGCTACATTTCACAAGAAACTGCAACTGTTTTGCTACATTTCACAGGAAACCGCAAGAACTGCTTTGCTACATTTCACAAGAAACTGCAAGAACTGTTTTGCTACATTTCACAGCAAACTGCAAGACTTGTTTTGCTACATTTCACAAGAAACTGCAAGAACTGTTTTGCTATATTTCACAAGAAACTGCAAGAACTGTTTTGCTACATTTCACAGGAAACTGCAAGACCTGTTTTGCTACATTTCACAAGAAACTGCAAGAACTGTTTTGCTACATTTCACAAGAAACTACAAGAACTGTTTTGCTACATTTCACAGGAAACTGCAAGAACTGTTTTGCTATATTTCACAAGAAACTGCAAGAACTGTTTTGCTACATTTCACAGGAAACTGCAAGAACTGATTTGCTATATTTCACAAGAAACTGCAAGAACTGTTTTGCTACATTTCACAGGAAACCGCAAGAACTGCTTTGCTACATTTCACAAGAAACCGCAAGAACTGATTTGCTACATTTCACAGGAAACTGCAAGAACTGTTTTGCTACATTTCACAAGAAACTGCAAGAACTGTTTTGCTACATTTCACAAGAAACTGCAAGAACTGTTTTGCTACATTTCACAGGAAACTGCAAGAACTGTTTTGCTACATTTCACAAGAAACTGCAAGAACTGTTTTGCTACATTTCACAAGAAACTGCAAGAACTGGTGTTCTACATTTCTCAAGAAACCGCAAGAACTGTTTTGCTACATTTCACAAGAAACTGCAAGAACTGTTTTGCTACATTTCATAAGAAACCGCAAGAACTGTTTTGCTACATTTCACAAGAAACCGCAAGAACTGTTTTGCTACATTTCACAGGAAACTGCAAGAACTGTTTTGCTACATTTCACAGGAAACTGCAAGAACTGTTTTGCTACATTTCACAGGTGACTGCAAGAACTGTTTTGCTACATTTCACAAGAAACTGCAAGAACTGTTTTGCTACATTTCACAAGAAACTGCAAGACCTGTTTTGCTACATTTCACAAGAAACTGCAAGAACTGTTTTGCTACATTTCACAAGAAACTACAAGAACTGTTTTGCTACATTTCACAGGAAACTGCAAGAACTGTTTTGCTATATTTCACAAGAAACTGCAAGAACTGTTTTGCTACATTTCACAGGAAACTGCAAGAACTGTTTTGCTATATTTCACAAGAAACTGCAAGAACTGTTTTGCTACATTTCACAGGAAACCGCAAGAACTGCTTTGCTACATTTCACAAGAAACCGCAAGAACTGATTTGCTACATTTCACAGGAAACTGCAAGAACTGTTTTGCTACATTTCACAAGAAACTGCAAGAACTGTTTTGCTATATTTCACAAGAAACTGCAAGAACTGTTTTGCTACATTTCACAGGAAACTGCAAGAACTGTTTTGCTACATTTCACAAGAAACTGCAAGAACTGTTTTGCTACATTTCACAAGAAACTGCAAGAACTGGTGTTCTACATTTCTCAAGAAACCGCAAGAACTGTTTTGCTACATTTCACAAGAAACTGCAAGAACTGTTTTGCTACATTTCACAAGAAACCGCAAGAACTGTTTTGCTACATTTCACAAGAAACCGCAAGAACTGTTTTGCTACATTTCACAGGAAACTGCAAGAACTGTTTTGCTACATTTCACAGGAAACTGCAAGAACTGTTTTGCTACATTTCACAGGTGACTGCAAGAACTGTTTTGCTACATTTCACAAGAAACTGCAAGAACTGTTTTGCTACATTTCACAAGAAACCGCAAGAACTGATTTGCTACATTTCAAAAGAAACTGCAAGAACTGTTTTCCTACATTTCACAAGAAACCACACGAACTGTTTTGCTATATTTCACAAGAAACTACAAGAACTGTTTTGCTACATTTCACAGGAAACTGCAAGAACTGTTTTGCTACATTTCACAGGTGACTGCAAGAACTGTTTTGCTACATTTCACAAGAAACTGCAAGAACTGTTTTGCTACATTTCACAAGAAACCGCAAGAACTGATTTGCTACATTTCAAAAGAAACTGCAAGAACTGTTTTCCTACATTTCACAAGAAACCACACGAACTGTTTTGCTATATTTCACAAGAAACTACAAGAACTGTTTTGCTACATTTCACAGGTGACTGCAAGAACTGTTTTGCTACATTTCACAAGAAACTGCAAGAACTGTTTTGCTACATTTCACAAGAAACTGCAAGACCTGTTTTGCTACATTTCACAAGAAACTGCAAGAACTGTTTTGCTACATTTCACAAGAAACTACAAGAACTGTTTTGCTACATTTCACAGGAAACTGCAAGAACTGTTTTGCTATATTTCACAAGAAACTGCAAGAACTGTTTTGCTACATTTCACAGGAAACTGCAAGAACTGTTTTGCTATATTTCACAAGAAACTGCAAGAACTGTTTTGCTACATTTCACAGGAAACCGCAAGAACTGCTTTGCTACATTTCACAAGAAACCGCAAGAACTGATTTGCTACATTTCACAGGAAACTGCAAGAACTGTTTTGCTACATTTCACAAGAAACTGCAAGAACTGTTTTGCTACATTTCACAAGAAACTGCAAGAACTGTTTTGCTACATTTCACAGGAAACTGCAAGAACTGTTTTGCTACATTTCACAAGAAACTGCAAGAACTGTTTTGCTACATTTCACAAGAAACTGCAAGAACTGGTGTTCTACATTTCTCAAGAAACCGCAAGAACTGTTTTGCTACATTTCACAAGAAACTGCAAGAACTGTTTTGCTACATTTCACAAGAAACCGCAAGAACTGTTTTGCTACATTTCACAAGAAACCGCAAGAACTGTTTTGCTACATTTCACAGGAAACTGCAAGAACTGTTTTGCTACATTTCACAGGAAACTGCAAGAACTGTTTTGCTACATTTCACAGGTGACTGCAAGAACTGTTTTGCTACATTTCACAAGAAACTGCAAGAACTGTTTTGCTACATTTCACAAGAAACCGCAAGAACTGATTTGCTACATTTCAAAAGAAACTGCAAGAACTGTTTTCCTACATTTCACAAGAAACCACACGAACTGTTTTGCTATATTTCACAAGAAACTACAAGAACTGTTTTGCTACATTTCACAGGAAACTGCAACAACTGTTTTCCTACATTTCACAAGAAACTGCAAGAACTGTTTTGCTATATTTCACAAGAAACTGCAAGACCTGTTTTGCTACATTTCACAAGAAACTGCAAGAACTGTTTTGCTACATTTCACAATAAACCGCACGAACTGTTTTGCTACATTTCACAAGAAACTACAAGAACTGTTTTGCTACATTTCACAGGAGACTGCAAGAAATGTTTTGCTACATTTCACAAGAAACTGCAAGAACTGTTTTGCTACATTTCACAGGAGACTGCAAGACCTGTTTTGCTACATTTCACAAGAAACTGCAACTGTTTTGCTACATTTCACAGGAAACCGCAAGAACTGCTTTGCTACATTTCACAAGAAACTGCAAGAACTGTTTTGCTACATTTCACAGCAAACTGCAAGACTTGTTTTGCTACATTTCACAAGAAACTGCAAGAACTGTTTTGCTACATTTCACAGGAAACTGCAAGACCTGTTTTGCTACATTTCACAAGAAACTGCAAGAACTGTTTTGCTACATTTCACAAGAAACTACAAGAACTGTTTTGCTACATTTCACAGGAAACTGCAAGAACTGTTTTGCTATATTTCACAAGAAACTGCAAGAACTGTTTTGCTACATTTCACAGGAAACTGCAAGAACTGTTTTGCTATATTTCACAAGAAACTGCAAGAACTGTTTTGCTACATTTCACAGGAAACCGCAAGAACTGCTTTGCTACATTTCACAAGAAACCGCAAGAACTGATTTGCTACATTTCACAGGAAACTGCAAGAACTGTTTTGCTACATTTCACAAGAAACTGCAAGAACTGTTTTGCTACATTTCACAAGAAACTGCAAGAACTGTTTTGCTACATTTCACAGGAAACTGCAAGAACTGTTTTGCTACATTTCACAAGAAACTGCAAGAACTGTTTTGCTACATTTCACAAGAAACTGCAAGAACTGGTGTTCTACATTTCTCAAGAAACCGCAAGAACTGTTTTGCTACATTTCACAAGAAACTGCAAGAACTGTTTTGCTACATTTCACAAGAAACCGCAAGAACTGTTTTGCTACATTTCACAAGAAACCGCAAGAACTGTTTTGCTACATTTCACAGGAAACTGCAAGAACTGTTTTGCTACATTTCACAGGAAACTACAAGAACTGTTTTGCTACATTTCACAGGTGACTGCAAGAACTGTTTTGCTACATTTCACAGGTGACTGCAAGAACTGTTTTGCTACATTTCACAAGAAACTGCAAGAACTGTTTTGCTACATTTCACAAGAAACTGCAAGAACTGTTTTGCTGCATTTCACAAGAAACCGCAAGAACTGTTTTGCTACATTTCACAGGAAACCGCAAGAACTGTTTTGCTACATTTCACAAGAGACCGCAAGAACTGTTTTGCTACATTTCACAGGAGACCGCAAGAACTGTTTTGCTACATTTCACAAGAAATCGCCAGAACTGTTTTGCTACATTTCACAAGAAACCGCAAGAACTGTTTTGTTACATTTCACAAGAAACCGAAAGAACTGTTTTGCTACATTTCACAAGAAACCGCAAGAACTGTTTTGCTACATTTCACAAGAAACGGCAAGAACTGTTTTGCTACATTTCACAAGAAACCGCAAGAACTGTTTCGTTACATTTCACAAGAAACTGCAAGAACTGTTTTGCTGCATTTCACAAGAAATCGCAAGAACTGTTTTGCTGCATTTCACAAGAAATCGCAAGAACTGTTTTGCTGCGTTTCACAAGAAACCGCAAGAACTGTTTTGTTACATTTCACAAGAAACCTCAAGAACTGTTTTGCTACATTTAACAAGAAACCGCAAGAACTGTTTTGCTATATTTCACAAGAAACTGCAAGACCTGTTTTGCTACATTTCACAAGAAACTGCAAGAACTGTTTTGCTACATTTCACAATAAACCGCACGAACTGTTTTGCTACATTTCACAAGAAACTACAAGAACTGTTTTGCTACATTTCACAGGAGACTGCAAGAAATGTTTTGCTACATTTCACAAGAAACTGCAAGAACTGTTTTGCTACATTTCACAGGAGACTGCAAGACCTGTTTTGCTACATTTCACAAGAAACTGCAACTGTTTTGCTACATTTCACAGGAAACCGCAAGAACTGCTTTGCTACATTTCACAAGAAACTGCAAGAACTGTTTTGCTACATTTCACAGCAAACTGCAAGACTTGTTTTGCTACATTTCACAAGAAACTGCAAGAACTGTTTTGCTATATTTCACAAGAAACTGCAAGAACTGTTTTGCTACATTTCACAGGAAACTGCAAGACCTGTTTTGCTACATTTCACAAGAAACTGCAAGAACTGTTTTGCTACATTTCACAAGAAACTACAAGAACTGTTTTGCTACATTTCACAGGAAACTGCAAGAACTGTTTTGCTATATTTCACAAGAAACTGCAAGAACTGTTTTGCTACATTTCACAGGAAACTGCAAGAACTGTTTTGCTATATTTCACAAGAAACTGCAAGAACTGTTTTGCTACATTTCACAGGAAACCGCAAGAACTGCTTTGCTACATTTCACAAGAAACCGCAAGAACTGATTTGCTACATTTCACAGGAAACTGCAAGAACTGTTTTGCTACATTTCACAAGAAACTGCAAGAACTGTTTTGCTACATTTCACAAGAAACTGCAAGAACTGTTTTGCTACATTTCACAGGAAACTGCAAGAACTGTTTTGCTACATTTCACAAGAAACTGCAAGAACTGTTTTGCTACATTTCACAAGAAACTGCAAGAACTGGTGTTCTACATTTCTCAAGAAACCGCAAGAACTGTTTTGCTACATTTCACAAGAAACTGCAAGAACTGTTTTGCTACATTTCATAAGAAACCGCAAGAACTGTTTTGCTACATTTCACAAGAAACCGCAAGAACTGTTTTGCTACATTTCACAGGAAACTGCAAGAACTGTTTTGCTACATTTCACAGGAAACTGCAAGAACTGTTTTGCTACATTTCACAGGTGACTGCAAGAACTGTTTTGCTACATTTCACAAGAAACTGCAAGAACTGTTTTGCTACATTTCACAAGAAACTGCAAGACCTGTTTTGCTACATTTCACAAGAAACTGCAAGAACTGTTTTGCTACATTTCACAAGAAACTACAAGAACTGTTTTGCTACATTTCACAGGAAACTGCAAGAACTGTTTTGCTATATTTCACAAGAAACTGCAAGAACTGTTTTGCTACATTTCACAGGAAACTGCAAGAACTGTTTTGCTATATTTCACAAGAAACTGCAAGAACTGTTTTGCTACATTTCACAGGAAACCGCAAGAACTGCTTTGCTACATTTCACAAGAAACCGCAAGAACTGATTTGCTACATTTCACAGGAAACTGCAAGAACTGTTTTGCTACATTTCACAAGAAACTGCAAGAACTGTTTTGCTATATTTCACAAGAAACTGCAAGAACTGTTTTGCTACATTTCACAGGAAACTGCAAGAACTGTTTTGCTACATTTCACAAGAAACTGCAAGAACTGTTTTGCTACATTTCACAAGAAACTGCAAGAACTGGTGTTCTACATTTCTCAAGAAACCGCAAGAACTGTTTTGCTACATTTCACAAGAAACTGCAAGAACTGTTTTGCTACATTTCACAAGAAACCGCAAGAACTGTTTTGCTACATTTCACAAGAAACCGCAAGAACTGTTTTGCTACATTTCACAGGAAACTGCAAGAACTGTTTTGCTACATTTCACAGGAAACTGCAAGAACTGTTTTGCTACATTTCACAGGTGACTGCAAGAACTGTTTTGCTACATTTCACAAGAAACTGCAAGAACTGTTTTGCTACATTTCACAAGAAACCGCAAGAACTGATTTGCTACATTTCAAAAGAAACTGCAAGAACTGTTTTCCTACATTTCACAAGAAACCACACGAACTGTTTTGCTATATTTCACAAGAAACTACAAGAACTGTTTTGCTACATTTCACAGGAAACTGCAAGAACTGTTTTGCTACATTTCACAGGTGACTGCAAGAACTGTTTTGCTACATTTCACAAGAAACTGCAAGAACTGTTTTGCTACATTTCACAAGAAACCGCAAGAACTGATTTGCTACATTTCAAAAGAAACTGCAAGAACTGTTTTCCTACATTTCACAAGAAACCACACGAACTGTTTTGCTATATTTCACAAGAAACTACAAGAACTGTTTTGCTACATTTCACAGGTGACTGCAAGAACTGTTTTGCTACATTTCACAAGAAACTGCAAGAACTGTTTTGCTACATTTCACAAGAAACTGCAAGACCTGTTTTGCTACATTTCACAAGAAACTGCAAGAACTGTTTTGCTACATTTCACAAGAAACTACAAGAACTGTTTTGCTACATTTCACAGGAAACTGCAAGAACTGTTTTGCTATATTTCACAAGAAACTGCAAGAACTGTTTTGCTACATTTCACAGGAAACTGCAAGAACTGTTTTGCTATATTTCACAAGAAACTGCAAGAACTGTTTTGCTACATTTCACAGGAAACCGCAAGAACTGCTTTGCTACATTTCACAAGAAACCGCAAGAACTGATTTGCTACATTTCACAGGAAACTGCAAGAACTGTTTTGCTACATTTCACAAGAAACTGCAAGAACTGTTTTGCTACATTTCACAAGAAACTGCAAGAACTGTTTTGCTACATTTCACAGGAAACTGCAAGAACTGTTTTGCTACATTTCACAAGAAACTGCAAGAACTGTTTTGCTACATTTCACAAGAAACTGCAAGAACTGGTGTTCTACATTTCTCAAGAAACCGCAAGAACTGTTTTGCTACATTTCACAAGAAACTGCAAGAACTGTTTTGCTACATTTCACAAGAAACCGCAAGAACTGTTTTGCTACATTTCACAAGAAACCGCAAGAACTGTTTTGCTACATTTCACAGGAAACTGCAAGAACTGTTTTGCTACATTTCACAGGAAACTGCAAGAACTGTTTTGCTACATTTCACAGGTGACTGCAAGAACTGTTTTGCTACATTTCACAAGAAACTGCAAGAACTGTTTTGCTACATTTCACAAGAAACCGCAAGAACTGATTTGCTACATTTCAAAAGAAACTGCAAGAACTGTTTTCCTACATTTCACAAGAAACCACACGAACTGTTTTGCTATATTTCACAAGAAACTACAAGAACTGTTTTGCTACATTTCACAGGAAACTGCAACAACTGTTTTCCTACATTTCACAAGAAACTGCAAGAACTGTTTTGCTATATTTCACAAGAAACTGCAAGACCTGTTTTGCTACATTTCACAAGAAACTGCAAGAACTGTTTTGCTACATTTCACAATAAACCGCACGAACTGTTTTGCTACATTTCACAAGAAACTACAAGAACTGTTTTGCTACATTTCACAGGAGACTGCAAGAAATGTTTTGCTACATTTCACAAGAAACTGCAAGAACTGTTTTGCTACATTTCACAGGAGACTGCAAGACCTGTTTTGCTACATTTCACAAGAAACTGCAACTGTTTTGCTACATTTCACAGGAAACCGCAAGAACTGCTTTGCTACATTTCACAAGAAACTGCAAGAACTGTTTTGCTACATTTCACAGCAAACTGCAAGACTTGTTTTGCTACATTTCACAAGAAACTGCAAGAACTGTTTTGCTACATTTCACAGGAAACTGCAAGACCTGTTTTGCTACATTTCACAAGAAACTGCAAGAACTGTTTTGCTACATTTCACAAGAAACTACAAGAACTGTTTTGCTACATTTCACAGGAAACTGCAAGAACTGTTTTGCTATATTTCACAAGAAACTGCAAGAACTGTTTTGCTACATTTCACAGGAAACTGCAAGAACTGTTTTGCTATATTTCACAAGAAACTGCAAGAACTGTTTTGCTACATTTCACAGGAAACCGCAAGAACTGCTTTGCTACATTTCACAAGAAACCGCAAGAACTGATTTGCTACATTTCACAGGAAACTGCAAGAACTGTTTTGCTACATTTCACAAGAAACTGCAAGAACTGTTTTGCTACATTTCACAAGAAACTGCAAGAACTGTTTTGCTACATTTCACAGGAAACTGCAAGAACTGTTTTGCTACATTTCACAAGAAACTGCAAGAACTGTTTTGCTACATTTCACAAGAAACTGCAAGAACTGGTGTTCTACATTTCTCAAGAAACCGCAAGAACTGTTTTGCTACATTTCACAAGAAACTGCAAGAACTGTTTTGCTACATTTCATAAGAAACCGCAAGAACTGTTTTGCTACATTTCACAAGAAACCGCAAGAACTGTTTTGCTACATTTCACAGGAAACTGCAAGAACTGTTTTGCTACATTTCACAGGAAACTGCAAGAACTGTTTTGCTACATTTCACAGGTGACTGCAAGAACTGTTTTGCTACATTTCACAAGAAACTGCAAGAACTGTTTTGCTACATTTCACAAGAAACTGCAAGACCTGTTTTGCTACATTTCACAAGAAACTGCAAGAACTGTTTTGCTACATTTCACAAGAAACTACAAGAACTGTTTTGCTACATTTCACAGGAAACTGCAAGAACTGTTTTGCTATATTTCACAAGAAACTGCAAGAACTGTTTTGCTACATTTCACAGGAAACTGCAAGAACTGTTTTGCTATATTTCACAAGAAACTGCAAGAACTGTTTTGCTACATTTCACAGGAAACCGCAAGAACTGCTTTGCTACATTTCACAAGAAACCGCAAGAACTGATTTGCTACATTTCACAGGAAACTGCAAGAACTGTTTTGCTACATTTCACAAGAAACTGCAAGAACTGTTTTGCTATATTTCACAAGAAACTGCAAGAACTGTTTTGCTACATTTCACAGGAAACTGCAAGAACTGTTTTGCTACATTTCACAAGAAACTGCAAGAACTGTTTTGCTACATTTCACAAGAAACTGCAAGAACTGGTGTTCTACATTTCTCAAGAAACCGCAAGAACTGTTTTGCTACATTTCACAAGAAACTGCAAGAACTGTTTTGCTACATTTCACAAGAAACCGCAAGAACTGTTTTGCTACATTTCACAAGAAACCGCAAGAACTGTTTTGCTACATTTCACAGGAAACTGCAAGAACTGTTTTGCTACATTTCACAGGAAACTGCAAGAACTGTTTTGCTACATTTCACAGGTGACTGCAAGAACTGTTTTGCTACATTTCACAAGAAACTGCAAGAACTGTTTTGCTACATTTCACAAGAAACCGCAAGAACTGATTTGCTACATTTCAAAAGAAACTGCAAGAACTGTTTTCCTACATTTCACAAGAAACCACACGAACTGTTTTGCTATATTTCACAAGAAACTACAAGAACTGTTTTGCTACATTTCACAGGAAACTGCAAGAACTGTTTTGCTACATTTCACAGGTGACTGCAAGAACTGTTTTGCTACATTTCACAAGAAACTGCAAGAACTGTTTTGCTACATTTCACAAGAAACCGCAAGAACTGATTTGCTACATTTCAAAAGAAACTGCAAGAACTGTTTTCCTACATTTCACAAGAAACCACACGAACTGTTTTGCTATATTTCACAAGAAACTACAAGAACTGTTTTGCTACATTTCACAGGTGACTGCAAGAACTGTTTTGCTACATTTCACAAGAAACTGCAAGAACTGTTTTGCTACATTTCACAAGAAACTGCAAGACCTGTTTTGCTACATTTCACAAGAAACTGCAAGAACTGTTTTGCTACATTTCACAAGAAACTACAAGAACTGTTTTGCTACATTTCACAGGAAACTGCAAGAACTGTTTTGCTATATTTCACAAGAAACTGCAAGAACTGTTTTGCTACATTTCACAGGAAACTGCAAGAACTGTTTTGCTATATTTCACAAGAAACTGCAAGAACTGTTTTGCTACATTTCACAGGAAACCGCAAGAACTGCTTTGCTACATTTCACAAGAAACCGCAAGAACTGATTTGCTACATTTCACAGGAAACTGCAAGAACTGTTTTGCTACATTTCACAAGAAACTGCAAGAACTGTTTTGCTACATTTCACAAGAAACTGCAAGAACTGTTTTGCTACATTTCACAGGAAACTGCAAGAACTGTTTTGCTACATTTCACAAGAAACTGCAAGAACTGTTTTGCTACATTTCACAAGAAACTGCAAGAACTGGTGTTCTACATTTCTCAAGAAACCGCAAGAACTGTTTTGCTACATTTCACAAGAAACTGCAAGAACTGTTTTGCTACATTTCACAAGAAACCGCAAGAACTGTTTTGCTACATTTCACAAGAAACCGCAAGAACTGTTTTGCTACATTTCACAGGAAACTGCAAGAACTGTTTTGCTACATTTCACAGGAAACTGCAAGAACTGTTTTGCTACATTTCACAGGTGACTGCAAGAACTGTTTTGCTACATTTCACAAGAAACTGCAAGAACTGTTTTGCTACATTTCACAAGAAACCGCAAGAACTGATTTGCTACATTTCAAAAGAAACTGCAAGAACTGTTTTCCTACATTTCACAAGAAACCACACGAACTGTTTTGCTATATTTCACAAGAAACTACAAGAACTGTTTTGCTACATTTCACAGGAAACTGCAACAACTGTTTTCCTACATTTCACAAGAAACTGCAAGAACTGTTTTGCTATATTTCACAAGAAACTGCAAGACCTGTTTTGCTACATTTCACAAGAAACTGCAAGAACTGTTTTGCTACATTTCACAATAAACCGCACGAACTGTTTTGCTACATTTCACAAGAAACTACAAGAACTGTTTTGCTACATTTCACAGGAGACTGCAAGAAATGTTTTGCTACATTTCACAAGAAACTGCAAGAACTGTTTTGCTACATTTCACAGGAGACTGCAAGACCTGTTTTGCTACATTTCACAAGAAACTGCAACTGTTTTGCTACATTTCACAGGAAACCGCAAGAACTGCTTTGCTACATTTCACAAGAAACTGCAAGAACTGTTTTGCTACATTTCACAGCAAACTGCAAGACTTGTTTTGCTACATTTCACAAGAAACTGCAAGAACTGTTTTGCTACATTTCACAGGAAACTGCAAGACCTGTTTTGCTACATTTCACAAGAAACTGCAAGAACTGTTTTGCTACATTTCACAAGAAACTACAAGAACTGTTTTGCTACATTTCACAGGAAACTGCAAGAACTGTTATGCTATATTTCACAAGAAACTGCAAGAACTGTTTTGCTACATTTCACAGGAAACTGCAAGAACTGTTTTGCTATATTTCACAAGAAACTGCAAGAACTGTTTTGCTACATTTCACAGGAAACCGCAAGAACTGCTTTGCTACATTTCACAAGAAACCGCAAGAACTGATTTGCTACATTTCACAGGAAACTGCAAGAACTGTTTTGCTACATTTCACAAGAAACTGCAAGAACTGTTTTGCTACATTTCACAAGAAACTGCAAGAACTGTTTTGCTACATTTCACAGGAAACTGCAAGAACTGTTTTGCTACATTTCACAAGAAACTGCAAGAACTGTTTTGCTACATTTCACAAGAAACTGCAAGAACTGGTGTTCTACATTTCTCAAGAAACCGCAAGAACTGTTTTGCTACATTTCACAAGAAACTGCAAGAACTGTTTTGCTACATTTCACAAGAAACCGCAAGAACTGTTTTGCTACATTTCACAAGAAACCGCAAGAACTGTTTTGCTACATTTCACAGGAAACTGCAAGAACTGTTTTGCTACATTTCACAGGAAACTACAAGAACTGTTTTGCTACATTTCACAGGTGACTGCAAGAACTGTTTTGCTACATTTCACAGGTGACTGCAAGAACTGTTTTGCTACATTTCACAAGAAACTGCAAGAACTGTTTTGCTACATTTCACAAGAAACTGCAAGAACTGTTTTGCTGCATTTCACAAGAAACCGCAAGAACTGTTTTGCTACATTTCACAGGAAACCGCAAGAACTGTTTTGCTACATTTCACAAGAGACCGCAAGAACTGTTTTGCTACATTTCACAGGAGACCGCAAGAACTGTTTTGCTACATTTCACAAGAAATCGCCAGAACTGTTTTGCTACATTTCACAAGAAACCGCAAGAACTGTTTTGTTACATTTCACAAGAAACCGAAAGAACTGTTTTGCTACATTTCACAAGAAACCGCAAGAACTGTTTTGCTACATTTCACAAGAAACGGCAAGAACTGTTTTGCTACATTTCACAAGAAACCGCAAGAACTGTTTCGTTACATTTCACAAGAAACTGCAAGAACTGTTTTGCTGCATTTCACAAGAAATCGCAAGAACTGTTTTGCTGCATTTCACAAGAAATCGCAAGAACTGTTTTGCTGCGTTTCACAAGAAACCGCAAGAACTGTTTTGTTACATTTCACAAGAAACCTCAAGAACTGTTTTGCTACATTTAACAAGAAACCGCAAGAACTGTTTTGCTACATTTAACAAGAAACCGCAAGAACTGTTTTGCTACATTTCCCAAGAAACCGCAAGAACTGTTTTGCTACATTTCACAAGAAACTGCAAGAACTGTTTTGCAACATTTCACAGGAAACCTCAAGAACTGTTTTGCTACATTTCACAAGAAACCGCAAGAACTGTTTTGCTACATTTCACACAATATTAGGTCACAAGGACTCCAAGAGCTCAGAGAAGGTTGGGCGACGGGATTCATACAAGTGATGGACAGTTTTTTTAAGGGCACCGATGTTCCCTTTCTCACCAACGACAGAGCAGGTGTTGGAGAGAAAATCTCAAACCAGACACAGTACTAACTCGATCCTGCTAACATTAATTTGCGTTGTACACAGTGGGCGAAATGACTGGTTCACAATGATCCCATGGGATGAGATGCGCCTTAGGGGGAGAAAATTCATTGGACACTATTAGAGTGACCTTGTATCATGAAATCCTAAGTAAGGCATAGCTTTCTTCTTGAGTGTTTCTGCCAAGGTATCACACCCTTCGTGGATGATCTGTTTTTAGTATCTTAGCGACAGACTCCAGTCAGAATAAAGTAGCAATTGTATTAAATGAGGAATCATTTTTTATTTATAGATGTCCTTCGTACCGTAATTGGGGTAAATATCAGTAGGGCTGTTTTACTTCTGAGCGGCACTTTTTTACACACAATGGGCTAAATGGCCAGGTCACAAGGATCCCGAAGTCTCAGAGAAGGTTGGGAGAGGAGACCCACTGGAACAGGTGTTAGGATACAGATGGTAGCCTCCCGTCAAGGCCATCCAGTGTGTTCTTTAACGTTGCGTTGTTTTACCTATGAGCGGGGTGCCGACTTGTTTTTCACACCATGGGCTAAATGGCTATGTCACATGGACCCCGAAGGCTCAGAGAAGGTTGGGGGAGGGGAACCACTGGAACAGCTGTTCAGAAACAGATGGTAGCCTCCCGTCAAGGCCATCCAAGCGTGTTCGTTAATGTTGGGTTGATTTACCTCTTAGCGACACCTTTTTTGCACACCATGGGCTAAATGGCTAGGTCACATGGAACCTGAAGGCTCAGAGAATGTTGGGGGAGGGGATCCACTGGAACAGCTGTTGGGTGACAGATGGTAGCCTCCCGTCAAGGCCATCCAGCGTGTTCTTTAACGTTGGATTGTTTTACCTCTTAGCGGCACCTTTTTGCACACCATGGACTAAATGGCTTGGTCACATGGATCCCGAAGGCTCAGAGAAGGTTGGGGGAGGGGACCCTCTGGAACAGCTGTTGGGAGACAGATGGTAGCCTCCCGTCAAGGCCATCCAGCGTGTTCTTTAATTTTCACAGGGTATAGCTCTGCCGCACACGGGTTCACGGCTTAACGTCCCATCCGACGGACGGTGGCCAAGCCCATCGGTGTCCCCTACTGACCGTGGGCAGGGCGAGGAGTTTTGCAGAGATAAATCTCAACGCTAATTAAGGTGAAGGTCGCTGCGTCGGAAGCGTGTCATGCTCGTAATCTTCAGTTTCCAGGTTCGAGTCCCAACTGTGCCGGTTCAGATTTAACTCCCTTAAACCCCCATCCCGTCCACTGTCAGAAAGGGGACACCGATGGGCTTAGAAAGGCCGCCGTCCGTCGGATTAGGTGCTAATTCGTGACTCTGTGTTCAGGAGAGCTATACCATCTGTGAAAGTTAAGTAACCACTGGATGGCCTTCACTGGAGACCTCCATCTATCTCCTCAGCTGTCCAATGTCTCTCCTCTTCCCCCAACCTTCTCTGAGCTATCTGCGCAAAACTCCCCGCCCTGCCCACGGTCAGTAGGGGACACCGATGGGCTTGGAAAGGCCGCCGTTCGTCGGATGTGACATTAAGCCGTGACCCTTGTACGAGAGAGCTACACCCTGCGCACGTTAAATAACACACTGGATGGGCTTGATGGGAGGCTACCATCTGTTTCCCAACAGCTGTTCCAGTTAGTCTCCTCCCCCAACCTTCTCTGAGCCTTCGGGGTCGATGTGACCTGGCCATTTAGCCCATGATATGCAAAAAAGTGCCACTCAGAGGTAAATACAACCCAACGTTAAAGAACACGCTGTATGACCTTGACGGGAGGATACCATCTGTCTCCCAACAGCTGTTCCAGTGGATCTTCTCCCCCAACCTTCTCTGAGCCTTCGGGGTCCATGTGACCTGGCCATTTAGCCCATTGTGTGCAAAAAAGGTGCCGCTAAGAGGTAAAACAACCCAACGTTAAAGAACACGCTGGATGGTTTTAACGAGAGGCTACCATCTGTCTCTCAACAGCTGTTCCAGTGGGTCCCCTCCCTCAACCTTCTCTGAGCCTTCGGGGTCCTTGTGACCTGGCCATTTAGCCCTGGGGCAGGGGTGGCTCAGTCGGTAGCGCGCCAGGCTCGTAATCTGTAGTTCCCAGGTTCGAGTCCCAGCTGGGTCAGCGTTGAGATTTATCTCCGAAAAATTCCCCGCCCTGCCCACGGTCAGTAGGGGACACCGATGGGCTTGAAAAGGCCGCCGTCCGTCGGATGGGACGTTAAGCCGTGGCCCCGTGTGCGGGAGAGCCACACCCTGCGCACGTTAAAGAACACGCTGGATGGCCTTGACGGGAGGTTACCATCTGTCTCCCAACAGCTGTTCCAGTGGGTCCCCTCCCCCAACCTTCTCTGAGCCTTCGGGGTCCATGTGACCTGGCCATTTAGCCCATGGTGTGCAAAAAAGTGCCGCTCAGAGGTAAAACAACCCAACCCAACCCATTTAGCCCAATCTGAGCAAAAAAATGACGCTCAGAGATAAAACAACCCAACTCTGGTCCATCGGGATCCTTGTTCACTGACCATTTAACCCAATGTGTGCAGAAAAAAAAGTACCGCTCAGAGGTAAACCAACTAACTGCCCATAAACATTATTTCAATGCTTTGTGATATCAGTCACATTATTTTGCACCCAAGACATTATCAGTCAACTTTACCTAATGTTCTTTACATTGATTCAACATCATTATACATCTCATTCGCTTCTAATACATTTAAACTTCATCTAAATTTAAAGAAACCCTCTTCCACATTCTTCAGACTTTACGGTCGCGGTTAAGAATGGCGATCCCTTTTTTTTTCAGTTCCGTTTCGTTTGCTCAACTGACAGACTTCGATAAGGAAGCGATGAACCATGATCATCCCACTCAAACCTTTTTTTGTATTTTCTGTCGCAGTACAGCAGCATCGTAAATTATTTCAGCACATCAAATCTGCTTCCTCTTTGCCCTTAATTTCGCTTCTTTGATTTTCTCACTTTCTAATTATCATTTCCTCGCCATTAGACTGAGGGATTATTTCCTTGAAAACCATTTTTTCTCACTCTCTAGTTGCCTATTTGTTAGAATCGATGGAAATGTACCTTCAAGAATTTAATAGTCTTATTCGGTTCTAGAAGAATCATTTTAACACATTGGTTTTTTTGGCATTGGATGATTTAGTGTCTTCTGCCAATGGGGGGCGGGGGGTGGATCAGTCGGTAGCGCGCCAGGCTCGTAATCTTCAGTTCCCAGGTTCGAGTCCCAGCTGGGTCAGCGTTAAGATTTATCTCCGCAAAATTCCCCGCACCTGCCCATGGTCAGTAGGGGACTTAGAAAGGCCGCCGTCCGTCGGATTAGGGCTTGGAAAGGCCGCCGTCCGTAGGATAGGACGTTAAGCCGTGGCCACGTGTGCGGGAGAGCCATACCCTGTGCACGTTAAAGAACATGCTGGATGGCCTTGACGGAAGGCTACCATCTGTCTCCCAACAGCTGTTCCAGTGGGTCCCCTCCCCCAACATTCTCTGAGCCTTCGGGGTCCACGTGACCTGGCCATTTAGCCCATGGTGTGCAAAAAAGTGCCGCTTAGAGGTAAAATAACCCAACACAACTTCTGCCAATGGATTGCTGGTTAAAAATTAAGTTTTTTATTTCCTGAAGGATTTTTTGAGCGAGAGAAACCGTTTGTATGTTGGGTTAAGTTATTTTACCTCTGGATGTCACCTTTTTGCACAATATGGGCTAAATGTCCAGGTCATATGGACTCCGAAGGCTCAGAGAAGGTTCGGGGAGGGGACCCACTGGAACAGCTGTTGGGAGACAGATGGTAGCCTCCCGTCAAGGACATCCAGCGTGTTCTTTAACGTTGGGTTGTTTTACCTCTGAATGGCACTTTTTTGCACACTATGGGCTAAATGTCCAGGTCACAAGGACCCCGAAGGCTCAGAGAATGTTCGGGGAGGGGACCCACTGTAACAGCTGTTGGGAGACAGATGGTAGCCTCCGGTCAAGGCCATGCAGCGTGTTCTTCAACGTGCACAGGGTATGGCTCTCCCGTACACGAGGCCACGGCTTAACGTCCCATCCGACGGATGACGGCCTTTCCAAGCCCATCGGTGTCAACTACTGACCGTGGGCAGGGCGGGGAATTTTGCGGAGATAAATCTCAGTGCTGACCCAGCTGGGACTCGAACCTGGGAACTGCATATTAGTTCCCAGGTTCGAGTCCCAGCTGGATAGAGCTATTATAGAGTCTGGCGCGCTAGCGACTGAGCCACTCCCGCCCCAGCCATTTAGTCCATTGTGTTCAAGAATAATTGTGTTCAATATACTGAACCTGGCCGTAAACCAGAATAAGTGTATTGATGGTTTGTTTATGAGTTCCAAATTGTTTTGAAATAAGCCGCTTGTCATTCCCAAGACACGGATTTGTCAGATCTGATCGACATTAACCACCCTCGTACAGTCGCTCAAAAAAGTATCCGAACGCTATGGTTGATTACAGAATTCAGAAAAAATATCTGGAGCGTGTACAGCAACTGTACACGCTCCAGTTACCGTTCACAGCAAACTGAAGCGTGTGCAGTTACTGCACACGCTCCAGTTTGCTGTGAACGGTAACTGCACACGCTCAACATTTGTGTGAGTGAGCCCACACGATCCAGGTTTTTGTGAGCTCACACGATCCAATGTGCTGTGAACATTAACCGCAACCGCTCCAGTTTGCTGTGAAAGGTAACTGCACACGCTCAATATTTCTGTGAGTGGGTCCACACGATCCAGGTTTTTGTGAGCTCACACGATCCAATGTGCTGTGAACATTAACCGCAACCGCTCCAGTTTGCTGTGAACGGTAACTGCACACGCTCAATATTTCTGTGAGTGGGCCCACACGATCCAGGTTTTTGAGAGCTCACACGATCCAATGTGCTGTGAACATTAACCGCAACCGCTCCAGTTTGCTGTGAACCGTAACTGCACACGCTCCATATTCATTGCATTATGTATTCATACCCATTATGTACAGTCGCTCAAAAAAGTATCGGAACGCTATGGTTGATTACAAAATTCAGAAGAAATATCTGGCAACGATTTTTTTTAGAAATTAGTAAACTGGCAGCCTTCGAATACGTACACGAAGGTTGCCAGATCATTAATTTCTAAAAAAATCGTTGCCAGATATTTTTTCTGAATTCTGTAATCAACCGTAGCGTTCGGGTACTTTTTTGAGCGACTGTACATTAAAAAAATATCCGAACACTATGGTTGATAACAGAATTGAGAAAAAATATCTGGCAACGATTTTTTTTAGAAATTAGTGATCTGGCAAACTTCGTGTCACGTGACACGAAGGTTGCCAGATCACTAATTTCTAAAAAAAATCGTTGCCAGTTATTTCTTCTGAATTCTGTAATCAACTATAATGTTCGGATACTTTTTTGAGTGACTGTAATTTCATTTCATTTCATTGTAATTTAATTCAATTTCCTCTAAATCTCGATTTTTTTCGAATCAGTGCAGCAAATGGGATTTTTAGACTATTGGAACGGACAAATACATCGATTCTACAACCCCCTTCCACCCCCCCAAAAAAAGAAATAATAAATAAACAAAAAATTAAATTGGATTTTCCCGAAATAATACTCAAAGTAGCAGCCCTCCTCCCCCCCCCCGCTGTCTGGGTTTCTGTCAACGCAGCTCAAGCAATCAAAAGATGACATGAGAAACTTCGTTACCTTTTAAATGAAAAAAAAACAACAATAAACTGCAGAATATTCTTGCCTTTAGGGTTCAGTGTTGTTTTCAAATGGAAATATTCCAGAATTTAATGAGATTATTGAGAATGGAAGAATTTGGAAAACACTGGTTTAAACAAGCAAAAAAGTGAATAGATGAATAAGTTTGTTGAAATGAGTTTAAACTGCATGCATGGATTTTAAATGCTTACTGGATATGGAGTTTTATGGAGTTTAAGATCTCTAATATTTAACCCTTTCAGGACCATAAGGTTTCTAAGAGTAAATATTAGTATGTAACTGTTTATTTTAGTTTGTTTAGACGTAAAATAAATAAAAATCATAAGAAAAATACATAACAATGTGTAGTTTTTTTGGAATTTTATGGGAAATATTTTTCCCAATGGACTATAAAGGTAACACAAATTATAGTTAGGCTCATTATGCAATGTCTTTTATTTATTGGTTTATTAGAACAAAATGTTAACTAAAATAATACAAAATTATGAAATAAAATTACTATACAAAATGATGTGCTAATTATGATATTCTGCGAAGCAATTTCTTTTGGTATTGAGGCAAAGATGGACATTGCACATAGTACATATATTATGCGTCCTGACAGTTCTGTTTTTTTTCTAAACGTTCCCGTTTACGTAATTGCGTTCGGCATACGTTCTATTTTGACATTCTGTATAAAAAATGCAGATAAGGTTATAATTAAATACGACAATCACCAATTTTAAAATGGAAAAAATGTTTCCCTTAGTCGTGAAAGGGTTAACTGAGAATCGTCATAGAGTGCTTTTTTTTGTTATGTAGATGCAATTTTTTCGACACTGCACCTTTCCTAAAGGTGTAGATATAGATAAATAGATGAGAGATATTTTTTATTTCAGATAATGTTTTACAGTATACAAAAACTTTTGAAGTCTCACAAGAGTAGGCTCGTTCGTGAGATCTACATACAGAAATAATTTCAATTGAAAACATTAGTGGTCACATTGAATATAATACACAAAACACAACGAAAACAACTCAAAAAATTCTAGTAATCCAGAAAGTGTGAAAGTCAGAAAGGTAGAACATTCAATATATGTGTGTTACATTCTCCCCGTGTATTATCACGACACACTACTTTTTCGTCGTGAATCATCGCGACACGCTATTTTTAGTTGTGAATAATCGCGACACCCTATTTTTAGCCGTGAATAATCGCGACACAAAATTTTTCGAAGTGAATCATCGCGACACGCTATTTTTAGCCGTGAATCATCACGACACCCTATTTTCAGCCGTGAATAATCGCAACACACTATTTTTAGCCGTGAATAATCGAGACACGCTATTTTAGCTGTGAATAATCGCGACACAAAATGTTTCGCCACATGGTATTTTTCGTCGTGAATCATCGCGACACGCTAATTTTCGCAGTGAATAATCGCGCCACAAAATTTTTCTCCATGAATTATCGCCACACGCTATTTTTAGCCGTGAATAATCGCGACACAATTGTTTACCATGAATCATCGCGACACGCTATTTTTTGTCGTGAATCATCGCGACCCTTGTCGTGAATCATCACGCCTTGACAGGAGGTTACCATCTGTCTCCCAACAGCTATTCCAGTGGGTACCCTCTCCCAAACTTCTCTGAGCCTTCGGGGTCCATGTGACCTGGCCATTTAGCCCATGGTGTGCCAAAAAAGTGCCGCTCAGAGGTAAAACAACCCAACGTTAAAGAACACGGTGGATGGCCTTGACAGGAGGCACCCATCTGTCTCCCAACAGCTGTTCCAGTGGGTACCCTCTCCCAAACTTCTCTGAGCCTTCGGGGTCCATGTGACCTGGCCATTTAGCCCATGGTGTGCAAAAACGTGCCGCTCAGAGGTAAAACAACCCAACGTTAAGGAACACGCTGGATGGCCTTGACGGGAGGCTACCATCTGTCTCCCAACAGCTATTCCAGTGGGTCTCCTCCCCCAACCTTCTCTGAGCCCTCGGGGTCCATGTGACCTGGCCATTTAGCCCATGGTGTGCAAAAAAAGTGCCGCTCAGAGGTAAAACAACCCAACGTTAAAGAACACGCTGGATGGCCTTGACGGGAGGCTACCATCTGTCTCCCAACAGCTGTTCCAGTGGGTACCCTCTCCCAACCTTCTCTGAGCCTTCGGGGTCCATGTGACCTGGCCATTTAGCCCATGGTGTGCAAATGAAGTGCCGCTCAGAGGTAAAACAACCCAACGTCAAAGAACACGTTGGATGGCCTTGACGGGAGGCTACCATCTGTCTCCCAACAGCTATTCCAGTGGGTCTCCTCCCCCAACCTTCTCTGAGCCTTCGGGGTCCATGTGACCTGGCCATTTAGCCCATGGTGTGCAAAAAAAGTGCCGCTCAGAGGTGAAACAACCCAACGTTAAAGAACACGCTGGATGGCCTTGACGGAAGGCTACCATCTGTCTCCCAACAGCTGTTCCAGTGGGTACCCTCTCCCAACCTTCTCTGAGCCTTCGGGGTCCATGTGACCTGGCCATTTAGCCCATGGTGCGCAAAAAAGTGTCGCTCAGAGTTAAAACAACCCAACCTTCTTTATCGATCATTAAAAACTTTCACGGACTTAACGACAATAACTCCTTTTATGGCAATGGTTTGCAAACTTTTTATAACGACGTCCCCTGGGCCAAGTGAATATTTTACCGAATCCCCCCCCCCTTCGGTATTATCGCTTCCCTCCTCTAAATGTCTGTGAAGTGGCGAGCAGAGAAATCAATTTAAAATTCACGTGAAAGTTCTGACAACTGTGAAGAAACAACATATTACAGCATAATGCTTGTGATAATTGACAGAAAATTGTAAAAGAGATACAATTAGTGAAAAAAGCATTTAAATGAACGGAACGATCATCAAGCTCCAAGGTATGTGGTTCTAAAACTAATGGGAGAGAGAATGGCTCAGTCGGTATCGCGCGAGGATCATAATCTGCAATTCCCACGTTCGGGTTGCGTTGTTTTACCTCTGAGAGGCACTTTTTTGCACACCATGTGCTAAATGGCCAGGTCACATGGACCCCGAAGGCTCAGAGAAGGTTGGGGGAGGGGACCCATTGGAACAGCTGTTGGGAGACAGATGGTAGCCTCCCGTCAAGGCTATCCAGCGTGTTCTTTAAGGTTGGGTTGTTTTACCTCTGAGCGACACTTTTTTGCACACCATGGGCTAAATGGCCAGGTCACATGCACCCCGAAGGCTCAGAGAAGGTTGGGAGAGGGTACCCACTGGAACAGCTGTTTGGAGACAGATGGTAGCCTCCCGTCAAGCCATCCAGCGTGTTCTTTAACGTGCACAGGGTATGGCTCTCCCGCACACGGGGCAAAGGCTTAACGTTCCATCCGACGGACGGCGGCCTTTCCAAGCCCATCGGTGATCCCTACTGACCGTGGGTAGGGCGGGGAATTTTGCGGAGATAAATCTCAACGCTGACCCAGCTGGGACTCGAACCTGGGAACTAGAGATTAGGAGCCTGGCGCGCTACCGACTGAGCCACCCCCGCGCCTCCCACGTTCGAGTCCCAGCTGGGTCAGCGTTCAGATTTTCGTCCGCCAAACTCCCCAACCTGCCCACGATCAGTAAGGGACATCGAAGGGCTTTCAAGGACCACCGTCCGTCGGATGGGACGTTGAGCCGTGGCCCCCTGTACTGGAGAGTCATACCCTATGCACGTTAAAGAACACGCTGGATGGCCTTGACGGGAGGATACCATCTGTCTCCTAACAGCTGTTCCAGTGGGTCCCCTCCCCCAACCTTCTCTGAGCCTTCGGGGCCCTTATGACCTGGCCATTTAGCCCATTGTGTACTAAAAATTGTCCCTCAGAGGTAAAACAACCCAAATCTAAGACTAATGAACAAAAATAAATAATCTCTGATATTTTGAGAATTTTAATCAATTAAATTTTCCCATACAACTCTCGTAGAAGCGAATCCCCCCACACCACACAGGTATACACCTACTATTCACAACTGCCTTCTCCGATTTCCCAAAGGATTCCACTCTTAACTTTCTAAACCACTGCTTACGGTTAATCGAAGTAGGCTTATGATAGAGATCTCTATGCGATCCTACCACTATTGCTTTCTCTTATCGAAGTAGGCTTATGATAGCGATTTCTATGCGATCCTACCACTATTCCTTTCTCTTATCGAAGTAGGCTTATGATAGCGATCTCTATGCGATCCTACCACTATTCCTTTCTCTTATCGAAGTAGGCTTATGATAGCGATCTCTATGCGATCCTACCACTATTCCTTTCTCTTATTGAAGTAGGCTTATGATAGCGATCTCTATGCGATCCTACCACTATTCCTTTCTCTTATCGAAGTAGGCTTATGATAGCGATTTCTATGCGATCCTACCACTATTCCTTTCTCTTATCGAAGTAGGCTTATGATAGCGATTTCTATGCGATCCTACCACTATTCCTTTCTCTTATCGAAGTAGGCTTATGATAGCGATCTCTATGCGATCCTACCACTATTCCTTTCTCTTTTCGAAGTAGGCTTATGATAGCGATCTCTATGCGATCCTACCACTATTCCTTTCTCTTATCGAAGTAGGCTTATGATAGCGATCTCTGTGCGATCCTACCACTATTCCTTTCTCTTTTCGAAGTAGGCTTATGATAGCAATCTCTATGCGATCCTACCACTATTCCTTTCTTTTATCGAAGTAGGCTTATGATAGCGATCTCTATGCGATCCTACCACTATTCCTTTCTCTTATCGAAGTAGGCTTATGATAGCGATCTCTGTGCGATCCTACCACTATTCCTTTCTCTTTTCGAAGTAGGCTTATGATAGCGATCTCTATGCGATCCTACCACTATTCCTTTCTTTTATCGAAGTAGGCTTATGATAGCGATCTCTATGCGATCCTACCACTATTCCTTTCTCTTATCGAAGTAGGCTTATGACAGCGATCTCTATGCGATCCTACCACTATTCCTTTCTCTTATCGAAGTAGACTATGTGACAGCTATTTCTAAGCGATCCTACCACTATTCCTTTCTCTTATCGAAGTAGGCTTATGATAGCGATCTCTATGCGATCCTACCACTATTCCTTTCTCTTATCGAAGTAGACTATGTGACAGCTATTTCTAAGCGATCCTACCACTATTCCTTTCTCTTATCGAAGTAGGCTTATGATAGCGATTTCTATGCGATCCTACCACTATTCCTTTCTCTTATCGAAGTAGGCTTATGATAGCGATCTCTATGCGATCCTACCACTATTCCTTTCTCTTATCGAAGTAGACTATATGACAGCTATTTCTAAGCGATCCTACCACTATTCCTTTCTCTTATCGAAGTAGACTATGTGACAGCTATTTCTAAGCGATCCTCCCACTATTCCTTTCTCTTATCGAAGTAGGCTTATGATAGCGATTTCTATGCGATCCTACCACTATTCCTTTCTCTTATCGAAGTAGGCTTATGATAGCGATCTCTATGCGATCCTACCACTATTCCTTTCTCTTATCGAAGTAGACTATATGACAGCTATTTCTAAGCGATCCTACCACTATTCCTTTCTCTTATCGAAGTAGACTATGTGACAGCTATTTCTAAGCGATCCTCCCACTATTCCTTTCTCTTATCGAAGTAGGCTTATGATAGCGATTTCTATGCGATCCTACCACTATTCCTTTCTCTTATCGAAGTAGGCTTATGATAGCGATCTCTATGCGATCCTTCCACTATTCCTTTCTCTTATCGAAGTAGACTATGTGACAGCTATTTCTAAAGCGATCCTACCACTATTCCTTTCTCTTATCGAAGTAGGCTTATGATAGCGATCTCTATGCGATCCTACCACTATTCCTTTCTCTTATCGAAGTAGGTTTATGATAGCGATCTCTATGCGATCCTACCACTATTCCTTTCTCTTATCGAAGTAGGCTTATGATAGCGATCTCTGTGCGATCCTACCACTATTCCTTTCTCTTTTCGAAGTAGGCTTATGATAGCGATCTCTATGCGATCCTACCACTATTCCTTTCTCTTATCGAAGTAGGCTTATGATAGCGATCTCTATGCGATCCTACCACTATTCCTTTCTCTTATCGAAGTAGGCTTATGATAGCGATCTCTATGCGATCCTACCACTATTCCTTTCTCTTATCGAAGTAGGCTTATGATAGCGATCTCTATGCGATCCTACCACTATTCCTTTCTCTTATCGAAGTAGGCTTATGATAGCGATCTCTATGCGATCCTACCACTATTCCTTTCTCTTATCGAAGTAGGCTTATGATAGCGATCTCTATGCGATCCTACCACTATTCCTTTCTCTTATCGAAGTAGGCTTATGATAGCGATCTCTATGCGATCCTAACACTATTCCTTTCTCTTATCGAAGTAGGCTTATGATAGCGATCTCTATGCGATTCTACCACTATTCCTTTCTCTTATCGAAGTAGGTTTATCATAGCGATCTCTATACGATCCTACCACTATTCCTTTCTCTTATCGAAGTAGGCTTATGATAGCGATCTCTATACGATCCTACCTCTATTCCTTTCTCTTATTGAAGTAGACTATGTGACAGCTATTTCTAAGGGATCCTACCACTATTCCTTTCTCTTATCGAAGTAGACTATGTGACAGCTATTTCTAAGCGATCCTACCACTATTACTTTCTCTTATCGAAGTACACTATGTGACAGCTATTTCTAAGGGATCCTACCACTGTTCCTTTCTCTTATCGAAGTACACTATGTGACAGCTATTTCTAAGGGATCCTACCACTGTTCCTTTCTCTTATCGAAGTGGACTATGTGACAGCTATTTCTAAGGGATCCTACCACTATTCCTTTCTCTTATCGAAATAGGCTTATGATAGCGATCTCTTTGCGATCCTACCACTATTCCTTTCTCTTATCGAAGTAGGCTTATAATAGCGATCTCTATGCGATCCTACCACTCTTTCTTTCTCTTATCGAAGTAGGCTTATGATGGCGATCTCTATGTGACCCTACCACTATTCCTTTCTCTTATCGAAGTAGGCTTATGATAGCGATCTCTATGCGGTCCTTCCACTATTCCTTTCTCTTATCGAAGTAGACTATGTGACAGCTATTTCTAAGGGATCCTACCACTATTCCTTTCTCTTATCGAAGTAGGCATATGATAGCGATCTCTATGCGACCCTACCACAATTCCTTTCTCTTATCGAAGTAGGCTTATGATAGCGACCTCTATGTGATCCTACCACTATTCCTTTCTCTTATCGAAGTAGGCTTATGATAGCGATCTCTATGTGATCCTACCACTATTCCTTTCTCTTATCGAAATAGGCTTATGATAGCGATCTCTTTGCGATCCTACCACTATTCCTTTCTCTTATCGAAGTAGGCTTATAATAGCGATCTCTATGCGATCCTACCACTCTTTCTTTCTCTTATCGAAGTAGGCTTATGATAGCGATCTCTATGTGACCCTACCACTATTCCTTTCTCTTATCGAAGTAGGCTTATGATAGCGATCTCTATGCGATCCTTCCACTATTCCTTTCTCTTATCGAAGTAGGCTTATGATAGCGATCTCTATGTGACCCTACCACTATTCCTTTCTCTTATCGAAGTAGGCATATGATAGCGATCTCTATGCGACCCTACCACTATTCCTTTCTCTTATCGAAGTAGGCTTATGATAGCGATCTCTATGTGATCCTACCACTATTCCTTTCTCTTATCGAAGTAGGCTTATGATAGCGATCTCTATGTGATCCTACCACTATCCCTTTCTCTTATTGAAGTAGGCTTATGATAGCGATCTCTATGCGATCCTACCACTATTCTTTTCTCTTATCTAAGTAGACTATGTGACAGCTATTTCTAAGGGATCCTACCACTATTCCTTTGTCTTATCGAAGTAGACTATGTGACATCTATTTCTAAGCGATCCTACCACTATTCATTTCCCTTATCGAAGTGGACTATGTGACAGCTATTTCTAAGGGATCCTACCACTATTCCTTTCTCTTTTCGAAGTAGGCTTATGATAGCGATCTCTATGCGATCCTACCACTATTCCTTTCTCTTATCGAAGTAGGCTTATGATAGCGATCTCTGTACGATCCTACCACTATTCCTTTCTCTTATCGAAGTAGGCTTATGATAGCGATCTCTATACGATCCTACCACTATTCCTTTCTCTTATCGAAGTAGACTATGTGACAGCGATCTCTATGCGATCCTACCACTATTTCTTTCTCTTATCGAAGTAGACTGTGAGACAGCTATTTCTAGGCGATCCTACCACTATTCATTTCCCTTATCGAAGTAGACTATGTGACAGCTATTTCTAAGGGATCCTACCACTATTCCTTTCTCTTATCGAAGAAGACTATGTGACAGCGATCTCTATGCGATCTTACCACTATTCATTTCTCTTATCGAAGTAGACTATGTGACAGCTATTTCTAAAGCGATCCTAAATCTATTCCTTTCTCTTATCGAAGTAGACTATGTGGCAGCTATTTCTAAAGCGATCCTACCACTATTCCTTTCTCTTATCGAAGTAGACTATGTGACAGCTATTTCTAAGCGAACCTCCCACTATTCCTTTCTCTTATCGAAGTAGACTATGTAACAGCTATTTCTAAAGCGATCCTACCACTATTCCTTTCTCTTATCGAAGTAGACTATGTGACAGCTATTTCTAAAGCGATCCTACCACTATTCCTTTTTCTTATCGAAGTAGACTATGTGACAGCTATTTCTAAGCGATCCTACCACTATTCCTTTCTCTTATCGAAGTAGACTATGTGACAGCAATTTCTAAAACGATCCTACCACTAGTCCTTTCTCTTATCGAAGTAGACTATGTGACAGCAATTTCTAAAGCAATCCTACCACTATTCCTTTCTCTTATCGAAGTAGACTATGTGACAGCTATTTCTAAGCGATCCTACCACTATTCCTTTCTCTTATCGAAGTAGACTATGTAACAGCTATTTCTAAAGCGATCCTACCACTATTCCTTTCTCTTATCGAAGTACACTATGTGACAGCTATTTCTAAAGCAATCCTACCACTATTCCTTTCTCTTATCGAAGTAGACTCTGTGACAGCTATTTCTAAGCGATCCTACCACTATTCCTTTCTCTTATCGAAGTAGACTATGTGACAGCTATTTCTAAGCGATCCTACCACTATTCCTTTCTCTTATCGAAGTACACTGTGACAGCTATTTCTAAAGCGATCCTACCACTATTCCTTTCTCTTATCGAAGTAGACTATGTGACAGCTGTTTCTAAAGCGATCCTACCACTATTCCTTTCTCTTATCGAAGTAGACTATGTGACAGCTATTTCTAAAGCGATTTTACCACTATTCCTTTCTCTTATCGAAGTAGACTATGTGACAACTATTTCGAAGCCATCCTCCCACTATTCCTTTCTCTTATCGAAGTAGACTATGTGACAGCTATTTCTAAGCGATCCTACCACTATTCCTTTCTCTTATCGAAGTAGACTATGTGACAGCTATTTCTAAAGCGATCCTACCACTATTCCTTTCTCTTATCGAAGTACACTATGTGACAGCTATTTCTAAAGCCATCCTACCACTATTCCTTTCTCTTATCGAAGTACACTATGTGACAGCTATTTCTAAGCGATCCTCCCACTATTCGTTTCTCTTATCGAAGTAGACCATGTGACAGCTATTTCTAAGCGATCCTACCACTATTCCTTTCTCTTATCGAAGTAGACTATGTGACAGCGATTTCTAAAGCGATCCTACCACTATTCCTTTCTCTTATCGAAGTAGACTATGTGACAGCTATTTCTAAAGAGATCCTACCACTATTCCTTTCTCTTATCGAAGTAGACTATGTGACAGCGATTTCTAAAGCGATCCTACCACTATTCCTTTCTCTTATCGAAGTAGACTATGTGACAGCTATTTTTAAAGCGATCCTACCACTATTCCTTTCTCTTATCGCAGTAGACTATGTGACAGATATTTCTAAAGCAATCCTACCACTATTCCTTTCTCTTATCGAAGTAGACTCTGTGACAGCTGTTTATAAGCGATCCTACCACTATTCCTTTCTCTTATCCAAGTAGACAATGTGACAGCTATTTCTAAGCGATCCTACCACTATTCCTTTCTCTTATCGCAGTAGACTTTGTGACAGATATTTCTAAAGCGATCCTACCACTATTCCTTTCTCTTATCGAAGTAGACTATGTGACAGCTGTTTCTAAGCGATCCTACCACTATTCCTTTCTCTTATCGAAGTGGACCATGTGACAGCTATTTCTAAGCGATCCTACCACTATTCCTTTCTCTTATCGCAGTAGACTATGTGACAGCTATTTCTAAAGCGATCCTACCACTATTCCTTTCTCTTATCGAAGTAGACTATGTGACAGCTATTTCTAAAGCGATCCTACCACTATTCCTTTCTCTTATCGAAGTAGACCATGTGACAGCTATTTCTAAGCGATCCTACCACTATTCCTTTCTCTTATCGCAGTAGACTATGTGACAGCTATTTCTAAAGCGATCCTACCACTATTCATTTCTCTTATCGAAGTAGACTATGTGACAGCTATTTCTAAGCGATCCTACCACTATTCATTTCCCTTATCGAAGTGGACTATGTGACAGCTATTTCTAAAGCGATCCTACCACTGTTCCTTTCTCTTATCGAAGTAGACTATGTGACAGCTATTTCTAAGCGATCCTCTCACTATTCCTTTCTCTTATCGAAGTAGACCATGTGACAGCTATTTCTAAGGGATCCTACCACTATTCCTTTCTCTTATCGAAGTAGGCTTATGATAGCGATCTCTATGCGATCCTACCACTATTCCTTTCTCTTATCGAAGTAGGCTTATGATAGCGATCTCTATGCGATCCTTCCACTATTCCTTTCTCTTATCGAAGTAGACTATGTGACAGCTATTTCTAAGCGATCCTCCCACTATTCCTTTCTCTTATCGAAGTAGACTATGTGACAGCTATTTCTTAGCGATCCTACCACTATTCCTTTCTCTTATCGAAGTAGACTATGTGACAGCTATTTCTAAAGCGATCCTACCACTATTCCTTTCTCTTATCGAAGTAGACTATGTGACAGCTATTTCTAAAGCGATCCTACCACTATTCCTTTCTCTTATCGAAGTAGACTATGTGACAGCTATTTCTAAAGCGATCCTACCAGTATTCCTTTCTCTTATCGAAGTAGACTATGTGACCGCTATTTCTAAAGCGATCCTACCACTATTCCTTTCTCTTATCGAAGTAGACTATGTGACAGCTATTTCTAAGCGATCCTCCCACTATTCCTTTCTCTTTTCGAAGTAGACCATGTGACAGCTATTTCTAAAGCGATCCTACCACTATTCCTTTCTCTTATCGAAGTAGACTATGTGACAGCTATTTCTAAAGCGATCCTACCACTATTCCTTTCTCTTATCGAAGTAGACTATGTGACAGCTATTTTTAAAGCGATCCTACCACTATTCCTTTCTCTTATCGCAGTAGACTATGTGACAGATATTTCTAAAGCGAACCTACCACTATTCCTTTCTCTTATCGAAGTAGGCTTATGATAGCGATCTCTATGCGATCCTTCCACTATTCCTTTCTCTTATCGAAGTAGACTATGTGACAGCTATTTCTAAGCGATCCTCCCACTATTCCTTTCTCTTATCGAAGTAGACTATGTGACAGCTATTTCTTAGCGATCCTACCACTATTCCTTTCTCTTATCGAAGTAGACTATGTGACAGCTATTTCTAAAGCGATCCTACCACTATTCCTTTCTCTTATCGAAGTAGACTATGTGACAGCTATTTCTAAAGCGATCCTACCACTATTCCTTTCTCTTATCGAAGTAGACTATGTGGCAGCTATTTCTAAAGCGATCCTACCAGTATTCCTTTCTCTTATCGAAGTAGACTATGTGACCGCTATTTCTAAAGCGATCCTACCACTATTCCTTTCTCTTATCGAAGTAGACTATGTGACAGCTATTTCTAAGCGATCCTCCCACTATTCCTTTCTCTTTTCGAAGTAGACCATGTGACAGCTATTTCTAAAGCGATCCTACCACTATTCCTTTCTCTTATCGAAGTAGACTATGTGACAGCTATTTCTAAAGCGATCCTACCACTATTCCTTTCTCTTATCGAAGTAGACTATGTGACAGCTATTTTTAAAGCGATCCTACCACTATTCCTTTCTCTTATCGCAGTAGACTATGTGACAGATATTTCTAAAGCGATCCTACCACTATTCCTTTCTCTTATCGAAGTAGACTATGTGACACTGTTTCTAAGCGATCCTACCACTATTACTTTCTCTTATCGAAGTAGACCATGTGACAGCTATTTCTAAGCGATCCTACCACTATTCCTTTCTCTTATCGCAGTAGACTATGTGACAGTTATTTCTAAAGCGATCCTACCACTATTCCTTTCTCTTATCGAAGTAGACTATGTGACAGCTATTTCTAAAGCGATCCTACCACTATTCCTTTCTCTTATCGAAGTCGACTATGTGACAGCTATTTCTAAGCGATCCTACCACTATTCCTTTCTGTTATCGAAGTAGACTATGTGACAGCTATTTCTAAGCAATCCTCCCACTATTCCTTTCTCTTATCGAAGTAGACTCTGTGACAGCTATTTCTAAGCGATCCTACCACTATTCCTTTCTCTTATCGAAGTAGACTATGTGACAGCTATTTCTAAAGCGATCCTACCACTATTCCTTTCTCTTATCGAAGTAGACTATGTGGCAGCTATTTCTAAAGCGATCCTCCCACTATTCCTTTCTCTTATCGAAGTAGACTATGTGACAGCTATTTCTAAAGCGATCCTCCCACTATTCCTTTCTCTTATCGAAGTAGACTATGTGACAGCTATTTCTAAGCGATCCTCCCACTATTCCTTTCTCTTTTCGAAGTAGACCATGTGACAGCTATTTCTAAAGCGATCCTACCACTATTCCTTTCTCTTATCGAAGTAGACTATGTGACAGCTATTTCTAAAGCGATCCTACCACTATTCCTTTCTCTTATCGAAGTAGACTATGTGACAGCTATTTTTAAAGCGATCCTACCACTATTCCTTTCTCTTATCGCAGTAGACTATGTGACAGATATTTCTAAAGCGAACCTACCACTATTCCTTTCTCTTATCGAAGTAGGCTTATGATAGCGATCTCTATGCGATCCTTCCACTATTCCTTTCTCTTATCGAAGTAGACTATGTGACAGCTATTTCTAAGCGATCCTCCCACTATTCCTTTCTCTTATCGAAGTAGACTATGTGACAGCTATTTCTAAAGCGATCCTACCACTATTCCTTTCTCTTATCGAAGTAGACTATGTGACAGCTATTTCTAAAGCGATCCTACCACTATTCCTTTCTCTTATCGAAGTAGACTATGTGGCAGCTATTTCTAAAGCGATCCTACCAGTATTCCTTTCTCTTATCGAAGTAGACTATGTGACCGCTATTTCTAAAGCGATCCTACCACTATTCCTTTCTCTTATCGAAGTAGACTATGTGACAGCTATTTCTAAGCGATCCTCCCACTATTCCTTTCTCTTTTCGAAGTAGACCATGTGACAGCTATTTCTAAAGCGATCCTACCACTATTCCTTTCTCTTATCGAAGTAGACTATGTGACAGCTATTTCTAAAGCGATCCTACCACTATTCCTTTCTCTTATCGAAGTAGACTATGTGACAGCTATTTTTAAAGCGATCCTACCACTATTCCTTTCTCTTATCGCAGTAGACTATGTGACAGATATTTCTAAAGCGATCCTACCACTATTCCTTTCTCTTATCGAAGTAGACTATGTGACACTGTTTCTAAGCGATCCTACCACTATTACTTTCTCTTATCGAAGTAGACCATGTGACAGCTATTTCTAAGCGATCCTACCACTATTCCTTTCTCTTATCGCAGTAGACTATGTGACAGTTATTTCTAAAGCGATCCTACCACTATTCCTTTCTCTTATCGAAGTAGACTATGTGACAGCTATTTCTAAAGCGATCCTACCACTATTCCTTTCTCTTATCGAAGTCGACTATGTGACAGCTATTTCTAAGCGATCCTACCACTATTCCTTTCTGTTATCGAAGTAGACTATGTGACAGCTATTTCTAAGCAATCCTCCCACTATTCCTTTCTCTTATCGAAGTAGACTCTGTGACAGCTATTTCTAAGCGATCCTACCACTATTCCTTTCTCTTATCGAAGTAGACTATGTGACAGCTATTTCTAAAGCGATCCTACCACTATTCCTTTCTCTTATCGAAGTAGACTATGTGGCAGCTATTTCTAAAGCGATCCTCCCACTATTCCTTTCTCTTATCGAAGTAGACTATGTGACAGCTATTTCTAAAGCGATCCTCCCACTATTCCTTTCTCTTATCGAAGTAGACTATGTGGCAGCTATTTCTAAGCGATCCTACCACTATTCATTTCCCTTATCGAAGTGGACTATGTGACAGCTATTTCTAAAGCGATCCTACCACTGTTCCTTTCTCTTATCGAAGTAGACTATGTGACAGCTATTTCTAAGCGATCCTCTCACTATTCCTTTCTCTTATCGAAGTAGACCATGTGACAGCTATTTCTAAGGGATCCTACCACTATTCCTTTCTCTTATCGAAGTAGGCTTATGATAGCGATCTCTATGCGATCCTACCACTATTCCTTTCTCTTATCGAAGTAGACTATGTGACAGCTATTTCTAAGCGATCCTACCACTATTCCTTTCTCTTATCGAAGTAGACTATGTGACAGCTATTTCTAAAGCGATCCTACCACTATTCGTTTCTCTTATCGAAGTAGACTATGTGACAGCTATTTCTAAAGCGATCCTACCACTATTCCTTTCTCTTATCGAAGTAGACTATGTGACAGCTATTTCTAAGCAATCCTCCCACTATTCCTTTCTCTTATCGAAGTAGACTCTGTGACAGCTATTTCTAAGCGATCCTACCACTATTCCTTTCTCTTATCGCAGTAGACTATGTGACAGCTATTTCTAAAGCGATCCTACCACTATTCGTTTCTCTTATCGAAGTAGACTATGTGACAGCTATTTCTAAAGCGATCCTACCACTATTCCTTTCTCTTATCGAAGTAGACTATGTGGCAGCTATTTCTAAAGCGATCCTACCACTATTCCTTTCTCTTATCGAAGTAGACTATGTGACAGCTATTTCTAAGCGAACCTCCCACTATTCCTTTCTCTTATCGAAGTAGACTATGTGACAGCTATTTCTAAAGCGATCCTACCACTATTCCTTTCTCTTATCAAAGTAGACTATGTGACTGCTATTCCTAAAGCGATCCTACCACTATTCCTTTCTTTTGTCGAAGTAGATTATGTGGCAGCTATTTCTAAAGCGATCCTACCAGTATTCCTTTCTCTTATCGAAGTAGACTATGTGACAGCTATTTCTAAAGCAATCCTACCACTATTCCTTTCTCTTATCGAAGTAGACTATGTGACAGCTATTTCTAAAGCGATCCTACCACTATTCCTTTCTCATATATTTCTTCGTTTCTTCCTTTATAGGAGAAGGCTGCCGCCAGCGGAGTTACCAGTGGCGACCCGCCACTCATCACTGACCTCACGTCTCCCTGCCTGTCCACAAGGCCACCTCGCCCCATGCGGCACCGCGACCCTCCCGTCACCTCCACACAGCCTCCCGGCACTCGACCTTTGTCCGCGAATCCAGGCTGTCGCTACTCTGCTGAGCTCCGCTAGACGTCTTGCTTCGTTTATGTGTTCGGACAGGACCACATTTCCTAAATGGTGCTGCCGAGGGCTAGCTCTTCGCAAGGTGAGCATGGCTCTACTTATTTTCTTCACACACATCCTAAATGATGCTGCAGAGTCTTTATTCTATTCACACACATCGTAAATGATACTTCCGAGTCTTTATTCTTTTCGCACACATCCTAAATGATGTTGCCGAGTCTTTATTCTATTCACACACATCCTAAATGATGCTGCAGAGTCTCTATTCTTTTCACACACATCCTAAGTGATACTGCCGAGTCTTTATTCTATTCACACACATCGTAAATGATGCTCCCGAGTCTTTATTCTTTTCGCACACATCCTAAATGATGTTGCCGAGTCTTTATTCTTTTCGCATAATCCTAAATGATGTTGCCGAGTCTTTATTCTATTCACACACACACACACACATCCTAAATGATGCTCCCGAGTCTTTATTCTTTTCGCACACATCCTCAATGATGTTGCCGAGTCTTTATTCTATTCACACACATCCTAAATGAGGCTGCCGAGTCTTTATTCTTTTCACACACATCCTAAGTGATACTGCCGAATCTTTATTCTTTTCACACACACATCCTAAATGATGCTGCCGAGTCTTTATTCTTTTCACACACATCCTAAATGATGCTGCCGAGTATTTATTCTTTTCATACATATCCTAAATGATGCTGCCGAGGGCTAGCCCTTCACAAAGTAAGCATAGCTCTCTTTATTCTTTTTACGCACATCCTAAATAATGCTGAGGAGGGTTAAACCCTCCCAAAGTAAGCATAGCTCTCTTTTTTTCTTTTCATACAGATCCTCAATGATGCTAATGAGGGCTAAACCTTCCTAAAGTAAGCACAGCTCTCTTTGTTCTGTTCTCACACTTTTTAAATGGTACTGTCGAGTCTTTATTCTTTTCATACACATCTTAAATGATGCTAATGATGGCTAACCCTTCCCAAAGAAGCTTAGCTATCTTTTATTCTGTTCCCACACTTCCTAAATGGTGCTTCCGAATCTTTATTCTTTTCACACACATCCTAAATAATGCTGCGAGTCTTTATTCTCTTCCACACATCCTAAATGATGCTGCCGACAGCTAACCCTTCCAAAAGTAAGCTTAGCTCTCTTTATTCTGTTCCCACACTTCCTAAATGGTGTTTCCGAATCTTTATTTTTTTCACACAAATCCTAAATGATGCTGCTTAGGGCTATCTCTTCCCAAAGTAAGCTTAGCTCTCTTTATTCTGTTCCCACACTTCCTAAATGGTGCTGCCAGGGCTAGATTTTCGCTAGGTGAACATGGCTCTACTTATTCTTTTCACAAACTTCCTAAATGATACTGCCGAGTCTTTATTTTTTTTACAAACACCCTAAATGATGTTGATGAGGGCTAACCCTTCCCAAAGTAAGCATGGCTATTTTTATTCTTTTCACACACATTCTAAATGATTCTGCCGAGGGCTATCCCTTCGCAAAGTAAGCGTGGCTTTCTTCATTCTGCTCCCACACTTCCTAAATGATGCTCCCAGGGCTAGCTTTTTGAAAGGTGAGCATGGCTCTACTTCTTCTCATCACACACTTCCTAAATGGTGCTGCCGAGTCTTTATTCTTTTCACACACATTCTAAATGATTCTGCCGAGGGCTAGCCCTTCGCAAAGTAAGCGTGGATCTCTTTATTCATTTCATACACATCCTAAATGATGCTGAGGAGGGCTAAGCATTCCCAAAATAAGCATAGCTCTCTGTATTCTGTTCCCACATTTCCTAATTGGTGCTGCCGAATCTTTATTCTTTTCACACACACATCCTAAATGATGCTGCTGAGTCTTTATTCTTTTTACACACATCCTAAATGATGCTGCCGAGTCTTTATTCTTTTCACATACTTCCTAAATGATGCTGCCGAGTCTTCATTCTTTTCACACACACCCTAAACAATGCTAACGAGACTAACTCTTCGCAAAGTAAGCATGGCTCTCTTTATTCTGTTCCCACACTTCTTAAATGATGCTTCCAGGGCTAGTTTTTTTCAAAGTAAGCATGGCTCTACCTATTTTCTTCACACACATTCTAAATGATGCTGCCGAGGGCTAGCTCTTCGCAAAGTAAGCATGGATCTCTTTATTCATTTCATACACATCCTAAATGATGCTGAGGAGGGCTAAGCATTCCCAAAGTAAGCATAGCTCTCTGTATTCTGTTCCCACATTTCCTAATTGGTGCTGCCGAATCTTTATTCTTTTCACACACATTCTAAATGATGCTCCCGAATCTTTATTCTTTTCACACACACATCCTAAATGATGATGCTGAGTCTTTATTCTTTTCACGCACATCCTAAATGATGCTGCCGAGTCTTATTCTTTTCACACACTTCCTAAATGATGCTGCCGAGTCTTCATTCTTTTCACACACACCCTAAACAATGCTAACGAGTTGGGTTGTTTTACCTCTGAGCGGCACTTTTTTGCACACCATGGGCTAAATGGCCAGGTCATATGGACCCCGAAGGTTCAGAGAAGGTTGGGGGAGGGGACCCACTGGAACAGCTGTTGGGAGACAGATGGTAGCCTCCCGTCAAGGCCATCCAGCGTGTTCTTTAACGTGCACAGGGTATGGCTCTCCCACACACGGGACCACAGCTTAATGTCCCATCCGACGGACGGCGACCTTTCCAAGCCCATCGGTGTCCCCTACTGACCGTGGGCAGGGCGGGGAATTTTGCGGAGATAAATCTCAACACTGACCCAGCTGGGACTCGAACCTAGAAACTACAGATTACGAGCCTGGCGCGCTACCGACTGAGCCATCCCCGCCCCCATGCTAACGAGACTAACTCTTCGCAATGTAAGCATGGTTCTCTTTATTCTGTTCCCACACTTCTTAAATGATGCTTCCAGGGCTAGCTTTTTGCAAAATAAGCATGGCTCTACTTATTTTCTTCACACACATTCTAAATGATGCTGCCGAGGGCTAGCTCTTCGCAAAGTAAGCATGGATCTCTTTATTCATTTCATACACATCCTAAATGATGCTGAGGAGGGCTAAGCATTCCCAAATTAAGCATAGCTCTCTGTATTCTGTTCCCACATTTCCTAAATGGTGCTGCCGAGACTTTATTCTTTTCACACACATTCTAAACGATGCACCGAGGGCAACCGCTTCCAAAAGTAAGCTTGGCTTTCTTTATTCTGTTCCCACACTACCTAAATGATACTTCCGGGGCTGGCTTTCCGCAAGGTGAGCATGGCTCTACTTATTCTCTTCACACACTTCCTAAATAGTGCTGCCGAGTCTTTATTCTCTTCACACACTTCCTAAATGATGCTGCCGATTCTTTATTCTCTTCACACATATCCTAAATGATGCTGCGGAGTCTTTATTCTTTTCACACACATCCTAAATGATGCTCCGAGGGCAACCGCTTCCAAAAGTAAGCTTGGCTTTCTTTATTCTGTTTCCACACTACCTAAATGATACTTCCGGGGCTGGCTTTCCGCAAGGTCAGCATGGCTCTACTTATTCTCTTCACACACTTCCTAAATAGTGCTGCCGAGTCTTTATTCTCTTCACACACTTCCTAAATGATGCTACCGATTCTTTATTCTCTTCACACATATCCTAAATGATGCTGCCGAGTCTTTATTCTTTTCACACACATCCTAAATGATGCTCCGAGGGCAACCGCTTCCATAAGTAAGCTTGGCTTTCTTTATTCTGTTCCCACACTACCTAAATGATACTTCCGGGGCTGGCTTTCCGCAAGGTCAGCATGGCTCTACTTATTCTCTTCACACACTTCCTAAATAGTGCTGCCGAGTCTTTATTCTCTTTACACACTTCCTAAATGATGCTACCGATTCTTTATTCTCTTCACACATATCCTAAATGATGCTGCCGAGTCTTTATTCTTTTCACACACATCCTAAATGATGCTCCGAGGGCAACCGCTCCCAAAAGTAAGCTTGGCTTTCTTTATTCTGTTCCCACACTACCTAAATGATACTTCCGGGGCTGGCTTTCCGCAAGGTGAGCATGGCTCTACTTATTCTCTTCACACATTTCCTAAATAGTGCTGCCGAGTCTTTATTCTCTTTACACACTTCCTAAATGATGCTGCCGAGTTTTTATTCTCTTCACACACTTCCTAAATGATGCTGCCGAGTCTTTATTCTCTTCACACACTTCCTAAATGTGCTACCGAAGGCTAGCTTTTAGCAAAGTACGCATGATTCTACTTTTCCTTCGTATCCTAAATGATAGTCTCTTGGCAATTGCAGAATGTATCTTTCCTATCCCTCCTCATACGCAGACTTCTATTCAAATATGATATTGACGCAGACTTCGGTGAAAAAAATATGAATCAAAGATTATAGCAAAGGAGAGGTACATTTCTACCTTTGCAACATTTAATCTAGGTAATCTAGAAGCCCTATTAAATTTTTACTGTTTTCTCATAAAACATACAAGATTATACTTGCTCGCTTTACACAGTCGTATCAGAATAATATGACCACCTACCATAGTATGTGCATGGTAGCACATACTATGGTAGGTGCTACCATGTATGTGCCTGGCATCATATTCTGTGCACGTCATATTATTCTGATGCGACTGTGTATAGCCAGGTACTCTGACTATTATTCCCTAATGCTAGACCAGGTGGGGCTAAAGAAAGTAGACAAAGAATAAGATCTTGAATGCAGAAAATATTACTAAAATTCTACTGTATATTAACTTCTGTCACACTGTTCATTTTGGGATTTAGAGAGTTGGGTTTGCTGGAACGTTAAAGAACAATGTTGCTGTTCATTTAAATAATTAGTATTATTATCAAAATGTTTCGAAAAGGAAGTGCATACTGAGAGGTTTTGGAAATTATCGTTTAAAATCGTCAAATTTTCAGATGAAATTAATGACGAAGAAGCTATTGCTAAGTTTTCCATCTTCTATAGTTATTTTAATGTTAGGTTGGGTTGTTTTACCTCTTAGAGGCACTTTTTTGCACACAATGGGCTAAATGACCAGGTCACAAAGACCCCGATGGCTCAGGGAAGTTTGGGAGGAGGAACTCACTGGACAGCTCTTAGGAAACAGATTGAAACCTCCCGTCAAAGCCTTTAGGTTGGGTTGTGTTACCTCTGAGCGGCAAATTTTTGCATGCAATGGTCTAGATGCCCAGGTCACATGGATCACGAAGGCTCAGAGAAGGTTGGGAGAGGGGACCACTGGGACAGCTGTTGGGAGAGGGGACCACTGGGACAGCTGTTGGGAGACAGATGGTAGCCTCCCGTCAATGCCATCCAGCGTGTTCTTTAACGTGCACAGGGTATGCCTCTCCTGCACACGGGCCACGACTTAACGTCCCATCCGACGGACGGCGGCCTTTCCAAGCCCATCGGTGTCCCCTACTTACCGTGGGCAAGGCGGGGAATTTTGCGGAGATAAATCTCAACACTTGCTCAGCTGGGACTCGAACCTGGAAACTACTGATTACGAGCCTGGCACGCTACCGACTGAGCCACCCCCGCTCAAAGCCATCCAGAATGTTATTTAACATGCACAAGGTATGGCTTTATTTTTCACTCTAACTCTTTACATCCATAAAAGTACTTAAAAGAATTCTGTAAGATGCAGTCGTCGCATCAAAAACTATTTTGGGATCTTCTTAATATCTCAATAGAATTTCAACTTCGATGATCGGTAACTTTTAAAACAAACTTTCAGTGGAAAATTGTCACTGGTAATCATATCACAATCACGGCAATTTAATCTGTGATTTTAAATATTCTTTCAATATTTTAAAACGCTTAGAAAGACAGCCGTTCTTCAATGGACTTCTCCCAGTGTTCTTGAAATTTCTTGTCCACTTTGAAAACGCTGGATGATTTTGGTGAAAGGTCTCCGTCTGTGTGCTAACAACTGTCCAATCGATATTTTCGGTTACACAACTCTGAACCCTTTCCTTAGGGGTTCTTGGGACTTTGACATTTATTCTATGCACAAGAGTACAGTCTTTCATTTTATCTCCAATTACAAGATGGCTGTTGTTGCTGTTTAATCTCTGAGCTGTACAGTCGCTCAAAAAGTATCCGAACACTATGGTTGATTACAGAATTCAGAAAAAATATCTGGAGCGTGTACAGCAACTGTACACGCTCCAGTTACCGTTCACAGCAAACTGGAGCCTGTGCAGTTACTGCACACGCTCCAGTTTGCTGTGAACGGTAACTGCACACGCTCAATATTTCTGCGAGTGAGCCCACACGATCCAGGTTTTTGTGAGCTCACACGATCCAATGTGCTGTGAACATTAACCGCAACCGCTCCAGTTTGCTGTGAACGGTAACTGCACACGCTCCATATTCATTGCATTATATTTTCATACGCATTATATACATTAAAAATATCCGAACACTATGGTTGATTACAGAATTCAGAAAAAACATCTGGCAACGATTTTTTCAGAAATAAGTGATCTGGCAACTTTCGTGTTACGTAACACGAAGGTTGCCAGATCACTAATTTCTAAAAAAAACGTTGACAGATATTTTTTCTTAAATCTGTAATCAACCATAATGTTCGTATACTTTTTTGAGCGAGTGTACAGCTCAGAGATTAAACAGCAACAACAGCAATCTTGTAATTGGAGATAAAATGAAAGATGAAGGTTCATTACACAAATTTCTACAAATGCACTTTTTTGGGGGGGAATTAGTTTTATATATTTTTTGTTTCTTACCTTTCATTGAAGTTTCGATATATTTTGCTTTCATCTTGTAAAGTTGCCATTAACTATGTGCTCTTTCATAGCTTTTTGAATGCCAAACAAGAGTTGCTGAAAATCAGGATTTTGATCGATTTGAGTGGAACCTTTTTTTTGGCATCAGTCTTATATTTGCATAAAAAATTTATTCTACAAAAATGACTTTAAACACGTCTTCCATCAAGCAATATATACTCTATGATAATGATGGTAGCCTGTGTGCGGGGAGAGCCACACTCTGTGCACGTTAGCAAACACGCTGGATGTCCTTGACGGGAGACGATCATCTGTCTCCAAACAGCTGTCCAGTGTGTTCCCTCCCTCCAATCTTCTCTGAGCTCTCGGGATACTTATGACCTGGCCATTTAGCCTATTGTGTCCAAAAAATTGTCTCTCAGAGGTAAAACAATCCAACACCCCTTCCCAGCAAAACAACAATCCTCCTAGCCCTACCGACGGTCAGTAGGGGACACCGATGGGCTTGGAAAGGCCGCCGTCCGTCGTATGGGACGTTCAACCGAGATCTCATGTGCAAGAGAGCCATACCCTGTGCACCTTACAGAACACACTGGATGACCTTGACGGAAGGCTTCCATTAATCTCTTAACAGCTGTCCAGTTAGCTCTCTCTCCCCAACCTTCTCTGAGCTCTCGGGATACTTGTAACCTGGCTATTTGCCACACTCTGCACAAACAAAATACCGATCGGAATCACTTTTTCTGTCACTGTTCTCTAATGCTTCTGGGCCTCCTCTACTTGGCACCTGGGGGCGGGGGTGGCTCAATAGGTAGCGCGCCAGGCTCGTAATCTGTAGTTCCCAGGTTCGATTCCCAGCTGGGTCAGCGTTGAGATTTATTTCCGCAAAATTCCCCGCCCTGCCCACGGTCAGTAGGGGACACCGATGGGCTTGGAAACGCCGCCGTCCGTCGGATGGGACGTTAAGCCGTGGCCCCGTGTGCGGAAGAGCCATACCCTATGCACGTTAAAGAACACGCTGGATGGCCTTGACGGGAGGCTACCATATGTCTCCCAACAGCTGTTCCATTGGGTCCTCTCCTCCAACCTTCTCTGAGACTTCGGGGTCCATGTGACCTGGCCATTTAGCCCACGGTGTGCAAAAAAGTGCCGCTCAGAGGTAAAACAACCCAACGCCCAACCTTCTCTGAGTCTTCGGGGTCCATGTGACCTGGCCATTTAGCCCACGGTGTGCAAAAAAGTGCCGCTCAGAGGTAAAATAACCCAACCTTAAAGAACACGCTGGATGGCCTTGACGGGAGGTTACCATTTGTCTACTAATAGCTGTTCCAGTGGGTCCCCTCCCCCAACCTTCTCTGAGTCTTCGGGGTCCATGTGACCTGGCCATTTAGCCCACGGTGTGCAAAAAAAGTGCCGCGCAGAGGTAAAATAACCCAACGTTAAAGAACACGCTGGATGGCCTTGACGGGAGGCTACCATTTGTCTCCTAATAGCTGTTGCAGTGGGTCCCCTCCCCCAACCTTCTCTGAGTCTTCGGGGTCCATGTGACCTGGCCATTTAGCTCACGGTGTGCAAAAAAGTGCCGCGCAGAGGTAAAACAACCCTAACCCTACTTGGCACCTACCGAAACTTGGCAGCTTCAGCAAACAAACCAAAACTACCCAAATCGAAAAAATTCAAAATCAAAAGTATTATTCAAAAGAGGTCAAAGCATGTTTCACTGCAAATATCTTTAACGTGCTGTGAAGTATGAACTACAGGCGTTTCCCATGAATATTTCTTTTGAGGTGATGATGGCAATTTTTGTAGGAAGCATCACATTGAGGAAATACATTTACAGAAGCAACAAGTTTATTAACAGTATAAAAACTTAATGAAATATTTTTCAACATTTTTTCTGTTTTGCGATACCTCTACTCATGCTCTTCAACACTGCAATACCATTAACCAAAGTCTTCATATTTCACAACAACCCCAAGCGTGGGCTTAAACTTTTTTCGCCACCTCTAATCACCAAAATTTTTACACCATCACTAAGCATTGCCTTCCACTTTCCAGGTACTCCAAAGAATGCTCATTGACCATATTTCCCACCTTTCAGAGCTCCTGAGCAGAGTCTTCAACTTTTGTGGGCACCATGAAGATGATCTTTTAACTTTCAAAATAACTCACTATTAAACTACAAATAGTAGGGGCGGGGGTGGCTCAGTCGGTAGCGCGCCAGGCTCGTAATCTGTAGTTCCCAGGTTCGATTCCCAGCTGGGTCAACGTTGAGATTTATCTCCGCAAAACTCTCAGCCCTGCCCACAGTCAGTAGGGGACACCGATGGGATTGGAAAGGCCGCCGTCCGTCGGATGGGACGTTAAGCCGTGGCCCCGTGTGCGGGAGAGCCATACCCTGTGCACGTTAAAGAACACGCTGGATGGCCTTGACGGGAGGCTACCATCTGTCTCCCAACAGCTGTTCCAGTGGGTCCCCTACCCCAACCTTCTCTGAGCCTTCGGGGTCCATGTGACCTGGCCATTTAGCCCATGGTGTGCAAAAAAAGTGCCGCTCAGAGGTAAAACAACCCAATCCAACCCAAAAAAAGTAAAATGAAACCTTTGGTTAAATCAACAGCATGAATTGTACTGTAACTCATTTCAATTTAAGAAATAAAATAATCTTCCGAAGCTCTCATATCCAAATGATCTTAGATGAAGCAAGTTAACAGACCACCTCAAAAAAAAAGATTTATTTATTTCCCAAATATCTACTAGGAAAAATGAAAGCCTATTTTTAGATCAAACCCTGAGACAAAAGACTAAAAGAATTTCCCCATATCATTTTATATGCTTGCACTTCGACTTAAAAAGTTAGATTTGAAACATCAAATATCAGGCAACTATATATCTCTAGTGGACTCTCCCTATCTAACAAAATCTCTAGACCAGTGGTTCTCAACCTTTTATGCTCCAGTACCCCCTGGAAATGTGTATGTAACAGGCGTACCCCTTGTATAGATAGATAAAACTATAGTTATAGTATAACAATGGGAATAAAATAAAACACATATATCAGTGGTTCTCAACCTTTTATGCTTCACGTATCCCCTGGAAATGTGTATGTAACTGGCGTACCCCTTGTAGAGATAGATAAAACTATAGTTATAGTATAGCAATGGGAATAAAATAAAACATATATATCAGTGGTTCTCAACCTTTTATGCTTCACGTATCCCCTGGAAATGTGTATGTAACTGGCGTACCCCTTGTAGAGATAGATAAAACTATAGTTATAGTATAACAATGGGAATAAAATAAAACATATATATCAGTGGTTCTCAACCTTTTATGCTTCACGTATCCCCTGGAAATGTGTATGTAACTGGCGTACCCCTTGTAGAGATAGATAAAACTATAGTTATAGTATAACAATGGGAATAAAATAAAACACATATATCAGTGGTTCTCAACCTTTTATGCTTCACGTATCCCCTGGAAATGTGTATGTAACTGGCGTACCCCTTGTAGAGATAGATAAAACTATAGTTATAGTATAGCAATGGGAATAAAATAAAACATATATATCAGTGGTTCTCAACCTTTTATGCTTCACGTATCCCCTGGAAATGTGTATGTAACTGGCGTACCCCTTGTAGAGATAGATAAAACTATAGTTATAGTATAACAATGGGAATAAAATAAAACATATATATCAGTGGCCTGTAAATGGTAGCTAGGCGTAAACTGGACGGAGAGCTGTGTACCAATCCCCAGTGATGATGCACAGAACCGGCCAGATCTAGCACCTAATGTCCGACCCCGCCTTCTCGTGGTGCAGGCCGTTAGTACCTTTCAAAAGAGATATTCTCTTTTGGAAGGGAACGGAAGGGGAGGGTTTCCAGTTCAGTATGGCCTACTGATCTGGTCATCCATGGCCACTTTTTTCTTTTTTTTTTCAACCCTGCTGAGGAGTGGTCAACTTCACAGGGTCCTGGTGCTGACCATTTATACCTACTAGACTGGACTTGTTTATGGATTTGAGCTTGATTATGGATCCTGGACTTGCTGCACTGGTGGGCCTCTGTTGAGGGAGAGTCTGCTGCTGTGTTTTCTGTTTGCTTCTGGGTTGCCAGCTCTAAGTGAACAGAGGCATGGGATACCTTATATCAGCTGGTGGATAATCCTAATCAGAGGCCATCATAGGTACCTGAACCTTACTTAGCTAGTTGGGCATCGTCAAGCCTAAACTGGAGTAATGTGTCTCAGGCAGGCCATATGGCTCTTGAAAAAGTCCGCTGGAAAAGGTGGTGCCTGAAGTTCCTACCAGCATCGGTGACTTCAGCCTTTAGCGGAGGAGGAACAGGTCTTTGCCCCATGCCTGCGATCAGGGGCCTGTTTGATATTGTTGGCCCTACCAATCTCAATAAACCTAATTTCTTTAAAAATCCTACTAATCATTTTCTCTCTGCAGGAACGTGGAACGTGAGGACATTACATAGAGATTATTCTCTTGATGTCCTCACGCAGGAATTCCAGCGCTATAACCTAGATATTCTAGGCTTGCAAGAGACCAGATGGACAGGTAATGGTGAGATACTTAAAAATAACTTTAAATTTCTCTTTACAGGGAGGGAGGATGGAAAGCATCACCAAGGCGTGGGTCTGCTGCTCAGCAGACATGCTAGTGATGCTCTTCTAGGATATGAGTGCATTAATGAAAGGTTTCTTACAGCAAAATTTCAGACAAGCATTAAAGACTTGAATGTTATCTGCTGTTATGCACCCACTGAGGATTCTGATGAGGATGAGAAGGATAGGTTTTACAGACAACTTCAGGATATTTTGAATTCTGTCAAGAAAGGAGATATTACCCTTGTACTTGGTGACTTCAATGCCAAAGTTGGTACCGACTCTGGGGGGCGGGGGTGGCTCAGTCGGTAGCGCGCCAGGCTCGTAATCTGTAGTTCCCAGGTTCGAGTCCCAGCTGGGTCAGCGTTGAGATTTATCTCCGCAAAATTCCCCGCCCTGCCCACGGTCAGTAGGGGACACCGATGGGCTTGGAAAGGCCGCCGTCCGTCGGATGGGACGTTAAGCCGTGGCCCCGTGTGCGGGAGAGCCATACCCTGTGCACGTTAAAGAACACGCTGGATGGCCTTGACGGGAGGCTACCATATGTCTCCCAACAGCTGTTCCAGTGGGTCCCCTCCCCCAACCTTCTCTGAGCCTTCGGGGTCCATGTGACCTGGCCATTTAGCCCATGGTGTGCAAAAAAGTGCCGCTCAGAGGTAAAACAAACCAAACAAAACAAAGGTACCGACTCTGACCTTTGGGGAGGAGTAATAGGCCCTTTTGGTATTGGTAGCGGCAATGGGCAACGTCTCCTACAGGTAAGTTAATTCAATGGTTTCAGAATAACTAACACATATTACAAACACCGCGACATACATAAATACACATGGGTTTCACCTGATGGGCTGCATAGGAATATGATTGATTATATATTAATTAACAGCAAATGGGCTAGTTCTGTTAGGAATACCAGGGCATATAGGGGAGCTGAAATTGGATCTGACCATTACCTTGTTAAAAGTGTCTTGCAACTTAAACTTAAAAAGTGTTGTGCTAGAGTTAAAAAATTTACCTTTAATACTGAAGCTCTGAAAGACCCAGTCATAGCTAAAGCTTACCATGATAGGTTACTTAGTCATTATGACAGTCATGGTTTGCTTACTACTGAAGTTGAGGAAGAATGGGGATATTTTAAATAGGCGTTTTTGGAAACTAACAGTACTCTTTTAGGGAAAAAGGAGCAGAGGAGACAGAATTATTTAAGTGATAAGGCACTTGAGCTTATTTCAGAAAGAAGGAACTGCAGGAATGTCCTTAATCAGTACCCTACTAGTCCTAATAGAAAGCATTACAAAGAACTTAATAAACGTGTAAAGGATCAGTTAGCTACTGATAAGAATCTTTGACTTGATGGCCTGGCTGACAAAGCTGAGGAAGCAGTTAGACAGCACAACAGCAGAGAGCTGTACCAGATAGTTAATGTTTTGTGTGGTAGAAAACGAACAGGTATACAGGGATTGAAGGATAAACAAGGTAAGGTTATAGAAGATGAGGATTCTGTCATGGCTAGGTGGGCTGAGCATTTCAGTGATGTTCTAAACAATGCGGTTAGTTCTATTCCCATTGTTTGCAATGATGATAGATGCATTGTTGGCTTTAATGTTGGCCCTATAACACAATCTGAAGTTAGTTTGGCTATCTCTAAACTGAAACTTCATAAATCCCGAGGGGTAGATGAAATTACTACAGAAATGCTCAGAGCTGGGAATGTTTCGGTTACCACTTGGATGACTGAAATTTTGAATAACTTTTATGATAAAGGCATGGTTCCTAAAGATTTTACCAGAGCTATTATTATCCCTATTTTCAAAAAAGGTGATCGCAGTTCTTGTGATAACTATAGGGGTATCAGCCTACTCTCTGTTCCAGGTAAAGTTCTTTCCATGATTGTGCTTAATAGAATTAAGAATCTGGTTGACAGTCAATTGCGTGATGAGCAATGTGGATTCAGAAGTGGTAGGGGATGTGTAGATCAGATATTTTCACTTAGGCAGATTCTTGAGAAATGTTTAGAATTTCAGAAACCTTTGGTTGCTAGCTTTGTTGATTTCAAAAAGGCTTTCGACTCTGTTGATCGTCATAATTTGTGGTTGATTGTGAAATCATATGGTATACCAGACAAGTTAGTTAACATAATGAAAGCTCTCTATAATAACACTGAGTCGTGTGTGAGAGTTGGTAAGGCTTGTAGCAATTGGCTTAGCATTGCTTCTGGTGTTCGACAAGGGTGCATTTTGTCTCCTTTTCTCTTTAGTTTGGTTATTGATTATGTTATGCGAAATTCACTTCAAGGGAAAGCTTTTGGCCTTAAATGGGCTGGAGATACCACAATTTCCGATTTAGATTTTGCTGATGATTTAGCTCTCTTGGCAAATGATGTTAATGAGATGAACTCTTTCATTCGAGCGGTTGATGAGACTGGTAATAGAGTAGGTTTGGGTATAAACAGAGAGAAAACTAAAGTGATGAAAATTGATCAAGCCGGCTGTGATTCAGTTAATCTGAATGGTTGCAGTCTTGAGCAGGTGTCACAGCTTAATTATCTTGGGAGCTATGTAACAGATACTGGTGATGTGCGGCATGAGATTAGCAGACGAATAGGGATTGCTGCCGGGACTTTTAAGAATCTATGGAGAGTGTGGAGAAATAGGCGTATACACCTAAAGACTAAAATTAGGCTGTATAATAGTTTGGTTCTTTCTAGGGTTAGTTATGGTAGAGAAACTTGGACACTTTGTAAACAAGAACTAGAACTAGAACATCTGTAATCAAAAGCACTAGAACAGGAAACTAGATGCTTTTGATTCCAGATGCTTACGCAGTATCTTGGGCATTAGGTGGTTCAAATTTGTAACTAATTATGAGGTTAGGCAAAGGAGTTTGCAACCTCCTTTAAGCAGCATATTGTGCAGAGAGAGACTCCGTTGGTTTGTCCATGTTGCCCGTATGGATAATTATAGAATGGCAAATAGGGTTATGAACAGTGTGCCTAAAGGCCTCAGAAGGAGGGGAAGACCTAGGATGCGGTGGGCAGACAATGTCAAACAGGACCTTATTAGAATTGGTGTGCAGTGGCCGGATGCAGCAGATGTAGCTCAGGACAGATATGCTTGGAGAACTAAAATACACGGTCTGGTTGGATCTCCGTAGCTCATAGCTGCTTGATGATGATGATGATGATGATGATGATTTATGCCGAGCTATAGATTCCACACACAACCACATTGTTCAGAATACCTCCATGAGATAACCAGTGATATCTAATGATCATCTTAGATATCTTATGGATATATTCTGGAGACCGTGGCTGTGTGGGTGTTCTTTCTGTTTTGTTTCCATCAGGTATGATACAAAACGTATTGTATAGTCCAGGTTTCAATAAAGAATCACTTTCTTCGCTCATTTATCTAATTAAGAAACAATCAGCAATAGAAAACACACCGTAGTTCAGATGAGAACAAAGTGAAACACACAATCTTTTTCTTGCACTCCGGTAACGGAACCAGGTTGGTAATCTACAGTTCCCAGGTTCGAATCCCAGCTGCGAAATGTTAAGATTTATCTCCTAAATCCTTGGTCAGAAAGAGGAAACCGTGAGCTTAAAAAAGCCACCTTTTGTCGGGTGGGACGTCAAAGTCATGGCTCCGTGTGCGGGATTTAGGTTGTGTTGGGTTGTTTTATCTTTGAGCGGCACTTTTTTTCACACCATGGGCTAAATGGCCAGGTCACATGGACCCCGAAGGCTCAGAGAAGGTTGGGAGAGGGGACCCACTGGAACAGCTGTTGGGAGACAGATGGTAGCCTCCCGTCAAGGCCATCCAGCGTGTTCTTTAACGTGCACAGGGTATGGCTCTCCCGCACACGGAGCCACGGCTTAACGTCCCATTCGACGGACGGTGGCCTTTCCAAGCCCATCGGTGTCCCCTACTGACCGTGGGCAGGGCGGGGAATTTTGCGGAGATAAATCTCAACACTGACGCAGCTGGGACTCGAACCTGGGAACTACATATTACGAGCCTGGCGCGCTACCGACTGAGCCACCCCCGTGTACGGGAGATCCACACCTACCGCACGTTAAAAAACACTTTGGAACGCCTTAACGGTAGGCTACCATCTACCTCTCAACAGATGTCCAGTGAGTCCCCTATTCCTAGCCTTATCTGAGCGCTTGGGGTCCTTGTGACTGGTCATTTAGCCCAATTGTATGCAACAATGTGCTGCTCAGATGTAACACAACCCAACAACCCTTTCCCCAACCATTTCTGAGCCTTTGGGGTCCTTGTGACTTGGCCATTTAGCCCACTGTGTGCAAAAGAAGGTCTCTCAGAGGTATACCTCTGCGCGCGTTCAGGTACACGCTTGATAGCTTGACGGGAGGCTCCCATCTGTCTCCTATAACAGCTCTCCTGTGGGTCCCCCCCCCCACCTTTGGGGTCCTTGTGACTTGACCATTTAGGCCATTGTGTGCAAAAGAAGGTCTCTCAGAGGTATACCTCTGAGCGCGTTCAGGTACACGCTTGATAGCTTGATGGGAGGCTCCCATCTGTCTCCTATAACAGCTCTCCTCTAGGCCCCCCGCCTTTCGGGTCCTTGTGACTTGGCCATTTAGCCCACTGTGTGCAAAAGAAGGTCTCTCAGAGGTATACCTCTGCGCGCGTTCAGGTACACGCTTGATAGCTTGACGGGAGGCTCCCATCTGTCTCCTATAACAGCTCTCCTGTGGGACCCCTCCCGCCTTTGGGGTCCTTGTGACTTGGCCACTTAACCCATTGTGTGCGAAAGAAGGCCTCTTAGAGGTAAAACAACACAACCTCAAGCGAGCTGTCTTAGTCTAGGATCAATTTTTATTCCGAAAAATTTCACAAAAAATAGATAAAAAGTATCAGGGGTACAAAAAATGAATCACGAAAATAAATATTCCCCACCCTCTACGACATTTTACAAACCATATTTACATTTCCTCTGGCCAATTTCCAAAAAATAAAATGAACTGAAACATGGTTGTGCCTCTGACAAATTTCTCAGAAACGTATTTACATAATGAAAAAGCTATTTTAATAAACCATGAAAGAGCAGAAGAGCCTCGTTTGCCGGCGAGGAATTCTGGGAAGGGGGTAAAGAGCCAGAAGCCACGAAACGTATTAAGGTGAAGGCAGCTCCCACAGTTGCTGAATATGACTTGATTTCAGGGAAGAAATTTGCTCGAGGAATTATTGTTGCAAGTGTTGGAGCAAGAGGAATTCTCAATGGTTAAAAAAAGTAACATTTTATTGCTTTTTAACTTTCGTATTTTGTGTCTCGAAAAAGTTATTCGAACCTCAGCTGATAAGGAAAAAGATATTTTTCAATAAAGAAGACTTTAGAAATATGAGAAGAACGATTCAAAGAAGGAAAAACGTAATGTTATTTTCTGACTGGAAATTGTCCAGTTTACTCTTATTATGAAGCAACACGTTATTTGCCTTTGAGAATTAGGTCAAGGTCAATCGAACAATAGAGAAATATTTCTTAAAGAGAATTCAAAACGAAAAGGGTTCGAAGCCTCATCTGTGTCAAGAGTCATGGGAGGCTCAGTCGGTAGCGCGCCATGTTGGTAATCTGCGGTTCCCAGGTTCGAGTCCTGCCTGGGCCAGCTTTCAGACTTATATCCGCAAAACTGCCCGTTCTGGCCTCGGTCAATAGGGAGCATCTATGGGTTTGGAATGGCTGACGTCCGTCGGATTAAGTCGTGGCCTCATGTGCGGGAGAGCCATGTGCACTTTAAAGAACACGCTGGATGGCCATGACGGGAGGATACCATCTGTCTCCCAACAGCTGTTCCAGTAGGTCCTCTCTCCCCAGGGACGGGGGTGGCTCAGTCGGTAGCGCGCCAGGCTCGTAATCTGTAGTTCCCAGGTTCGAGTCCCAGCTGGGTCAGCGTTGAGATTTATCTCCGCAAAATTCCCTGCCCTGCCCACGGTCAGAGGGGACACCGATGGGCTTGGAAAGGCCGCCGTTCGTCGGATGGGACGTTAAGCCGTGGCTCCGTGTGCGGGAGAGCCATACCCTGTGCACGTTTAAGAACACGCTGGATGGCCTTGACGGGAGGCTACCATCTGTCTCCCAACAGCTGTTCCAGTGGGTCCCCTCCCCCAACCTTCTCTGAGCCTTCGGGGTCCACGTGATCTGGCCATTTAGCCCATGGTGTGCAAAAAAGTGCCGCTCAGAGGTAAAACAACCCTCTCTCCCCAACCTCCTAACAGGTGTTGTTGTTGGTTTGTTTTATCTCTGAGCGTCACTTTATCGCATATCATGGGCTAAATGGCCAGGTCACATGGACCCCGAAGGCTCAGAGAAGGTTGGAGGAGGGGACCCACTGGAACAGCTGTTGGGAGACAGATGGTAGCCTCCCGTCAAGGCCATCCAGCGTGTTCTTTAACGTTGAGTTGTTTTACCTCTGAGCGGCACTTTTTTGTACACCATGGGCTAAATGGCCAGGTCACATGGACCCCGAAGGCTCAGAGAAGGTTGGGGGAGGGGACCCACTGGGACAGCTGTTGGGAGACAGATGGTAGCCTCCCGTCAAGGCCATCCAGCGTGTTCTTTAACGTTGGGTTGTTTTGCCTCTGATCGGCACTTTTTTTCCACACCATGGACTAAATGGCCAGGTCACAAGGACCCCGAAGGCTTAGAGAAGGTTGGGGGAGGGGACGCACTGGAACAGCTTTTAGGAGACAGATGGTAGCCTTCCGTCAAGGCCATCCAGCGTGTTCTTTAACGTTGGGTTGTTTTGCCTCTGATCGGCACTTTTTTTGCACACCATGGGCTAAATGGCCAGGTCACAAGGACCCCGAAGGCTTAGAGAAGGTTGGGGGAGGGGACGCACTGGAACAGCTGTTGGGAGACAGATGGTAGCCTCCCGTCAAGGCCATCCAGCGTGTTCGTTAACGTTGAGTTGTTTTGCCTCTGATCGGCACTTTTTGCACACCATGGGCTAAATGGCCAGGTCACAAGGACCCCGAAGGCTTAGAGAATTTTGGGGGAGGGGACGCACTGGAACAGCTTTTAGGAGACAGATGGTAGCCTTCCGTCAAGGCCATCCAGCGTGTTCTTTAACGTTGGGTTGTTTTGCCTCTGATCGGCACTTTTTTGCACACCATGGGCCAAATGGCCAGGTCACATGGACCCCGAAGGCTCACAGAAGGTTGGGGGAGGAGACCCACCGGAACAGCTGTTGGGAGACAGATGGTAGCCTCCCGTCAAGGCCATCCAGCGTGTTCTTTAACGTGCACAGGGTATGGCTCTCCCGCACACGGTGCCACGGCTTAACGTCCCATCCGACGGACGGCGGCCTTTCCAAGTACAACGGTGTCTCCTAGTGACCGTGGGCAGGGCGGGAAAATTTACGGAGATAAATCTCAACGCTGACCCAGCCGGGACTCGAACCTGGGAACTACAGATTACGAGTCTGGCGCGCTACCGACTGAGCCACCCCCGCCCCAGAACATCTTGGATTAAAGTAATATTGAGAAAATATAAAATAATGACTAAATACAATGTTTATTGACTAGCATCCTTCTGCAATTGCTAGAGTGCGCTACATCCTTCAGCCCCGCATCTGCAGGAAGGATGGTTCACGATGCTGGACATCATTCATCAGCTGGAGCCATTGCTGTCAGCCGAATAGTTGATAGGAGGCGGTAGGAGGAGTGCCAGCATCATTACAGCCGTTTGCTTCATCGGCGTATCGTAGCAACTTCGCTTTATTGTCTGTTGCCGCAGCGCTGAAGGGGGAATCTTTCTCCAATCATGACATTTTGTCTTCGATTAGTACCAAGGAAAATCAGCTGCCTATTTTGTTCCTTCATAATTACGAATTGATTCATAATTACGCTGCCTTTGGGGACGGGGGTGGCTCTGTCGGTAGCGCGCCAGACTCGTAATCTATAGTTCCCAGGTTCGAGTCCCACCTGGGTCAGCGTTGAGATTTATCTCCGCAAAATTCCCCGCCCTCCCCACGGTCAGTAGGGGACACCGATGGACTTGGAGCTGCCTGTTTGGAGCGGGGGTGGCTCAGTCGGTAGCGCGCCAGGTTCGTAATCTGTAGTTCCCAGGTTCGAGTCCCAGCTGGGTCAGCGTTGAGATTTATTTCAGCAAAACTCCCCGCCCTGCTAACGGTCAGTAGGGGACACCGATGGGCTTGGAAAGGCCGCAGTCCATCGGATGGGACGTTAAGCCGTCGCCCCGTGTGCGGGAGAGTCATACCCTGTGCACGTTAAAGAACACACTAGATGGCCTTAACAGGAGGCTACCATATGTCTCTCAACAGCTGTTCCAGTGGCTCTCCTCCCCAAATCTTCTCTGAGCTTTCGGGGTCCATGTGACCTGGCCATTTAGCCCATTGTGTGCAAAAAAGTGCCGCTCAGCGGTGAAACAACCCAAATTCGCTGCCTGTGTTAACCTCATTGTGTTTTGGCCTGCTTGGCTGTTTATTTTAGTCGGTGCGGCATTATGTTTTAATAATACATTCTAGGGAATGATATGGAAAAAAAATTAATCTAAATCCTTGATCGATGTGGAATTATTTGAAGTCAAGTGCTATGGCTTTCTTGTTTGTGCAAATTATACTTCTTTGATGGTTTAGATAGACACTTTTTGGGGTTCAATGGGCTAAATGGCCAGGTCACAAGGACCTTAAAGGTTCAAAGGCAACTCTTAGGAGACTGTTGGAAGATGTTCTTTAGTCAGTATGTTCTTTAGTCTGTTCTTTATCATTCACAGGGTTTGGGTTGTTGGGTAGTTTTACCTCTGAGCGGCGCTCTTTTGCACACAATGGGCTAAATGGCCAGGTCACAAGGACCGCGAAGGCTCAGAGAAGGTCGGGGGAGGGAACCCACTGAATCAGCTTTTGGGAGACAGATCGTAGCCTCCCGTCAAGGCGATCCAGCGTGTTCTTTAACGTTGGGTTGTTTTACCTCTGAGCGGCACTCTTTTGCACATAATGGACAAAATTGCCCGGTCACAAGATCCCGAATGATCAGAGAAATGTGCGGGAGGGGACCCACTGGAACAGCTATTGGGAGACAGATGGTAGCCTCCCGTCAAGGCCATCCAGCGTGTTCTTTAACGTTGGGTTGTTTTACCTCTGAGCGGCACTTTTTTGCACACAATGGGCTAAATGGCCAGGTCACAAGGACCTCGAAGGCTCAGAGAAGGTTGGGGAAGGGGACCCACTGGAACAGCTGTTGGAAGACAGATCGTAGCCTCCCGTCAAGGCCATCCAGCGTGTTCTTTAACGTGCACAGGTTGTGGCTCTCCCGCACACGGGGCCACGGCTTAACGTCCAATCTGACGGACGGCGGCATTTCCAAGCCCATCGGTGTCCCCTACTGACCGTGAAAAGAGCGGGGAATTTTACAGAGATAAATCTCAACTCTGGCCCAGCTGGGATTCGAACCTTGAAACTGCAGCGAGCCTGGCGCGCTTCCGACTGAACTACCCCCACACCTGTACACAATGTTTGGTTCGTGTGGCTTCCTTTGAGGTGTAGTAAAAATGATTCATGTGGTTTCCTTTGAAATATAGGAAAATGGTTCTTGTGGTTTACTTTCAAATGTATCAAAATGGTTCATGAAGATCCCTGTGAAATGTTGCAAATTTTTTTTTTTTGCAGTTTGTTGCGAAATGTAGCAAAACAGTTCTTCTCTTTTCCTATGAAATGTAGTAAGATAGTTCTTGAGGTTTCTTGTGTAGTTTATCAAAACAGTCCTTGAGGTTTGCTGCGAAGTGTATCAAAACAGTCCTTGAGGTTTCTTGTGTAGTTAATCAAAACAGTCCTTGAGGTTTGCTGCGAAGTGCATCACAACCGTTCTTGAGGTTTCTTGTGTAGTTTAGCAAAACAGTCCTTGAGGTTTGCTGCGAAGTGCATCACAACCGTTCTTGAGGTTTCTTGTGTAGGTTAGCAAAACAGTCCTTGAGATTTCCTGCGAAGTGTATCAAAACCGTTCTTGAGGTTTCTTGTGTAGTTTAGCAAAACAGTCCTTGAGATTTCCTGCGAAGTGTATCAAAACCGTTCTTGAGGTTTCTTGTGTAGTTTAGCAAAGCAGTCCTTGAGGTTTGCTGCGAAGTGCATCACAACCGTTCTTGAGGTTTCTTGTGTAGTTAATCAAAACAGTCATTGATGTTTGCTGCGAAGTGCATCACAACCGTTCTTGAGGTTTCTTCTGTAGTTTAGCAAAACAGTCCTTGAGGTTTGCTGCGAAGTGCATCACAACCGTTCTTGAGGTTTCTTGTGTAGGTTAGCAAAACAGTCCTTGAGATTTCCTGCGAAGTGTATCAAAACCGTTCTTGAGGTTTCTTGTGTAGTTTAGCAAAACAGTCCTTGAGGTTTGCTGCGAAGTGCATCAAAACCGTCCTTGAGGTTTCTTGTGTAGGCTAGCAAAACAGTCCTTGAGGTTTGCTGCGAAGTGCATCAAAACCGTTCTTGAGGTTTCTTGTGTAGTTTAGCAAAACAGTCCTTGAGATTTCCTGCGAAGTGTATCAAAACCGTTCTTGAGGTTTCTTGTGTAGTTTAGCAAAGCAGTCCTTGAGGTTTGCTGCGAAGTGCATCACAACCGTTCTTGAGGTTTCTTGTGTAGTTAATCAAAACAGTCATTGATGTTTGCTGCGAAGTGCATCACAACCGTTCTTGAGGTTTCTTGTGTAGTTTAGCAAAACAGTCCTTGAGGTTTGCTGCGAAGTGCATCACAACCGTTCTTGAGGTTTCTTGTGTAGTTTAGCAAAACAGTCCTTGAGGTTTGCTGCGAAGTGCATCACAACCGTTCTTGAGGTTTCTTGTGTAGGTTAGCAAAACAGTCCTTGAGGTTTGCTGCGAAGTGCATCAAAACCGTTCTTGAGGTTTCTTGTGTAGTTTAGCAAAACAGTCCTTGAGGTTTGCTGCGAAGTGCATCAAAACCGTCCTTGAGGTTTCTTGTGTAGGCTAGCAAAACAGTCCTTGAGGTTTGCTGCGAAGTGCATCAAAACCGTTCTTGAGGTTTCTTGTGTAGGCTAGCAAAACAGTCCTTGAGATTTCCTGCGAAGTGTATCAAAACCGTTCTTGAGGTTTCTTGTGTAGGTTAGCAAAACAGTCCTTCAGATTTCCTGCGAAGTGTATCAAAACCGTTCTTGAGGTTTCTTGTGTAGTTTATCAAAACAGTCCTTGAGGTTTGCTGCGAAGTGCATCACAACCGTTCTTGAGACTTTATGTAGTTTAGCAAAACAGTCCTTTAGGTTTGCTGCGAAGTGCATCACAACCGTTCTTGAGGTTTCTTGTGTAGTTTAGCAAAACAGCCCTTGAGGTTTGCTGCGAAGTGCATCAAAACCGTTCTTGAGGTTTCTTGTGTAGTTTAGCAAAACAGTCCTTGAGGTTTGCTGCGAAGTGCATCAAAACCGTTCTTGAGGTTTCTTGTGTAGGTTAGCAAAACAGTCCTTGAGGTTTGCTGCGAAGTGTATCAAAACCGTTCTTGAGGTTTCTTCTGTAGGCTAGCAAAACAGTCCTTCAGATTTCCTGCGAAGTGCATCAAAACCGTTCTTGAGGTTTCTTGTGTAGTTTAGCAAAACAGTCCTTGAGATTTCCTGCGAAGTGTATCAAAACCGTTCTTGAGGTTTCTTGTGTAGTTTAGCAAAGCAGTCCTTGAGGTTTGCTGCGAAGTGCATCACAACCGTTCTTGAGGTTTCTTGTGTAGTTAATCAAAACAGTCATTGATGTTTGCTGCGAAGTGCATCACAACCGTTCTTGAGGTTTCTTGTGTAGTTTAGCAAAACAGTCCTTGAGGTTTGCTGCGAAGTGCATCACAACCGTTCTTGAGGTTTCTTGTGTAGGTTAGCAAAACAGTCCTTGAGATTTCCTGCGAAGTGTATCAAAACCGTTCTTGAGGTTTCTTGTGTAGTTTAGCAAAACAGTCCTTGAGGTTTGCTGCGAAGTGCATCAAATCCGTCCTTGAGGTTTCTTGTGTAGGCTAGCAAAACAGTCCTTCAGGTTTGCTGCGAAGTGCATCAAAACCGTTCTTGAGGTTTCTTGTGTAGGCTAGCAAAACAGTCCTTGAGATTTCCTGCGAAGTGTATCAAAACCGTTCTTGAGGTTTCTTGTGTAGGTTAGCAAAACAGTCCTTCAGATTTCCTGCGAAGTGTATCAAAACCGTTCTTGAGGTTTCTTGTGTAGTTAATCAAAACAGTCCTTGAGGTTTGCTGCGAAGTGCATCAAAACCGTTCTTGAGGTTTCTTGTGTAGTTTAGCAAAACAGTCCTTGAGGTTTGCTGCGAAGTGCATCAAAACCGTTCTTGAGGTTTCTTGTGTAGGTTAGCAAAACAGTCCTTGAGGTTTGCTGCGAAGTGTATCAAAACCGTTCTTGAGGTTTCTTGTGTAGGCTAGCAAAACAGTCCTTCAGATTTCCTGCGAAGTGCATCAAAACCGTTCTTGAGGTTTCTTGTGTAGTTTAGCAAAACAGTCCTTGAGGTTTGCTGCGAAGTGCATCACAACCGTTCTTGAGGTTTCTTGTGTAGTTTAGCAAAACAGTCATTGATGTTTGCTGCGAAGTGCATCACAATCGTTCTTGAGGTTTCTTGTGTAGTTTAGCAAAACAGTCCTTGAGGTTTGCTGCGAAGTGCATCACAACCGTTCTTGAGGTTTCTTGTGTAGGTTAGCAAAACAGTCCTTGAGATTTCCTGCGAAGTGTATCAAAACCGTTCTTGAGGTTTCTTGTGTAGTTTAGCAAAACAGTCCTTGAGATTTCCTGCGAAGTGCATCAAAACCGTTCTTGAGGTTTCTTGTGTAGTTTAGCAAAACAGTCCTTGAGATTTCCTGCGAAGTGTATCAAAACCGTTCTTGAGGTTTCTTGTGTAGTTTAGCAAAGCAGTCCTTGAGGTTTGCTGCGAAGTGCATCACAACCGTTCTTGAGGTTTCTTGTGTAGTTAATCAAAACAGTCCTTGAGGTTTGCTGCGAAGTGCATCACAACCGTTCTTGAGGTTTCTTGTGTAGTTTAGCAAAACAGTCCTTGAGGTTTGCTGCGAAGTGCATCACAACCGTTCTTGAGGTTTCTTGTGTAGTTTATCAAAACAGTCCTTGAGGTTTGCTGCGAAGTGCATCACAACCGTTCTTGAGACTTTATGTAGTTTAGCAAAACAGTCCTTGAGGTTTGCTGCGAAGTGCATCACAACCGTTCTTGAGGTTTCTTGTGTAGTTTAGCAAAACAGTCCTTGAGGTTTGCTGCGAAGTGCATCAAAACCGTCCTTGAGGTTTCTTGTGTAGGCTAGCAAAACAGTCCTTGAGATTTCCTGCGAAGTGTATCAAAACCGTTCTTGAGGTTTCTTGTGTAGGTTAGCAAAACAGTCCTTGAGGTTTGCTGCGAAGTGCATCACAACCGTTCTTGAGTTTCTTGTGTAGTTAATCAAAACAGTCATTGATGTTTGCTGCGAAGTGCATCACAACCGTTCTTGAGGTTTCTTGTGTAGTTTAGCAAAACAGTCCTTGAGGTTTGCTGCGAAGTGCATCACAACCGTTCTTGAGGTTTCTTGTGTAGTTTAGAAAAACAGTCCTTGAGGTTTGCTGCGAAGTGCATCACAACCGTTCTTGAGGTTTCTTGTGTAGTTTAGAAAAACAGTCCTTGAGGTTTGCTGCGAAGTGCATCAAAACCGTTCTTGAGTTTTCTTGTGTAGTTTAGCAAACAGCCCTTGAGGTTTGCTGCGAAGTGCATCACAACCGTTCTTGAGGTTTCTTGTGTAGTTTAGAAAAACAGTCCTTGAGGTTTGCTGCGAAGTGCATCACAACCGTTCTTGAGGTTTCTTGTGTAGTTTAGCAAAACAGTCCTTGAGGTTTGCTGCGAAGTGCATCACAACCGTTCTTGAGGTTTCTTGTGTAGTTTAGCAAAACAGTCCTTGAGGTTTGCTGCGAAGTGCATCAAAACCATTCTTGAGGTTTCTTGTGTAGTTTAGAAAAACAGTCCTTGAGGTTTGCTGCGAAGTGCATCACAACCGTTCTTGAGGTTTCTTGTGTAGTTTAGAAAAACAGTCCTTGAGGTTTGCTGCGAAGTGCATCACAACCGTTCTTGAGGTTTGTTGTGTAGTTTAGCAAAACAGTCCTTGAGGTTTGCTGCGAAGTGCATCAAAACCGTTCTTGAGGTTTCTTGTGTAGTTTAGCAAAACAGTCCTTGAGGTTTGCTGCGAAGTGCATCAAAACCGTTCTTGAGGTTTCTTGTGTAGTTTAGCAAAACAGTCCTTTAGGTTTGCTGCGAAGTGCATCACAACCGTTCTTGAGGTTTCTTGTGTAGTTTAGAAAAACAGTCCTTGAGGTTTGCTTCGAAGTGCATCACAACCGTTCTTGAGGTTTCTTGTGTAGTTTAGCAAAACAGCCCTTGAGGTTTGCTGCGAAGTGCATCAAAACCGTTCTTGAGTTTTCTTGTGTAGTTTAGCAAACAGCCCTTGAGGTTTGCTGCGAAGTGCATCAAAACCGTTCTTGAGGTTTCTTGTTAATTATTTCAAAACAGCTTTTATGGTTTCCTATGAAATATAGAAAAACAATTTTCATAATTCAACACAATATCAATTTTCTCCTACGAATTGTTGCAAAAGAGTTTTTGTGGTTTCCTGTGAAATGTAGCAAAACAATCCGTTGGCTCCCATGTGAAATGGTGGCGGGGGTAGCTCAGTCGGTAGTGCGCCAGGCTCGTAATCTGTAGTTCCCAGGTTCGAGTCCCAGCTGGGTCAGCGTTGAGATTTATCTCCGCAAAATTCCCTGCCCTGCCCACGGTCAGTAGGGGACACCAATGGGCTTGGAAAGGCCGCCGTCCGTCGGATGGGTCGTTAAGCCGTTGCACCGTGTACGGGAGAGCCATACCCTGTGCACGTTAAAGAACACTCTGGATGGCCTTGACGGGAGGCTACCATCTGTTCCCTAACAGCTGTTCCAGTGAGTCTCCTCCCCCAAACTTCTCTGAGCCTTTGTGGTCCTTGTGACCTGGCCATTTAGCCCATGGTGTGCAAAAAAGTACAGCTCAGAGGTAAAACAACCCAACGTTAAAGAACTCGCTGGATGGCCTTGACGGGAGGCTACCATCTGTCTCCTAAAAGCTGTTACAGTGGGTCCCCTCCTCCAACCTTTTCTGAGCCTTCGGAGTCCTTATGACCTGGCCATTTAGCCCGTTGTATGGAAAAAGGTGCCGCTCAGAGGTAAAACAACCTTACCCATGTGAAATGTAGCAAAACAATCCTATTGCTCCCCTGCGAAATGTATCAAAACTTTTCTTGTTGCAAATAAGGCACAGTTATTTTCAATGTTATTGTACAGATTGGGTTGGGTTGTTTTACCTCTGAGATGCACCTTTTTGCACACCATGGGCTAAATGGCCAGGTCACATGAACCCCGAAGGCTCAGAGAAGGTTGGGGGAGGGGACCCACTGGAACAGCTGTTGGGAGACAGATGGTAGCCTCCCGTCTAGGCCATCCAGCGTGTTCTTTAACATTGGGTTATTTTACCTTTGAGCGGCACTTTTTTGCACACCATGGGCTAAATGGCCAGGTCACATGGACCCCGAAGTCTCAGAGAACGTTGGGCGAGGGGACCCACTGGAACAGCTGTTGAGAGACATATGGTAGCCTCCCGTAAAGGCCATCCAGCGTGTTCTTTAACGTGCACAGGGTATGGCTCTCCCACACACGGAGCCACGGCTTAACGTCCCATCCGACGGACGGCGGCCTTTCCAAGCCCATCGGTGTCCCCTACTGACCGTGGGCAGGGCGGGGAATTTTGCGGAGATAATTCTCAACGCTGACCCAGCTGGGACTCGAACCTGGGAACTACAAATTACGAGACTGGCCCGCTACCGACTGAGCCACCCCAGCCCCGTTATTGTACAGAGTTTCTATTATATCCACATATGTTACAAAATTCCACACCATTCACATAAACATCGGTTTGCACTTTGCAAACATTTGAGTCACAGCTACCTCTTCCTGTGTTTAAAAATATTCTAAAAGATAATTTACCCACGGCGTGAAAGGTTTAAGGCAATGGTTTCCAAACACTAAATTTCTGCTTTTCGTATCTTTGTCGAAGCATTGGTACGGCAGCATCCTTCTGCTTCGAACTCAAAGGAAGATGTTGGCAGCAGCGATGAAAAGCCGAAATCATTACTGACCTCAGGTGTTTCCGTGCGTAAATCGTGTACCGCGTCGCATGCTGGCGAAGCTAATTAAGCTAGTTAAATCAGATTGGTGAGTGTGCGTTAGCGCAGCTTTGGTGTGATAAGGCCGTGGATGATGATAGCTTAGTAGCTGTAATTAACGAAGCTACAGCTTACTGATGATGATGCAGATTCAGACTGCACCTCTCCTGAGTCCCATCTCCAATGGGTTGTGATCCCCCTCTTGGGGAAATGGAAACGACCGACCCCCTTTCAACATTGTGAATGTCATCACACAAAGAATGTTTTCGATTTGCAGAATCCATCTGTTTTAGGGTGGTTATGGTTGGGATTTTCTTGTGTTTCATGGTCTTTTCTTAATTTGTTAAAAGTTGGGTTGTTCTACCTCAGAGGTCTTTGTGTTTTTGCACACAATGAGTTGGTTGGTTGTTTTACCTCTGAGCGGCACTTTTTTGCACACCATGGGCTAAATGGCCAGGTCATATGGATCCCGAAGGCTCAGAGAAGGTTGCGGGAGGGGACCCACTGTAACAGCTGTTGGGAGACAGATGGTAGCCTCACGTCAAGACCATCCAGCGTGTTCTTTAACGTTCGGTTGTTTTACCTATGAGCGGCACTTTTTTGCACACCATGAGCTAAACGGCCAGGTCACAAGGACCCCGAAGGCTCAGAGAAGGTTGGGGGAGGGGACCCACTGTAACAGCTGTTGGGAGACAGATGGTAGCCTCACGTCAAGACCATCCAGCGTGTTCTTTAACGTTCGGTTGTTTTACCTCTGAGCGGCACTTTTTTGCACACAATGGGCTAAATGGTCAGGTCATAAGGAACCCAAAGGCTCAGAGAAGGTTGGGGGAGGGGACCCACTTGAACAGCCTTTGGGAGACATATGGTAGCCTCCCGTCAAGGCAATCCAGCGTGTTCTTTAACGTTGGATTGTTTTGCCTCTGATCGGCACTTTTCTGCACACCATGGTCTAAATGACCAGGTCTCAAGGACCCCGAAGGCTCAGAGATGGTAGGGGGAGGAGACCCACTGGAACAACTGTTGGAAGATAGATGGTAGCTTCCCGTCAAGGCCATCCAGCGTGTTCTTTAACGTGCACAGAGTATGGCTCTCCTACAGACGGGGCCACGGCTTAACGTCCCATCCGAAGAACGGCGGCCTTTCCAAGCCTATCGGCGTCCCCTACTGACGGTGGGCAGGGCGGGGAATTTTGAGGAGATAAATCTCAACGCTGACCCTGCTGGGACTCGAACCTGAACACAATGAGTTAAATAGCAATGTCACAACGACCCCCAAGGACTCAGAGAAGGTTGGAGGAAGAGACTGGGTTGTTTTACTTCCTAGCGGCATTTTGTTTTACACAATGGACTAAATGACCAGTTTTTTAAGGTCCCAACCTTTCAGAGAAGATTGAGTGAAAGGGGTTAAGTTGTTTTACTTGAGATCGGCACTTGTTTTGCATATAATGGACAAAATGACGACATCACAAATATTCCATGGCTCTGAGGATGTTGAGGGAAAATGTTGTATTGTTTTACCTCTGTGAGGCATTTTTTTTGCACACAGTAAATTAAATGGTCACGTTACAAGGACTCTCAAGGATTCGCAGAAGGTTGTGGGAAGGGGTTAAATTTCTTACCTTAGAATGGCACTTTTTTGCACACAATAGACTAAATGGCTAGGTCGCAAAACCCCACCCCCCTCCTCAAAGGGCTCAGAGACGATTGGAGGAAGAGGTTCAGTTGTTTTACTTCTGAGCGGCATTATTTAACACAATGGACAAATGGCCAGGATAGTAAGACCCAAAGGGCTCAGAGAAGATTGGGGGAAGAGGTTCAGTTGTTTTACTTCTGAACGGCATTATTTAACACAATGGACAAATGGCCAGGTTAGTAAGACCCAAAGGGTTCAGAGAAAATTGGAGGAAGAGGTTGAGTTGTTTCACTTCTGAGCGGCATTATTTAACACAATGGACAAATGGCCAGGTTAGTGAGACCCAAAGGCCACAAAGATGATTGGAGGAAGAGGTTGAGTTGTTTTATTTCTGAGCGGCATTATTTAACACAATGGACAAATGGCCAGGTTAGTAAGACCGAAAGGGCTCAAAGAAGATTGGAGGAAGAGGTTGAGTTGTTTTACTTCTGAGCGGCATTATTTAACACAATTGACAAATGGCCAGGTTAGTGAGACCCAAAGGGCTCAGAGAAGATTCGAGGAAGAGGTTGAGTTGTTTTACTTCTGAGCGGCATTATTTAACACAATGGACAAATGGTCAGGTTTGTAAGACCCAAAGGGATCAGAGAAGATTGGAGGAAGAGGTTGAGTTGTTTTACTTCTGAGCGGCATTATTTAACACAATGGACAAATGGCCAGGATAGTATGACCCAAAGGGCTCAGAGAAGACTCTTTTTAGATAGATAGATAAATAATTTTTATTTCAGAAAATGTTTTACAGTTTTCAAAAACTTTTGAGGTTTCACAAGTGTACACAATGAACACAATGACCGTGTTACAAATACTCCTAGGGTTCTGAGAAGGCTGACGGAAAGTGTTGGGTAGTTTTACCTCTGAGAGGCACCTTTTTTGCACACAATGGGCTAAATGGTCAGGTCACAAGGACCCCGAGGGCTCAGAGAAATTTCTTGAAACTCACTGGAATCGCTGTTGAGAGACGGATGGTAGATCCCGTCAAGGCCATCCAATGTTCTTGAACATGCACAGGGTATGGCTCTCCAGCACATGGGGCCACGGCTTCACGTCCCATCCGACGGACGGCGGTCATTTTAATCCCAGTTGTGTCCCTACTGACTGTGGGCAGGGCGGGGAGTTTTGCGGAGATAAATCTCAACGCTCACCCAGCTGAGACTCTAACCTGGGAACTACAGATTACGAGTTTGGCGCGTTACCAAATGAGCCACCCCCTATCTCAAGAGTAACCGCTGTCAAGCAACCCAACTTGAACCAACACGATTCTACGAAATATATCTTAGGCTTAATAAAAAGATAAATTTAAATCAGCAAAATCTTAAGGAGTGAGCTTTATCATTTCCGTGCTCTCACTGCGAATTCTAAAAGGAAATTTTCAGAAATTACTCTTTATAAGTGGTAGTTTAACCGATCTCTGAAGTGTCATCCAAATTTCACAAAGTCGTTTACTGAATAAAAGGAATTTCAGACATTGCTCAAGGATCGTGAACAAAGCCGCAAACGTCTTCCCCAAAAATCAAAACAAAATTGCTTCTGCAAACAACGTAGATTTCACCTTCTTGAAATCAGCTCTCATCAACCGAGTGTAATTTCCGAAATTTTCTCATCTAATTTGCTCTTTCGACATCCAGTCGGTTAAGGGAAAGATTTAATTGATTCAAGAATAACATTTCAAGAGCTTGGGGGGAAATGCTTCTTGTAAATGGCCGTTATATTTAAAATTAGCAGCCAGCCCTTTTACACTTTCTGTTTCCTAGTCTATGCCCAAAGGCAACTCTTATACATTTTCCTGTACTTGAAAAATGTGGACGCTCCATTTTCAAGTGTTTCTAGGCCACTTCTGAACGTAATACAGAATCATGAGATGGAAGATGTTCCTCTTCAATGCGTAATTATCGCTGTTCCTTATTTTCTGAAATTTTAATGTGTGAATTCTGCTTTTTAAGCTTGGCAGTGTTGTTGAATTTGTAGCTTAATATTGTTTTCCATCTTTAAGGTTTCTCCAGTGCGGAATAATTCAGTTATCACTTTCTAATTTTCAATTTTGAGAAAATAGAGGATACCGATGGGCTTGGAAATTTCGCCGTACGTCAGATAGGACGTTAATCCGTGGCTCCGTGTGCGGGAGAGATTTGTACCTTTAAAGAACACGCTGGATGTCTTTGACGGGAAGCTACCATCTGTCTGCAAATAATTATCCAATGGGTTCCTTCCCTCCAAGAATCTCTTATCCCTTGAGGTCTTTGTGACCTGGATATTTCTTTAATGTGCAAAGGTTACATCTCTCCCGCACACGGGGCCATGGTTTAACGTTCCATCCGATGGACGGCGGCCTTTCCAAGCTCATCGGTGTCCCCTACTGATCGAGGGAGGTGGTTTTGAGTTGGGTTGTTTTACCTGTGAGCGGCAGTTTTTTTTTTTTTTTTTTTTTTACACACCATGGGCTAGGCCAGAGTCACATGCACCCCAAAGGCTCAGAGAAGGTTGGGGGAGGAGACCCACTGGAACAGCTGTTGGGAGACAGATGGTAGCCTCCCGTCAAGGCCATCCAGCGTGTTCTTTAACGTTGGGTTGTTTTACCTCTGAGCGGCACTTTTTTTGCACACCATGGGCTAAATGGCCAGGCCACAAAGATCCCGAAGGCTCAGAGAAGGTTGGGGGAGGGGACCCACTGGAACAGCTGTTGGGAGACAGATGGTAGCCTCCCGTCAAGGCCATCCAGCGTGTTCTTTAACGTGCACATGATATGGCTCTCCCGCACATGGTACCACGGCTTAACGTCCCATCTGACGGACGGCGGCCTTTCCAAACCCATCGGTCTCCCTTACTGACCGTGGGCAGGGCGGGGAATTTTGCGGAGATAAATCTCAACGCTGACCCAGCTGGGACTCGAACTTGGGGAACTGCAAATTACAAGCCTGGCGCACTACCGACTGAGCCACCCCCGTCCCTTCGATTTAGTCTCATTTGAACATAAATTGAACCCTATTCGCTTAAAAATCAATAATAAACTTCTCTAAAAACAATTAAGAACGAAAATAATTTCGTTACAAGTGGACTACTGATAATTGAAGTTTAATATAAATACTTTCTCTCACCAAAGCCCCTCGAATGTTATTTTTAAACTAATAGAATGAACTTTTGTGTCTGCGGCTGATGGAATTGGATGAAGTGTCATCGAAAATGTGTCGCATGTCATTAGCAGTACAGTAGCCGTTGTCAAGGCGACAGAGGAGAAGAGATTAATGGCAGTAAAACCACTATTGCCTGCTAATCGGTGATTTATAGTCGTTTTATTATCACTCCTTTCAGATCGTGTTAATTTTATTGGAGAAAATATCGTTCAGCAAAGTGGCGAAGGTTCTAGAAAAACGAAAAATAAAATAGTTTTCTGTAAGAAATATTCTTTGGGTTCTAAAGGTTTAGGGTTATTTTATTCGTTGGGTTCGGTTGTTTTACCTCTGAGCGGCACTTTTTTGCACACTATGGGCTAAATGGCCAGGTCACATGGACCCCGAAGGTTCAGAGAAGGTTGGGGAAGGGGACCCACTGGAACAGCTGTTGGGAGACAGATGGTAGCTTCCCGTCAAGGTCATCCAGTGTGTTTTTTAACGTGCACAGGGTATAGCTCTCCCGCACACGGTGCCACGGCTTAACGTTCCATCTGACGGACGGCGGCCTTTCCAAGCCCATCGTTGTCCCCTACTGACCGTGGACAGGGCGGTGAGTTTTGAGGAGATAAATCTCAACGCTGACCCAGCTGGGAGTCGAACCTGGGAACTATAGATTACGAGTCTGGTGCGCTACCAACTGAGCCACCCCCGCCCCTCCGAGACAATTGAATGAAAGAGAACGCTTTGTCATATCATAGGAAGATAATCAATTGCAATTATATGCTACTAGTGAAAGTGATATTGTTCGCTATTTATTTCAAGAATTGTGTCAGTTAATATTGAATGGGGCGGGGGTGGCTCAGTCGGTAGCGCGCCAAGCTCATAATCTGTAGTTCCCAGGTTCGAGTCCCAGCTGGGTCAGCGTTGAGATTTATCTCCGCAAAATTCCCCGCCCTGCCCACGGTCAGTAGGGGACACCGATGGGCTTGGAAAGGCCGCCGCCCGTCGGATGGGACGTTAAGCCGTGGCCCGTGTGTGGGAGAGAGCCATACCCTGTGCACGTTAAAGAACACGCTAGATGGCCTTGACGTGAGGCTACTATCTGTCTCCCAACAGCTGTTCCAGTGGGTCCCCTCTCCCAACCTTCTCTGAGCCTTCGGGGTCCATGTGACCTGGCCATTTAGCCCATGGTGTGCAAAAAAGTGCCGCTCAGAGGTAAAACAACCCAACCCAGTTAATATTAAAAGACATTGGTTCAGGATGGAAAAAAATGACTTGCAATTACATGGCGTTAAAAATATTTCCACTTATTATGAAAGTATTTTATTTAACATTTTGATACGATAATTATTACTAAGTTTTAATTAACTTCTGAAGTCAATTTTTGTGGCTGACATTGTTATCGTTAAATATTCAAACTTCCATAACTCAAAAAATACTGAATGAATATTATTGAAAACGAGATAAAGATCTCAATCAAATAAATCAATATCTATTAGCATATTTTTCAAAAACAAATTATTTTAGAGGTTATAAAGCTTCGACTTTAGCTTTCCATTGGTGTAGAGGGGCGGGGGTGGCTCAGTCGGTCGCACGCCAGGCTCGTAATCTGCAGTTCCCAGGTTCGATTCCCTCCTGGGCCAGCGAAGAGACTCTTCTCGGTCAGTAGTGGCATCAAAAGAACTTTTAAAGGCCGCCGTCCGTCGTATGGGACATTAAGCCGTGGCGCCGTGTGCAAGAGAGCTATGCGTCGCGAGATCGGTAGGAATTCGAATTTTGGGTTGCGAAGTGGGTGGGAATTTCAATTTCGAATCGCGAAGTGGGTGGGAATTTTAATTTCGAGTCGCGAAGTGGGTGGGAATTTTAATTTCGAGTCGCGAAGTGGGTGGGAATTTTAATTTCGAGTCGCGAAGTGGGTGGGAATTTTAATTTCGAGTCGCGAAGTGGGTGGGAATTTTAATTTCGAGTCGCGAAGTGGGTGGGAATTTTAATTTCGAGTCGCGAAGTAGGTGGGAATTTTAATTTCGAGTCGCGAAGTGGGTGGGAATTTTAATTTCGAGTCGCGAAGTAGATGGGAATTTTAATTTCGAGTCGCGAAGTGGGTGGGAATTTTAATTTCGAGTCACGAAGTGGATGGGAATTTTAATTTCGAGTCGCGAAGTGGGTGGGAATTTTAATTTCGAGTCGCAAAGTGGGTGGGAATTTTAATTTCGAGTCGCGAAGTGGGTGGGAATTTTAATTTCGAGTCGCGAAGTGGCTGGGAATTTTAATTTCGAGTCGCGAAGTGGCTGGGAATTTTAATTTCGAGTCGCGAAGTGGGTGGGAATTTTAATTTCGAGTCACGAAGTGGATGGGAATTTTAATTTCGAGTCGCGAAGTGGGTGGGAATTTTAATTTCGAGTCGCAAAGTGGGTGGGAATTTTAATTTCGAGTCGCGAAGTGGGTGGGAATTTTAATTTCGAGTCGCGAAGTGGGTGGGAATTTTAATTTCGAGTCGCGAAGTGGGTGGGAATTTTAATTTCGAGTCGCGAAGTGGGTGGGAATTTTAATTTCGAGTCGCGAAGTGGGTGGGAATTTTAATTTCGAGTCGCGAAGTGGGTGGGAATTTTAATTTCGAGTCGCGAAGTGGGTGGGAATTATAATTTCGAGTCGCGAAGTGGGTGGGAATTTTAATTTCGAGTCGCGTGGTGGATGAAATTTTGAAATACAGGAACTGGAAGTGGATGTAATTTGAATTTACAGGGCGCCAAAGGAATGGGAATTAGAATTTAGGGTAACGAAGTGAGTAGGAGTTTGAATTTAGGGTCGAGAGGTGAATGGAATTTGAACTTAGGATTGAGAGGCAGAAAGAATTTGAACTTCTTATAGAGAGTTCAATGGAAATTTCAAATTCGGGTTGCAGGATGGATGGCAATTGGAGTTTTAAGCCGCGTGATGGATAGGAATTTGAATTTTTATTCTGGACCGAAAACAACTTGGGGAAAACAATACTTTGGTGCTTTAAAATTTTTTTTTGCTTAAACAAACAATATTTGTTCGACACCTATCCAACCCAAAAAGAATTTTTCATTTAGCTCTAAAAGAAAAAAAATTAATTTACACTTTGCATCGGTAAGAATTTCTTTTTCTTGTAAGTTCACACTTTGCATCGGTAAGAATTTCTTTTTCTTGTAAGTTCACACTTTGCATCGGTAAGAATTCCTTTTTCTTGTAAGTTCACACTTTGCATCAGTAAGAATTTTTTTTTGTAAGTTTCCACTTTTTACCGTGAGAATTCTCTTTCTTTGTAAGTTCACACTTTGTATCGGTGACAATTCGCTTTCCCTCTAAGTTCACACTTTGCATCGGTGAGAATTCCTTTTTCCTGTAAGTGCATAATTTGTACCGGGGAGAATTCGTTTTCTCTCAAGTTCTCACTTTGTATCTGCGAAAATTCATTTTCCTATAAGTTAACAATGTATGTAAGTTAGACTTCCCGATTTGACGATTGATAAAATAGTAGAGAAATTCTCCAATATTTTTGAAATATCTTTTTCCGAATCATTTACTCTCTAAATTTAGTTCAGGTGCCATTAAATGTACATAATAGGAACTAACTATTTACACTTTACATCGGTGAGAAATCGTTTTCCCTCTAAGTTCACACTTTGTACCGGTGAGAAATCGTTTTCCCTCTAAGTTCACACTTTGTACCGGTGAGAATTCGCTTTCCTAGAAAGTTCGCACTTTGTATCGGTAAGAATTCACTTCATCTAAGTTCACACTTTGTACCGGTGAGAATTCGCTTTCCTTGAAAGTTCGCACTTTGTATCGGTAAGAATTCACTTCCTCTAAGTTCACACTTTGTACCGGTGAGAATTCGCTTTCCTTGTAAGTTCCCATTTTGTATCAAGTGAGAATCCGTCTTTCCTGTATGTTTACACTTTGTATTTGTGATAATTAGCTTTTCCTGCAAATTCACACTTTGTATCGGTGAGAATTCGCTTTCCTTGTAAGTTCACATTTTTTATCAAGTGAGAATCCGTCTTTCCTGTATGTTTACACTTTGTATCTGTGATAATTAGCTTTTCCTGCAAATTCACACTTTGTACCGGTGAGAATTCGCTTTCCTTGTAAGTTCACACTTTTTATCAAGTGACAATCCGTCTTTCCTGTATGTTTACACTTTGTATCTGTGATAATTAGCTTTTCCTGCAAATTCACACTTTGTATCGGTGAGAATTCCTTTTTCCTGTACGTTCACACTTGGAATCGGCAAGAATTTGTTTTACCTGTACGTTCACACTTTATATCGGTGAGAATACCTTTTTCCTGTAAGTTCACACTTGGAATCGGTGAGAATTTGTTTTACCTGTACGTTTACACTTTGTATCGATGAGAATTCGTTTTTTCTGTACTTTTACACTTTATATCGGTGAGAAATCGTTTTTCCTCTAAGTTCACACTTTGTACCGGTGAGAATTCGCTTGCCTTGAAAGTTCGCACTTTGCATCGGTGAGAATTCATTTCCTCTAAGTTCACACTTTGTACCGGTGAGAATTCTCTTTCCTTGTAAGTTCACACTTTGTATCAAGTAAGAATCCGTTTTTTCTGGATGTTTGCACTTTTTATCTGTGATAATTAGCTTTTCCTGCAAATTCACACTATGTATCGGTGAGAATTTCTTTTTCTTGTAAGTTCACACTTTGTATCGATAAGAATTCTTTTTTTCTGTATGTTTACACTTTATATCGGTGAGAATTCCTTTTCCCTCTAAGTTCACACTTTGTACCGGTGAGAATTCATTTTTCATGTAAATTCACACTTTGTACCGGTGAGAATTCGCTTTCCTTTTAAGTTCACACTTTGTATCAAGTGAGAATTCATTTTTGCTGTATGTTTGCACTTTGTATCTGTGATAATTAGCTTTTCCTGTAAATTCACACTCTGTACCGGTGAGAATTCGTTTTTCCTGTAAGTTCACACTTGAAATCGGTGCGAATTTGCTTTACCTGTAAGTTCACACTTTGTATCGATGAGAATTTGTTTTTTCTGTAAGTTTACACTTTATATCGGTGAGAAATCGTTTTCCCTCTAAGTTCACACTTTGTATCGGTGAGAATTCATTTTTCATGTAAATTCACACTTCGCATCGGTAAGAATTCCTTTTTCTTGTAATTTCACACTTCGCATCGGTAAGAATTCCTTTTTCTTGTAAGTTCACACTTTGCATCGGTAAGAAAAATTTTTTTTGTAAGTTTCCACTTTATACCGTGAGAATTCGCTTTCTTTGTAAGTTCACACTCTGTATCGGTGTGAATTCGCTTTCCCTCTAAGTTCACACTTTGCATCGGTGAGAATTCCTTTTTCCTGTAAGTTCACACTTTGTACAGGTGAGAATTAGTTTTCTCCCAAGTTCTCACTTTGTATCTGCGAAAATTCATTTTCCTATAAGTTAACAATATGTGTAAGTCTTCCCGATTTGACGATTGATAAAATAGTAGAGAAATTCTCCAATATTTTTGAAATATCTTTTTCCGAATCATTTACTCTCTAAATTTAGTTCAGGTGCCATTAAATGTATAGTCGCTCAAAAAAGTATCCGAACACTATAGTTGATTACAGAATTCAGAAAAAATATCTGGCAACGATTTTTTTAGAAATTAGTGATCTGGCAACCTTCGTTGTCACGTGACACGAAGGTTGTCAGATCACTAATTTCTAAAAAAATCGTTGCCAAATATTTTTCTGAATTCTGTAATCAACCATAGTGTTCGGATACTTTTTTGAGCGACTATACATAATAGGAACTAACTATTTACACTTTATATCGGTGAGAAATCCTTTTCCCTCTAAGTTCACACTTTGTACCGGTGAGTATTCGCTTTCGTTGAAAGTTCGCACTTTGTATCGATAAGAATTCACTTCCTCTAAGTTCACACTTTGTACCGGTGAGAATTCGCTTTCCTTGTAAGTTCACATTTTTTATCAAGTGAGAATCCGTCTTTCCTGTATGTTTACACTTTGTATCTGTGATAATTAGCTTTTCCTGCAAATTAACACTTTGTATCGGTGAGAATTCCTTTTTCCTGTACGTTCACACTTGGAATCGTCGAGACTTTGTTTTACCTGTACGTTCACACTTTATATCGGTGAGAATTCCTTTTTCCTGTAAGTTCACACTTTGTACCGATGAGAATTCGCTTTCCTTGAAAGTTCGCACTTTGTATCGGTAAGAATTCCCTTCCTCTAAGTTCACACTTTGTACCGGTGAGAATTCGCTTTCCTTGTAAGTTCACATTTTGTATCAAGTGAGAATCCGCCTTTCCTGTATGTTTACACTTTGTAATCTGTGTAATTAGCTTTTCCTGCAAATTCACACTTTGTACCGGTGAGAATTCGTTTTCTCTCTAAGTTCTCACTTTGTATCTGCGAAAATTCATTTTACTTCCCGATTTGACGATTGATAAAATAGTAGAGAAATTCTCCAATATTTGTGAAATACCTCTTTCCGAATCATTTACTCTCTAAATTTAGTTCAGGTGCCATTAAATGTACATAATAGGAACTAACTATTCCAGACCCTTCGATAAAAATATAATATTTTACGCATTCAATTTTCTCTAGAGCGAAAAATATCTTTGAAAACCCATCATCCGACCTTTGCATGTTATTGAAAATTCTTAATCTAAACATTCCTTACCCTCCTCAAGAGTAAAAATTAAGAACCAATTTCAAAGAAAGCACAATTCATTATGTGGAGAAATGCACCTTGAAAGTAGTTCACATTACAAGATGGTTTTGGCAACCTTGTAGAAATAAATGAGCCATCTGTTAAAAGCTAGTTTGACCCAAGAGATTTCCCCACCGCTTCTGTAAAAGGTGGCAAAATATCGATGATCCTTGTAAGCGCTCTGCCACCTCACACGGAGGGAACTCCTCCGGTGCATCAACCATCGATATTAATGATGAACGAATGTACTGCAAAGTTTCATAACTTGGCAGCATGCGTGGGTGTTTGACAGTTCAGCCTCTAACACTTGGATCGATGAGCACTGTTAAATTCTGCTCCGACGGAGAATAACACAAAACAACGAACGCCCTCGATAATCTGTTTTTCCGAGTCATTTCTCTTCACGCAAAAGCAAAAAGTCCTTCCACCATTTTCTTTAGTCAACTTCGTAATCTGCAGTTTTCAGTTTCGAGTGTGAACTAATGAGTTCAATGATAAAAACTAACCTATTCAAAATGCACTAACGATCAAAAAATGGCATGTATCCTTGTAAGTTCAGTGTTTTACAAATTCCTTTTTTTACCTATAATTTGGCAATGGTGATGCAAAGTGTGAATTTACAGGAAAATTGAAATCTCACCGATACAAAGTGTGAACTTACGAAAAAAACGAATTCTCACCGATACTAAGTGTGAACTTACAGGAAAATCGAAATCTCACTGATACAAAGTGTGAACTTACAGGAAAAACGAATTCTCACCGGTACAAAGTATGAACTTACAGGAAAATAGAATTCTGACCGATTCAAAGTGTGAACTTACAGGAAAATCGAAATCTCACCGATACAAACTATGAACTTACAGGAAAATCGAATTCTCATCGATACAAAGTGTGAACTTACGAAAAAAAGAATTCTCACCAATTCAAAGTGTGAACTTGCAGGAAAATAGAATTCTCACCGATTCAAAATGTGAACTTACAGGAAAATCGAAATCTCACCGATTCAAAATGTGAACTTACAGGAAAATCGAAATATCACCGATACAAACTATGAACTTACAGGAAAATCGAATTCTCACCGATACAAAGTGTGAACTTACAAGAAAATAGAATTCTCACCGATACAAAGTGTGAACTTATAAGAAAAGCGAATTCTCATCGATACAAAGTATGAACTTACGAAAAAAAGAATTCTCACCAATACAAAGTGTGAACTTGCAGGAAAATAGAATTCTCACCGATTCAAAGTGTGAACTTACAGGAAAAAGGAATTCTCACCGATTCAAAGTGTGAACTTGCAGGAAAATAGAATTCTCACCGATTCAAAATGTGAACTTACAGGAAAATCGAAATCTCACCGATACAAACTATGAACTTACAGGAAAATCGAATTCTCGCCGATACAAAGTGTGAACTTACAAGAAAATAGAATTCTCACCGATACAAAGTGTGAACTTATAAGAAAAGCGAATTCTCATCGATACAAAGTATGAACTTACGAAAAAAAGAATTCTCACCAATACAAAGTGTGAACTTGCAGGAAAATAGAATTCTCACCGATTCAAAGTGTGAACTTACAGGAAAAAGGAATTCTCACCGATTCAAAGTGTGAGCTTACAGGAAAATCGAAATCTCACCGATACAAACTATGAACTTACAGGAAAATCGAATTCTCATCGATACAAAGTGTGAACTTACGAAAAATAGAATTCTCACCGATTCAAAATGTGAACTTACAGGAAAATCGAAATCTCACCGATTCAAAATGTGAACTTACAGGAAAATCGAAATCTCACCGATACAAAGTGTGAACTTACAAGAAAATAGAATTCTCACCGATACAAAGTGTGAACTTACAAGAAAAGCGAATTCTCATCGATACAAAGTGTGAACTTACGAAAAAAGAATTCTCACCAATACAAAGTGTGAACTTGCAGGAAAATAGAATTCTCACCGATTCAAAGTGTGAACTTACAAGAAAATCGAAATCTCACCGATACAAACTATGAACTTACAGGAAAATCGAATCCTCACGGATACAAAGTGTGAACTTACATAAAAAATGAATTCTCACCGATACAAAGTGTTAACTAACAGGAAAAGCGAATTTTCAGTCATTTCTCTTCACCGGCAACGCGAAAGCCAAAAGTTTTTCCACCACTTTTTTAGTAAAGTTTCCTTTCTTCTGCAGTTTCCATTTTCGAGTGTGAACTATTAAGTTCAATGGTAAAAACTAAACTATTCAAAATGCACTAACCGAAATACTGTATATGGTTTCAAAAAAATATATATAATACAGTGAACGCTCCTTAACTTGAAACTCAATGGATACTGAAGTACTTGGAGCTGTCGAATCTGTGCTAAAAATACACATTAGTTATGCAATAGATCCGCAAAACTCCCCGCCCTGCCCACTATCAGTAGGAGAAACCGATGGGCTTGGGAAGGCCCGTCCGTCGGATGGGACATTAAGCCGTGGCTCCATGTGCTGGAGAACCATACCCTGTGCACGTTAAAGAACACATTGAGAACACATTGGATGACCTTAACGGGAGGCTACCATCTGTCTCCCGACAACTGTCCCTTTCCTCAATTTTCTCTGAGCCCTCGGGGATCTTTGTGACCTGGCCATTTAGCCCATTGTGTGCAAAAAGTGGTGCTCAGAGGTAAAGCAATGTAATCCAGGTTCGAATCCAACGTCTGCCAGTACTGAGATTTGTCTTCCTCTGAATCTTGCCCTTTGTTAGAAAGGAAGGCAACAGAGAGGGCTTAGGGCTTAGGATATTAGTCCATATGTCTAATATGTAATCATCTATGTACTTAATATATAAGAGCCTATATATCTAATATATATTAATCCATATGTCTAATATATAATCGTCTATATACCTAATATATAAGAGCCTATATACATAATATATAAGAGCCTATATACCTAATTTATAATAGTTTATATGTCTAATATACAATTGTCTACATGTGGAATATATAATCGTTTATATCTATAACTAATACATTCTAAAGTTCTCAAGAAACACATTTTGAAACTGGATGATGTGGAAACTCTTTTGCATTAATCTACTATAACTGTTATATGTAACATGGATATTGAATATTTCTGACTTTCTGACTTTCACACTTCTGGATTACTAGAAATTTTTTGTTTTGAGTTGTTTTCGTTTTTTTTTTGTGTGTATTATTCATTGTGACGACTGATGTTTCCAATTGAAATTGTTTCTATATTGAGATCTCACGAACGAGCCTGCTCTTGTGAGACCTCAAAAGTTTTTGTATATTGTAAAACATTATCTGAAATAAAAATTATCTTATTATCTTATCTTATAATCGTCCATATCTATCTATCTAAGATATATAGAGATATAGTTAGTGAAATTCAAAATGGGCACAACTGCTTTATTCAAAGCCAATAAATTTCCTCTTGAATACAGCGCCAGAATCTTTGCTCGATTCTCTGACTCCATCTTCACATTGATTTTTCCATAAAACCCGTGTTTATGCGACTTTATGTTCTGTGCACTGTCTGTAGTAAGATCCTATTCATACATTAGATCCGGGCACATTCATTGTCCGTTGCTGAAATGGTATTTTCTCTTGTGGTTTCCAAATTCTGACAATTGGACGGTTCCTTCTTTTCAGAATGCTGCGTAGATTTCTCTGGCAAATGGAACTGAGCGAATTGTGACTTTACTGATGGCTTTACTGTTCCAGAAACCGACAAAAAGTGTTCTGATTTGCAGTCTCCTCGTTTTTGATCTCAAAGTTAAAAAAATATCATATTTTCAGTCTTGTTTACACAATCATGCAAGAGCTGTCAATCCACGATTCCCTTCAGGTCAGTTGTTGTGTTCTTTTGCCTCTGAGCGACACTTTTTTGCACACAATGGGCTAAATGGCCAGGTCACAAGGACCCCGAAGGCTCAGAGAAGGTTGGGGAAGGGGACCCACTGGAACAGCTGTTGGGAGACAGATGGTAGTCTCCCGTCAAGGCCATCCAGCGTGTTCTTTAACATTGGATTGTTTTACCTCTGAGAGACACTTTTTTGCACACAATGGGCTAAATGGCCAAGTCACAAGGACCCCGAAGGCTCAGAGAAGGTTGGGGGAGGGTACCCACTGGAACAGCTGTTGGGAGACAGATGGTAGTCTCCCGTCAAGGCCATCCAGCTTGTTCTTTAACATTGGATTGTTTTACCTCTGAGCGACACTTTTTTTGCACACAATGGGCTAAATGGTCAGGTCACAAGGACCCCGAAGGCTCAGAGAAGGTTGGGGGAGGGGACCCACTGGAACTGCTGTTGGGAGACAGATGGTAGTCTCCCGTCAAGGCCATCCAGCGTGTTCTTTAACATTGGATTGTTTTACCTCTGAGCGGCACTTTTTTGCACACCATGGTCTTAATGGCCAGGTCACATGGACCCCGAAGGCTCAGAGAAAGTTGGTAGAGGGGACCCACTGTATAGCTATTGGGAGACAGATGGTAGCCTTCACTCAAGGCCATCCAGCCTGTTCTTCAACATGCACAGAGTATGGCTCTCCCACATACAGGAACACGGCCATACCATCTGCATGTTAAAGAAACGCTGGATGGCCTTGGCGGGAAGCTACCATCTCTCCAAACAGCAGTCCAGTCTGTCACCTCACCCAACCTTCTCTAAGCCGTCGGATCCTAGTGACCTGGCAATTTAGCCCATTATACTGCAAAAATGAGGCACTCAGAGGTAAAACAACTGCACTTTCCAGACCTCGTATTATATAGTAGGCTTTGAGCCTAGTCACCTCTCGGTGTACCTATATTCCCCAAAGATCACGAAGAAGACTTATATTATTTGTGATTAAAAAATTCACCGTAATGGGTTGTTTTACCTCTGAGCGGCACTTTTTTGCACACCATGGGCTAAACGGCAAGGTCACAAGGACCCCGAAGGTTGGGGAAGGGGACCCACTGGAACAGCTGTTGGGAGACAGATGGTAGTCTCCCTTCAAGGCCATCTAGTGTGTTCTTTAATGTGCACAGGGTATGCCTCTCCCGCATATGTGGCCACTGCTTAACGTTCCATCCAACGGACGGTGGTCTTTCCAAGCCCATCGTTTTCCCCTACTGACCGTGGGCAGGGCGGAGAATTTTGCGGAGATAAATTTGAACGCTGACCCAGCTGGGACTCCAACCTGGGAACTACTTATTACGAGCCTGGCGCACTACCGACTGAGCCACCCCCGTAATGGCTTCAAGTATCTGATCTTGATATGCATGCACTTCTAGCGAGTGCAACATTTTCTGAGACTTTGCAATCCTTCTGACCTGGCCATTTAACCCATTGTGTACGATGAAGTGCCGCTTAGAGGTAGAGCAATGAACAATCCCTCCCCAACATTTTCTGAGACTTTGGGATACTTGTGACCTGGCCATTTAGCCTATTGTGTGCAAAAAAGTACCGCTTAGAGGTAGAGCAACGAACAATCCCTTCCCAACATGTTCTGAGACTTTGGGATCCTTGTGACCTGTCCATTTAGCCCATTGTGTGCGAAGAAGTGCCACTTAGAGGTAGAGCAACGAACAATCCCTCTCCAACATTTTCTGAGACTTTGGGATCCTTGTGACCTGTCCATTTAGCCCATTGTGTGCGAAGAAGTGCCGCTTAGAGGTAGAGCAACGAACAATCCCTCCCCAACATTTTCTGAGACTTTGGGATCCTTGTGACCTGTCCATTTAGCCCATTGTGTGCGAAGAAGTGCCGCTTAGAGGTAGAGCAACGAACAATCCCTCCCCAACATTTTCTGAGACTTTGGGATCCTTGTGACCTGTCCATTTAGCCCATTGTGTGCGAAGAAGTGCCGCTTAGAGGTAGAGCAACGAACAATCCCTCCCCAACATTTTCTGAGACTTTGGTATCCTTGTGACCTAGCCATTTAGCTCATTGTTTGCGAAGAAGTGCCGCTTAGAGGTAGAGCAACGAACAATCCCTCCCCAACATTTTCTGAGACTTTGGGATCCTTGTGACCTGGCCATTTAACCCATTGTGTACCAAGAGGTGCCGCTTAGAGGTAGAGCAAAAAACAATCCCTGAGACTTTGGGATTCTTGTGACCTGGCCGTTTAGCCCATTGTGTGCGAAGAAGTGCCGCTTAGAGGTAGAGCATCGTACAATCCCTCCCCAACATTTTCTGAGACTTTGGGATCCTTGTGATCTGGCTATTTAGTCCATTGTGTGCAAAAAAGTGCCGCTTAGAGGTAGAGCATCGTACAATCCCTCCCCAACATTTTCTGAGACTTTGGGATCCTTGTGATCTGGCTATTTAGTCCATTGTGTGCAAAAAAGTGCCGCTTACAGGTAAAGCAACGAACAATCCCTTCCCAACATTTTCTGAGACTTTGGGATCCTTGTGACCTGGCCATTTAGCCCATTGTGTGCAAAAAAGTACCGCTTAGAGGTAGAGCAACGAACAATCCCTTCATAACGTTCTGAGACTTTGGGATCCTTGTGACCTGGCCATTTAGTCCATTGTGTGCGAAAAAGTGCCGCTTAGAGGTAGAGCAACGAACAATACCTTCCCAACATGTTCTGAGACTTTGGGATCCTTGTGACCTGACTATTTATCCCAGTGCGTGCGAAGAAGTGCCGCTTAGAGGTAGAGCAACGAACAATCCGTCCCCAACATTTTCTGAGACTTTGGGATCCTTGTGACCTGGCCATTTAGCCCATTGTGTGCAAAAAAGTACCGCTTAGAGGTAGAGCAACGAACAATCCCTTCATAACATGTTCTGAGACTTTGGGATCCTTGTGACCTGGCCATTTAGCCCATTGTGTGCAAAAAAGTACCGCTTAGAGGTAGAGCAACGAACAATCCCTCCCCAACATTTTCTGAGACTTTGGGATCCTTGTGACCTGACTATTTATCCCAGTGCGTGCGAAGAAGTGCCGCTTAGAGGTAGAGCAACGAACAATCCGTCCCCAACATTTTCTGAGACTTTGGGATCCTTGTGACCTGACCATTTAGCCCATTGTGTGCCAAGAGGTGCCGCTTAGAGGTAGAGCAAAAAACAATCCCTGAGACTTTGGGATTCTTGTGACCTGGCCGTTTAGCCCATTGTGTGCGAAGAAGTGCCGCTTAGAGGTAGAGCATCTTACAATCCCTCCCCAACATTTTTCTTTTGTGATCTGGCTATTTAGTCCATTGTGTGCAAAAAAGTGCCGCTTACAGGTAAAGCAACGAACAATCCCTTCCCAACATTTTCTGAGACTTTGGGATCCTTGTGACCTGACCATTTAGCCCATTTTGTGCGAAAAAGTACCGCTTAGAGATAGAGCAACGAACAATCCCTCCCCAACATTTTCTGAGAATTGATTAAAATGTGCAAGGGGTAAAAATGTCCTTTCTGGAGACCCAACAGCTGTCTGGATATATGCGATGACTGCATCATGTCGGATAGAATCAGAGTTTCCAAATGTGGAATGCATCTTCCTCATTTTACAATTGGCTCTATGCTAAACGAGGAACATCAAGTTCCTTAATCTTCCGTTTCCACTTTTTCTCTTCGCTTTTTGGATGCGTTTGTTTCACAGAGCGCTATTCGAGACAAACAACAACCCCGTTTTGAATATGCTAATGAGAAATGGAAAACAAAAAATCAGAAAATGACAGTTGGTAAAAAGCGGCTGTTTGTGAAACTGTTGGAAAATGGAATGCATCTTGTGAACGAAGTTTTAAAGTTGGGTTTCATTTTTTTCTATTTTAGACGTTTCTAGGAAATTCTCGGTGATGATAATTTTGAGCGGAGTGCTGAAATTATTTTGATGTAGAAACTACTTTCTAGAACCTTTTTTAAACACAGAAAGGAGAGTATGTGGTCCTGAATGTTTGCTAAGTATTGGTTTGTTTTATACTGATGTCATTTTTTTCCCCACCCGATGAGCTAAATGGCCAGGTCACAAAGATCCCATAGTCTCAGAAAATATTTGGAAGGAATTATTCTTTGCTTTACCTCTGAGCTGCAATTTTTTACACACAATGGGCTAAATGGCCAGGTCATAAGGATCCAAAGTCTCAGAAAATGTTGGGAACGGTTGTTTGGGTTGTTTTACCTATGAGCGGCACTTTTTTGCACACCATGGGCTAAATGGCCAGGTCACAAGGATCCCAAAGTCTCAGAAAACGTTGGGAACGGATTGTTCGTTGCTCTACCTGTAAGCGGCACTTCTTCGCACACAATGAGCAAAATGGCCAGGTCATAAAGATCCCAAGTCTCAGAAAATGTTGGGGAGGGATTGTTCGTTGCTCTACCTCTAAGCGGCACTTCTTCGCACACAATGGGCTAAATGGCCAGGTCACAAGGATCCCAAAGTCTCAGAAAATGTTGGGAAAGGATTGTTCGTTGCTCTACCTGTAAGCGGCACTTCTTCGCACACAATGAGCAAAATGTCCAGGTCATAAAGATCCAAAGTCTCAGAAAATGTTGGGGAGGGATTGTTCGTTGCTCTACCTCTAAGCGGCACTTCTTCACACACAATGAGCAAAATGGCCAGGTCATAAGGATCCAAAGTCTCAGAAAATGTTGGGGAGGGATTGTTCGTTGCTCTACCTCTAAGCGGCACTTCTTCACACACAATGAGCAAAATGGCCAGGTCATAAGGATCCAAAGTCTCAGAAAATGTTGGGGAGGGATTGTTCGTTGCTCTACCTCTAAGCGGCACTTCTTCGCACACAATGGGCTAAATGGCCAGGTCATAAGGATCCAAAGTCTCAGAAAATGTTGGGAACGGTTGTTTGGGTTGTTTTACCTCTGAGCGGCACTTTTTTGCACACTATGGGCTAAATGGCCAGGTCGCATGGACTTCGAAGGCTCAGAGAAGGTTGGGGGAGGGGACCCATTGGAACAGCTGTTGGGAGACAGATGGTAGTCTCCCGTCAAGGCCATCCAGCGTGTTCTTTAACGTGCACAGGGTATGGCTCTGCCGCACACGGGGCCACGGCTTAACGTCCCATCCGACGGACGGCGGCCTTTCCAAACCCATCGGTGTCCCCTACTGACCGTGGGCAGGGCGGGGAATTTTGCGGAGATAAATCTCAACGCTGACCCAGCTGGGACTCGAACCTGGGAACTACAGATTACGAGCCTGGCGCGCTATCGACTGAGCCACCCCCGCCCTGTTCGGAAGGGATTGTTCGTTGCTCTACCTCTAAGCGGCACTTCTTCGCACACAATGGGCTAAATGTCCGGGTCAGAAGGATTCCACAGTCTCAGAAAATGTTGGGGAGGGATTGTTCGTTGCTCTACCTCTAAGTGGCACTTCTTCGCACACAATGGGCTAAATGGCCGGGTCAGATGGATTCCAAAGTCTCAGAAAATGTTGGGGACGGATTGCTCTTTGCTTTATCTCTGAGCGGCAGTTTTTTGCACACAATGGGCTAAATGGCCAGATCACAAGGATCCCAAAGTCTCAGAAAATGTTGGGGGTGGAATTGTTCGTTTCTTTACCTCTGAGCGGCAGTTTTTTGTGCACAATTGGCTAAATGGCTAGGTTACAAGGATCCCAAAGTCTCAGTAAATGTTGGGGAGAGATTGTTCGTTGCTCTACCTCAAAGCGGAATTTTGTTTGCTCAAAATGGGCTAAATGGCCAGGTCACAAGGATCCCAAATCTCAGAAAATGTTTTGGGAGGGATTGTTCGTTGCTTTACCTCTGAGCGGTACTTTTTGGCATAAAATGGACTAAATGGCCATGTAAGAAAGATCCCAAAGTCTCAGAAAATATTGGGGGTTGTTTTACTTCTGAGTGACAATTTTTTGTACGCAATTGGCTAAATGGGCAGATCACAAGGATTCCAAAGTCTCAGAAAATGTTGAGGAGGGATTGTTCGTTGCTCACCTCTGAGGGGCACTTTTTCGCACACAATGGGCAAAATTCCCAGGTCACAAGAATCCCAAAGTCTCAGAAAATGTTTGGGAGGAATTGTTCGTTGCTTTACCTCTGAGCTGCAATTTTTTGCACACAATGGGCTAAATGGCCAGGTAACAAATCCCCGAAATCTCAGAAAATGTTGGGGAGGAATTGTTCGTTACTCTACCTCTAAGCGGCACTTTTTCGCACACAATGGACTAAATAGCCAGATCACAAGAATCCCAAAGTCTCAGAAAATGTTGGGGAGGGATTGTTCGTTGCTTACCTCTAAGCGGCACTTTTTCGCACACAATGGACTAAATAGCCAGATCACAAGGATCCCAAAGTCTCAGAAATTGTTGATGAGGGATTGATCGCTGCTTTACCTATCAGCTCACTGTGTCCAAAAAAGTGCCGCTCAGACCATCAGATGTAGAAAATCAGAGTGCCAAACCATCAGAGGTAAAACAACCCAACCAAAGTCCCAGCTGACCCAGCATTAAGATTTATCTCCTCAAAACTCCTCTGTCAATAGGGGACACCTCTAGGCTTTAAAACGCAGCCTTCCGCCAGATGGGAGATTAAACCGTGACTCCGTGTGCGGGAGAGCCATATCCTATGCACGTTAAAGAACACGCTGTGTGGTCTCGACGAGAAGGGGAGCGGGGGTGGCTCAGTCGGTAGCGCGCCAGGCTCGTAATCTGTAGTTCCCAGGTTCGAGTCCCAGCTGGGTCAGCGTTGAGATTAATCTCCGCAAAATTTCCCCGCCCTGCCCACGGTCAGTAGGGGGACTCCGATGGGCTTGGAAAGGCCGTCGTCCGTCGGATGGGACGTTAAGCCGTGGCCCCGTGTGTGGGAGAGAGCCATATCCTGTGCACGTAAAAGAACACGCTGGATGGCCTTGACGGGAGGCTACGATCTGTTCCCCAACAGCTGTTCCAGTGGGTCCCCTCCCCCAACCTTCTCTGAGCCTTCGGGGTCCATGTGACCTGGCCAATTTAGCCCATGGTGTGCAAAAAAGTGCCGCTCAGAGGTAAAACAACCCAACCCAACCTCTGCCAATAGGGGACACCCATGGTCTTGAAAACGCAGCCTTCCGTCGGATGGGAGATTAAACCGTGACTCCGTGTGCCATAGAGCCATATCCTATGCACGTTAAAGAACACGCTGGATGGTCTCGACGAGAGGCTGCCTTGTCCAGTGAGTTCACTTCCACAACCTTCTCTGAACCTTTGAGGTTCTTTCCCCGCCTTGCCCACGGTCAGTAGGGGACACCGATGGGCTTGGAAAGGCCGCCGTCCGTCGGATGGGACGTTAAGCCGTGGCGCCGTGTGTGGGAGAGCCATACCCTGTGCACGTTAAAGAACACGCTGGATGGCCTTGACGGGAGGCTGCCATCTGTCTCCCAACAGCTGTTACAGTGGGTCCCCTCCCCCAACCTTCTCTGAGCCTTCGGGGTCCTTGTGACCTGGCCATTTAGCCCATGGTGTGCAAAAAAGTGCCGCTCAGAGGTAAAGCAACACAAACCAAACTCTGCCAATAGGGGACACCCATGGTCTTGAAAACGCAGCCTTCCGTCGGATGGGAGATTAAACCGTGACCCGTGTGCGGGAGAGCCATATCCTATGCACGTTAAAGAACACGCTGGATGGTCTCGACGAGAGGCTGCCTTGTCCAGTGAGTTCCCTTCCACAACCTTCTCTGAACCTTCGAGGTTCTTGTGACCTAGCCCATTGCTTGCAAACGTAAAACTACTCAGTCCCAAAAGTTACATCAAACATCGTTCTTTCACAAATTTATCACCAATTGTTTAGCTTCCTCCATTGTCTAGGATACGTTACTCTACAAGAAGGTCATTAAAAATCCCATATTGCCACAGTAAAAAATGTTTACGCCATTCAAAATCCCCTTTCGTGGAAATCGAAAGGTGCCCAAACCATCACGTCCTGCAAGAACTTGTCAGCAAGCATAGAAAATGTAAAACAAACAAAAATTCGTTATGAGATTTTTTTTCTCCTTCAACGAGCTATTAATTTTTTTTGTGGATTAATTTCTGTTGAAGTCAAACTACAACCTCACATTAATGAATCTATTATATGGGATTAAGCCCACTATGTCTCTAGCATTCTCACTGCATGAGGATGTGTCTTCATTGCTCAGAAGAGGAGCAATTAAAAGTCACCTAACAAATTGAAGCATTTATGCGTAAACCGGCTGTGTAATAGTTGGGCCATTAGCAACTCATCTCTCTAATGAACTTTACCTCTTTCGCAGTTAGCTTACAAAGTGTCATCGGCTCCTCGCTGTTCGCTTCAGCGACGCAAGTGGCTCTTTTTTTAGCTCCTTCTGAGCAGCGGGAGACTTAAGTGTCCTGTTCAGCTCTCTTCTTCAAACACTCACCGTCTTATGACTAACTCAAATAGATTTATGAGCTACATTTTGTAACTGTAATCGGATGAGGATTTTCTTCCGAGGAAAGTTGAGATTAACGGAATTGGGAGGTCAGTTTTTTTGTTGTTCTTTCCTCGTTTATGTATTTTTTTTTTCGATTAGAATTTTTGTTGGGTTGTTTTATTTTGGCAATTTTCTCTTTGAATTTTATGTCCATAGTCCGATTTTTGTGTTGTGCGTGTAGGAGAAATATTTCTGGTTTTGGATTGTTTTACCTCTGAGAGGCACGTTTTTGCACACAATGTGCTAAATGACCAGGTCACAAGGACCCCGAAAAGGTTGGGGGTTGCTGTTGTTGGATTGTTTTACCTCTGAGAGGCACGTTTTTGCACACAATGTGCTAAATGACCAGGTCACAAGGACCCCGAAAACGTTGGGGGTTGCTGTTGTTGGATTGTTTTACCTTTGAGAGGCACTTTTTTGCACACCATGGCTAAATGGCCAGGTCACAAGGACCCCGAGGACTCAGAGAAGGTTGGGGGGGTTGCTGTTGTTTGGTGTTTTACTTCTGAGCCAGACGTTTTTTGCACACCATGGGCTAAATGGTCAGGTCACAAGGACCCCGAGAAGGTTGGGGGTTGCTGTTGTTGGATTGTTTTACCTTTGAGAGGCACTTTTTTTGCACACAATGGCTAAATGGCCAGGTCACAAGGATCCCGAGGACTCAGAGAAGGTTGGGGGTTGCTGTTGTTTGGTGTTTTACTTCTGAGCCACACTTTTTTTGCACACCATGGGCTAAATAGTCAGGTCACAAGGACCCCGAGAAGGTTGGGGGTTGCTGTCGTTGGATTGTTTTACCTTTGAGAGGCACTTTTTTTGCACACAATGGCTAAATGGCCAGGTCACAAGGATCCCGAGGACTCAGAGAAGGTTGGGGGGTTGCTGTTGTTTGGTGTTTTACTTCTGAGCCACACTTTTTTTGCACACCATGGGCTAAATGGTCAGGTCACAAGGACCCCGAGAAGGTTGGGGGTTACTGTTGTTGGATTGTTTTACCTTTGAGAGGCACTTTTTTTGCACACAATGGCTAAATGGCCAGGTCACAAGAACCCCGAAGACTCAGAGAAGGTTGGGGGGTTGCTGTTGTTGGATTGTTTTACCTTTGAGAGGCACTTTTTTTGCACACAATGGCTAAATGGCCAGGTCACAAGAACCCCGAAGACTCAGAGAAGGTTGGGGGGTTGCTGTTGTTTGGTGTTTTACTTCTGAGCCACACTTTTTTTGCACACCATGGGCTAAATGGTCAGGTCACAAGGACCCCGAGAAGGTTGGGGGTTACTGTTGTTGGATTGTTTTACCTTTGAGAGGCACTTTTTTTGCACACAATGGCTAAATGGCCAGGTCACAAGAACCCCGAAGACTCAGAGAAGGTTGGGGGTTGCTGTTGTTGGATTGTTTTACCTTTGAGAGGCACTTTTTTTGCACACAATGGCTAAATGGCCAGGTCACAAGGACCCCGTAGACTCAGAGAAGGTTGGGGGTTGCTGTTGTTGGATTGTTTTACTTCTGATCGACACTTTGTTTGCACACCATGGACTACGTGGCCAGTTCACAAGTCCCGAAGTCTCAGAGAAGGTTGGGGGTTGCTGTTGTTTGGTGTTTTACTTCTGAGCCATACTTTTTTTGCACACCATGGGTTAAATGGTAAGGTCACAAAGAAAAATTGGAAATTGGGACAAATGATGGGAAACCGGGACGAATATTGGAAACCGGGATAAATGATGGGAAACCGGGACAAATATTGGAAGCTGGAACAAATAGAGAAAACTGGAACAAATATTTGGAAACTGTGACAAATGATTGGAAACTGGGACATATGATCAGAAACCGGGATATATGATCACCTTACCTATATATAAGGCACCAGTTAATTAATTACCTTATATAAGGCACCAATTATGTCTTATATCAATTTGCATATTAAATGACGAAAAAATGACACATCTTTTAGTCCGCATACGTATTCATTGAACCAAAATAAAACACAAACCTTAACAATATATTATTTACCAATAGAATATTTCATTGAATCACGCGATTAACAAGCCTGCCCAGTTTCAACTGCCATATTAATGGGCCTACTCCATTCGTAATTGCCCAACGAAGCCAAAATTGATTCAATATGCTTCTGGGCGCGCATGCCCCAAATCAGTGCCCAGCTTCTGCCGCGATTACCTCTCTAACGTTATTATCCGTGAGCTGTGTATATAGAACGATCTGGCAGAGGCCTAAGATATCTGTTTATATCATGAACAGTGCAGACCCATAGCTGCTTGTTTGTGGAAGCATTATCACATAGTCACAACAGAGGTCGTAGTTACATAGGACACTTATCTGATTAAAGAGACGAACAGTGGAATCGTTATTAAATTACGGTGGGGTTCAAGGCACACTTGATAAGTTCCGGAATGAACCCTAAAGGTGTTAATGAGAAATTTAATACTGCAGAGAACGGCAGTTCTTTATTGTATTAGTTTAGCTTTGGTAGCTGCATATGTGGCTTTATGAAGCGAGCTGTTGCCAGATATAAAAGGTCTTTCGCTTTTAGTGTAAAAAGTTACATAAAATCAAGTTAATTTGTTGGTTCACAGGCTTTAGTTCATTTTTTGGGGGATGGTTTATGAGAAGTCGATAAGGATTTGATTTAATGAGTCTAATTTTGGAAGTTGGGCTTTTTTTTTTATTTAGTAAAGGTGTGGGTGAAATTTTCTTATAGTTGGGCTGTTTTACCTCTCAGCGGCACTTTTTTTTTACACACAGTGGGCTAAATGACAGATTACAAGGACCCCGGGGCCTCAGAGAATGTTGAGGGATGGGACCCACTGGATCAGCTGTTGGGTGACAGATGGTAGCCTCCGTCAAGGCCATCCAGTGTGTTCTTTACCGTGCACAGGGTACGTCTCTCCCACATACGGGCCAGGTCACAAGGACCCCGAGGTCTCAGAGAATGTTGGAAGAGGGGACCTACTGGATCAGCTGTTGGGAGACAGATGGTAGCCTCCCGTCAAGGCCATCCAGCGTGTTCTGTAACGTGCACAGGGGGCCACGACTTAACTTTATGTGCACTTCTTTAACGTGCACAGGGCGTGTTCTTTAGCGTGCACAGGGCGCCACGGCATAACATCCCATCCGACGGACGGCGGCCTTTTCATGCTCATAGGTGTCCCCTACTGACCGTGAGCAGGGCGAGGAATTTTGCGGAGATAAATCTCAACGCTGACCCAGCTGGGAGTCGAACCTGGGAACTACAGATTGCGAGCCTGGCGCACTACCGACTGAGCCACCCCCGCCCCTTAGTAAAGGAGTGGGTGAATAGTCGGACCGTCGAAGTTGGGCTGTTTTACCACTGAGCGGCACTTTATTTCCACACAGTGGGCTAAGTGGCAGGTCATTAGGTCAAACAGCTTTTATAAACTGCATTTCAAGTCGGAATTAAAAAATAAATAATAATAATATCTAATGATAATAAATAAGTGAATGAAGTATTAGCAAAGTTTTGTTTTGCAATCATTCTCCTACATTAATTTTATTTGTTTTTTTTTTTTAGTTTTTAACTGAGATTCACAAATCAGATTTCGGGCCTAAGAAAAATTCTTCAAGAGTTATTTTTTTTTTGCATTACAATGCAAAAAATCTTCCACAATTAACGCCATTGAACGCATAAGTAAATAATTTGTGAGAAATGTTATTTTAAAAAATGTAAGCCAGTAATCTATTACCATATTTTGCAAAATATTATATATTACAATATTAATTCGCCGCTTTGTTTTCATTACAGTATTTGTGACAGTTATTCTGCTATTTACCTGTCGTATGGTACAAGGTAAGTTAATACTGATTTTCTTAATTCACATCCATCACTTAGATGTTTTGTTGCGCCGTCTTTAACAGCGACCCTTAATTCTTATTTTCGTACCAACTTTCAAACGTTTGCACGTCTTGCTTTTCAGCCAAACCTTCCTCTGCATTTCCATATCTGAGTAGATATTTATTCTTTTTCATTGCCTTTCGCTTACTTCAACTGCTTTGATCATATTTTTGGATATGCATGGATATCGTATTAATCATTAAAAGTCAGAATTCTGACAAAAAATACTGCGTGGTAATAACTGTACTCTTAATTTTCTTAAAATCTCCTTACTTGAACTGTTTTGATAACATTTTTAGATATGACCCGAGACAGTATTCGTCATTACAACGCAGAATTTTGTCAGAATTTTGCGTTGTAATAATTGTTCCCTTAACCTTCTTAAAATCTTCTTACTTAAACTCCTTTTATCACATTGTTGGACATGACTGAAGACCGTAATCGTCATTACAACGCAGAATTTTGTCAGAATTCTGCGTTGTAATAATTGTTTTCTTAACCTTCTTAAAATCTTACTTGAACTGTTTTGATCACATTTTTGGACATGATCAGAGACCGTATTCTTCATTACAAGGCAGAATTTTGTCAGAATTCTGCGTTGTAATAAATGCTCTCTTAGACTTCTTAAAATCTTCTTACTTAAACTCCTTTTATTACATTGTTGGACATGACTGGAGACCGTATTCATCATTACAACGCAGAATTTTGTTAGAATTCTGAGTTGTAAAAATTGTTCTCTTAACCTTCTTAAAATCTTCTTACTTAAACTCCTTTTATCATATTGTTGGACATGACTGGAGACCGTATTCGTCATTACAACGCAGAATTTTGTTAGAATTCTGAGTTGAATAATTGTTTTCTTAACCTTCTTAAAATTCTCTTCTTACTTAAACTCCTTTTATCACATTGTTGGACATGACTGGAGACCGTAATCGTCATTACAACGCAGAATTTTGTCAGAATTCTGCGTTGTAATAATTGTTTTCTTAACCTTCTTAAAATCTTACTTGAACTGCTTTGATCACATTTTTGGACATGATCAGAGACCGTATTCTTCATTACAAGGCAGAATTTTGTCAGAATTCTGCGTTGTAATAAATGCTCTCTTAGACTTCTTAAAATCTTCTTACTTAAACTCCTTTTATTACATTGTTGGACATGACTGGAGACCGTATTCATCATTACAACGCAGAATTTTGTTAGAATTCTGAGTTGAATAATTGTTTTCTTAACCTTCTTAAAATTCTCTTCTTACTTAAACTCCTTTTATCACATTGTTGGACATGACTGGAGACCGTAATCGTCATTACAACGCAGAATTTTGTCAGAATTCTGCGTTGTAATAATTGTTTTCTTAACCTTCTTAAAATCTTACTTGAACTGCTTTGATCACATTTTTGGACATGATCAGAGACCGTATTCTTCATTACAAGGCAGAATTTTGTCAGAATTCTGCGTTGTAATAAATGCTCTCTTAGACTTCTTAAAATCTTCTTACTTAAACTCCTTTTATTACATTGTTGGACATGACTGGAGACCGTATTCATCATTACAACGCAGAATTTTGTTAGAATTCTGAGTTGTAATAATTGTTCTCTTAACCTTCTTAAAATCTTCTTACTTAAACTACTTTTATCACATTGTTGGACATGACTGGAGACCGTATTCGTCATTACAAAGCAGAATTTTGTTAGAATTCTGAGTTGTAATAGTTGTTCTCTTAACATTCTTAAAATCTACTTACTTCAACTCCTTTTATCACATTGTTGGACATGACTAGAGACCGTATTCGCCATTACAAGGAAGAATTCTAACAAAAATTCTGCGTTGTAATAAATGTTTTCTTAGCCTTCTTAAAATCCTCTTACTTAAACTCCTTTGATCACATTTTTCGATATGCTTGTAGACCGTATTCGTCATTACAAGCGAATTTCGTCAGAATTCTGCGTTGTAATAATTTTTCTCTTAACCTTCTTAAAATCTTACTTAAACTCCTTTTATCACATTGTTGGACATGACTGGAGACCGTATTCGTCATTACAACGCAGAATTTTGTTAGAATTCTGCGTTGTAATAATTGTTCTCTTAACCTTCTTAAAATCTTCTTACTTTAACTCCTTTGATCACATTTTTCGATCTGCCTGTAGACCGTATTCGTCATTACAAGCGAATTTCGTCAGAATTCTGCGTTGTAATAATTTTTCTCTTAACCTTCTTAAAATCTTCTTACTTCAACTCCTTTTATCACATTTTTCGATATGCCTGTAGACCGTATTCGTCATTACAAGTGAATTTCGTCAGAATTCTGCGTTGTAATAATTGTTCCCTTAACCTTCTTAAAATCTTCTTACTTAAACTCCTTTTATCACATTGTTGGACATGACTGGAGACCGTATTCGTCATTACAACGCAGAATTTTGTCAGAATTCTGCGTTGTAATAATTGTTCTCTTAACCTTCTTAAAATCTTCTTACTTTAACTCCTTTGATCACATTTTTCGATCTGCCTGTAGACCGTATTCGTCATTACAAGCGAATTTCGTCAGAATTCTGCGTTGTAATAATTTTTCTCTTAACCTTCTTAAAATCTTCTTACTTCAACTCCTTTTATCACATTTTTCGATATGCCTGTAGACCGTATTCGTCATTACAAGTGAATTTCGTCAGAATTCTGCGTTGTAATAATTGTTCTCTTAATCTTCTTAAAATCTTCTTACTTCAACTCCTTTTATCACATTGTTGGACATGACTAGAGACCGTATTCGTCATTACAACGCAGAATTTTGTTAGAATTCTGCGTTGTAATAATTGTTCCCTTAACCTTCTTAAAATCTTCTTACTTAAACTCCTTTTATCACATTGTTGGACATGACTGGAGACCGTATTCGTCATTACAACGCAGAATTTTGTCAGAATTCTGCGTTGTAATAATTGTTCCCTTAACCTTCTTAAAATCTTCTTACTTAAACTCCTTTGATCACATTTTTCGATATGCCTGTAGACCGTATTCGTCATTACAAGCGAATTTCGTCAGAATTCTGCGTTGTAATAATTGTTCTCTTAATCTTCTTAAAATCTTCTACTTCAACTCCTTTGATCACATTGTTGGACATGACTAGAGACCGTATTCGTCATTACATGGAAGAATTCTAACAAAAATTCTGCGTTGTAATAAATGTTCTCGTAGCCTTCTTCAAATCTTCTTACTTTAACTGCTTTGATCACATTTTTCAATATGCCTGGAGACCGTATTCGTAATTACAACGCAGAATTCTGACAAAAATTCTGCGTTGTAACAAATGTTCTCTTAACCTTGTTAAAATTTCCCTCCTATCATGACAGACAATCTGTTGCTTTCAATTGTTAATATATTTTTCAAATGTTATACACGTGCTTCTTCAGTTCTTTTTCTTTCATCCAACTGGAAATTAGCTTTATCGTTCAGACCTAATTTATGTTAGAAACATTTCGTGAAGAAAAAAAACGCACTTTTCCGGGAGTGAGCACAGAAAATCCAACAACTGAATGTGCGATGCCATTGAGAGCGTAATGAAAATTCTTAGAACAGTATTGGTTGGTTCGCTGTTCCCTAGGAGGGCTAGCATCGATTTTTGTACTACAATGATCACGTATAGCAAATCTTTTATCTGTTCTAGCCAAAGATAAATAGAACTACGTAAAGATATGACACTAACGACTAGAAAGAGTGTTGCTGCTCTCGATAACAGGTTGATTGGGTTGTTTTACCTCTGAGCGGCATTTTATTTGCACACCATGGGCTAAATGGCCAGGTCACAAGGACTCCAAAGGCTCAGAGAAGGTTGGAAGAGGGGACCCACTGGAACAGCTGTTGGGAGACAGATGGTAGCCTTTTCCAAAAGCCCTTTCTAAATCGCCGCTCAAACTCATTTAAAAAAAATGCTCTCTGAATCGGGGCGGGGGTGGCTCAGTCGGTAACGCGCCAGGCTCGTAAACTGCAGTTTCCAGGTTCGAGTCCCGGCTGGGTCAGCGTTGAGATTTATCTCCGCAAAACTCTTCGCCCTGCCCACTGTCAGTAGGGAACACCGATGAGTTTGGGAAGACCGCCGTCCGTCGGATGGACGTTAAGCCGTGGCTCCGTGTGCGGGAGAGCCATACCCTGTGCACGTTAAAGAACACGCTGGATGGCCTTGACGGGAGGCTACCATGTGTCTCCCATCAGGTATTCCAGTGGGTCCCCTCCCCCAACCTTCTCTGAGCCTTCGGGGTTGTTCTGACCTGGCCATTTAGCCCATTGTTACTAAAAAGTGCCGCTCAAAGGTAAAACAACCCAACGTTAAAGAACACGCTGGATGGCCTTAATGGGAGGTTACCATCTGTCTCCTAACAGCTGTTCCAGTGGGTCCCTTCCCCCAACCTTCTCTGAGCCTTCGGGGTTGTTTTGACCTGGCAATTTAGCCATTGTGTGCAAAAAAAGTGCCGCTCAGAGGTAAAACAACCCAACGTTAAAGAACATGCTGGATGGCCTTGACGGGTGACTACCATCTGTCTCCCAACAGTTGTTCCAATGGGTCCCTTCTCCCAACCTTCTCTGAGCCTTCGGGTTGTTGTAACCTGGCAATTTAGCCATTGTGTGCAAAAAAGTGCCGCTCAGAACTAAAACAACCCAACCCTCCCCAACCTTCTCTGAGCCTTCGGGGATGTTGTGACCTGGCAATTTAACCATTGTGTGCAAAAAAGTGCCGCTCAGAGGTAAAAACAACCAACCAACCAAGCTCTCTGTATTCGACATTTTGCTGTGCAAATTTCCCCGCTCTATTAACGCTCAAATGCATGAAATCAACTTATCAACCAGTGAACAAATTCGACAAATTTGTATCCGATCATTCGACCAATCCCTCTTTTGTTTAACTCTTTCGACTTTGGCACCTCCCCCCAGCACCTCGGTGTGGCTCGTGTTTAACACAGCGTGACTGTGATGGCACGTTCGCTGCAGCCAGCAAGAGCTCGTTGGCTTCGAGGACCAACTGTGGCATGTAGAACGCGGCTTTGCCGGTAAACATGGCATCGCTCGATTTCTGCCTTCGCATCTGAGTGCGAGCGGGTGGCCATCACGTCCGCCTGGCGGATGTAACTGGCAGCTCTTGTCAGGGCATCCTTTGTACGAGCAGAGAAATATTGGAGCGCAGTCACAGAGAGGCTTTCCTCATTCCGTCTACCTGTTGTTAGACATGGCGGCAGTTGTCGGACAGCAACTGATGATTCGGCTATGCTGACGACAGATTCAGAGATGCTGCTGACCAGAAATTGATGTAGAAGAAAAGAATTTGCATTTTCTTTCTTTTAAATGGGTTGTTTTAACTCCGAACTGCACCTTTTTTTGCATATAGTGAGTCTAACTGGCCAGGTTGGGTTGTTTTACCTCTGAGCGGCACTTTTTTGCACACCATGGGCTAAATGGCCAGGTCACATGGACCCCGAAGGCTCAGAGAAGGTTGGGGGAGGGGACCCACTGGAACAGCTGTTGGGAGACAGATGGTAGTCTCCCGTCAAGACCATCTAGCGTGTTCTTTAACGTGCACAGGTATGGCAATCGGGGCGGGGTGGCTCAGTCGGTAGCGTGCCAGGCTCGTAATCTGTAGTTCCCAGGTTCGAGTCCCAGCTGGATCAGCGTTGAGATTTATCTCCGCAAAATTCCCCGCCTTGCCCACTGTCAGTAGGAGACGCGGATGGGCTTGGAAAGGCCGCCGTCCGTCGGATGGGACGTTAAGCCGTGGCCCCGTGTGCGGGAGAGCCATACCCTGTGCACGTTAAAGAACACGCTGGATGGCCTAGACGGAAGTCTACCATCTGTCTCCCAACAGCTGTTCCAGTGGATCCCCTCCCCCAACCTTCTCTGAGCCTTCGGGGTCCATGTGACCTGGCCATTTAGCCCATGGTGTGCAAAAAAGTGCCGCTCAGAGGTGAAACAACCCAACAAATATCCCGAACACGGAACCACGGTTTAACGTCCCATCCGACGGACGGTGTCTGGTTGGTTGTTTTATTTCTGAGCGGCACTTTTTATGCACACAATGGACTAAATGACCAGGTCACAAGGACCCCGAAGGCTTAGAGAAGGTTGGGGAAGGGGACCCTCTGGAACGTCTGTTGGGAGACAGATGATAGCCTCCCATCAAGGCCATCCAGCGTGTTCTTTAAAGTGCACATGGTATGGCTCTCCCGCACATGTGGCCACGGCTTAATCCGACGGATGGCAGCCATTCCAAACCCACAGATGCTCCCTATTGACCGAGGCGAGAGCGAACAGTTTTGCGGATATAAGTCTGAAAGCTGGCCCAGGCAGGACTCGAACCGGGGAACCGCAGATTACCAACATGGCGCGCTACCGACTGAGCCACCCATGACTCTTGACACAGATGAGGCTTCGAACCCTTTTCGTTTTGAATTCTCTTTAAGAAATATTTCTCTATTGTTCGATTGACCTTGACCTAATTCTCAAAGGCAAATAACGTGTTGCTTCATAATAAGAGTAAACTGGACAATTTCCAGTCAGAAAATAACATTACGTTTTTCCTTCTTTGAATCGTTCTTCTCATATTTCTAAAGTCTTCTTTATTGAAAAATATCTTTTTTCCTTATCAGCTGAGGTTCGAATAACTTTTTCGAGACACAAAATACGAAAGTTAAAAAGCAATAAAATGTTACTTTTTTTAACCATTGAGAATTCCTCTTGCTCCAACACTTGCAACAATAATTCCTCGAGCAAATTTCTTCCCTGAAATCAAGTCATATTCAGCAACTGTGGGAGCTGCCTTCACCTTAATACGTTTCGTGGCTTCTGGCTCTTTACCCCCTTCCCAGAATTCCTCGCCAGCAAAGGAGGCTCTTCTGCTCTTTCATGGTTTATTAAAATAGCTTTTTTCATTATGTAAATACGTTTCTGAGAAATTTGTCAGAGGCACAAACATGTTTCAGTTCATTTTATTTTTTGGAAATTGGCCAGAGGAAATGTGAATATGATTTGTAAAATGTCGTAGAGGGTGGGGAATATTTATTTTTGTGATTCATTTTTTGTACCCCTGATACTTTTTATCTATTTTTTGTGAAATTTTTCGGAATAAAAATTGATCCTAGACTAAGACAGCTCGCTTGAGGTTGGGTTGGTTTACCTCTAAGAGGCCTTCTTTCGCACACAATGGGTTAAGTGGCCAAGTCACAAAGACCCCAAAGGCTTAAAAACGGTGGGGGAGGGAACCCACAGGAGAACTGTTAGATGGGAGCCTCCCGTCAAGGCTATCAAGCGTGTACTTCAACGCGCGCATAGAGGCCTTCTTTTGCACACAATGGGCTAAATGGTCAAGTCACAAGGACACCAAAGACACAGAAATGGTTGGGAGGAGGGAACCCACAGGACATCCGTTATGAAACAGATGGGAGCCTTCCGTCAAGGACACTGATGGGTTTGGAAAGGTCGCCATCCGTCACTTCCGTCACTTCAACGCGTGCATAGGTTATACCTCTGAGAAACCATCTTTTTCACACAGTGGGCTAAATAGCCAAGTCACAAAGATCCCAAAGGCTTAGAAATGGTGGGGGAGGGAACCCACAGGAGTTGGGTTGGGTTGTTTTACCTCTGAGCGGCACTTTTTTTGCACACCATGGGCTAAATGGCCAGGTCACATGAACCCCGAAGGCTCAGAGAAGGTTGGGGGAGGGGATCCACTGGAACAGCTGTTGGGAGACAGATGGTAGCCTCCCGTCAAGGCCATCCAGCGTGTTCTTTAACGTGCACAGGGTATGGCTCTCCCGCACACGGAGCCACGGCTTAACGTCCCATCCGACGGACGGCGGCCTTTCCAAGCCCATCGGTGTCCCCTACTGACCGTGGGCAGGCGGGGAAATTTGCGGAGATAAATCTCAATGCTGACCCAGCTGGGACTCGAACCTGGGAACTACAGATTACGAGCCTGGCGCGCTACCGACTGAGCCACCCCCGCCCCACCCACAGGAGAACTGTTATAGGAGACAGATGGGAGCCTGAGTTGTGTTCAACTCTGCGCCACTCCCGTCCTAAAAACGTATGCCTTTTTTAAATAAAACTATGATAACCTGATTGGGATAGAATCCCGAATATTTCTATATAGATATTTAATAATTTAAAAGAGTTTTAAAAAAGATTGATGAACTTTATTCAAAGTTTACGCATAGATTACTCAAAAAATTCAGTTTGTCCGATAATTAATTAATTAATACAATAATTAATATATATACATATATACTCACACGATTGCAAGCAAATTATAGAAGTATGGAGAAACTCATTTATAAACAAATTAAGCACACCGGCAAGAAATTCCACAATAATACACAGACAAGCCTACATTAGGATCTATTAAATTCCTAAATAACTAATTATCTATATTTAATGCTGATTCTCTTCACAGGTTAAAAACATTAAATAAAAAACTCTTCATACTTCGCGTTACAGGACTGCATCATGTCGACAAAAGAATCATTGGTAACCATCAAGACTGCAAAAAACTAACCTGTCCCTTTCCTTTTTTTCGTCGGGTGATCGAATGCCCCAGAGCCAAGGCGGAAAAAATAAAGCCTCAGAACTGATCAATAGGGAGAAATCCAAAGAGCCAAAGAAGCCGAAGTCCCAGAAGAGCTGGAAGCCAAAAGTCAGAAAGCACATGCAGCCAAAAGGAGGCGGATGAAGAGAATTCGAAAGGCCGGGCACAATTAAAAGAGAAGAAAGGGAAGAATGAAATCTGAAACACCCATAACACTTTAGGACACGTGAAGCTGCTGTTGGGCATCTACACGAACAAATAGTAAGCAGCGAACGCGAAACTTGGTAAAGGTATAAAAATGACAATGAAATGCAATAAAAGGTATAACGATTCTGCTTTGTAAACAACACTGAGAAAGTGATGAATTTTAACCACCATCAATGTAGCTACCTAGGATATGGATCGATGGTTTCATTTTAAGTAGAGAGTTGAGCCATCCAAACAAGTGTCGTCTCTTTCCAAATTCCTTCCAAATCCAACAGTGTATTTTCTTTCCAAATCCTCTGATATCTCTCTTAAGATTCCAGAGGTTCTTTCGAAATCCATTTCATCAACTTTCCAAATTCTTTCCAAATCCAACAGTGTCACTTTTTCTAAATTATTTCTGAATCCAACAGCGTATTCTTTTCCAAATTCCTTCCAAATCCAGTAGTGAATTTCTTTCCAAATCCAACAGTGTATTTTCTTTCCAATCCAACAGTGTATTTTCTTTCCAAATCCTCTGATATCTCTCTCTGAAGATTCCAGAGGTGTCCTTGTTTTCGAAATCCATTTCATCCATTTTCCAAGTTCTTTACAAATCCAACAATGTCCCTTTTTCTAAATTATATCCCAATCCAACAGCGTATTCTTTTCCAAATTCCTTCCGAATTTAATAGTGAAATTCTTTCCAAATCCACATAGTGAATTTCTTTCCAAATCCAATAGTGTATTTTCTTTCCAAATCCTCTGCTATCTCTCTCTTATGATTACAGAGGTGTCCTTGTTTTCAAAACCCATCTCATCCACTTTCCAAATTCTTTACAAATCCAACACTTTTTCTAAATTATTTTTGAATCCAACAGCGTATTCTTTTCCAAATTCCTTCCAAATTTAATAGAGAAATTCTTTCCAAATCCACATAGTGAATTTCTTTTCAAATCCAACAGTGTATTTTCTCTCCAAATCCTCTGATATCTCTCTCTTAAGATTACAGAGGTGTCCTTGTTTTCAAAACCTATCTCATCCATTTTCCAAATTCTTTACAAATACAACAGAGTCCCTTTTTCTAAATTATATCCCAATCCAACAGCGTATTCTTCTCCAAATTCCTTCCAAATTCAATAGTGAAATTCTTTCCAAATCCAATAGTGAAATTCTTTCCAAATCCAACAGTGTATTTTCTCTCCAAATCCTCTGATATCTCTCTCTTAAGATTACAGAGGTGTCCTTGTTTTCAAAACCCATCTCATCCACTTTCCAAATTCTTTGCAAATACAACAGTGTCCCTTTTTCTAAATTATTTCCCAATCCAACAGCGTATTCTTTTCCAAATTCCGTCCTAATTCAATAGTGAAATTCTTTCCAAATGCAGCAGTGTATTTTCTTTCCGAATTTGTAAATCTCACAGTGTATTTTTTTCAAATTCTTTCTGAATCCAACAAAACGTTTCTTTATAAATTCTTTACAAATCCGATGGTGCCCCTCTTTCCAAAATTCTTTCCAAATCCAATGGCATCTCTCTTTCCAAATTCTGTGTTTCTTTCTAAATGATTCCGAATCCATCGGTGTATTTGTTTTCGGATTCTCTCCAAATCCAACGGTATATTTATATCCAAATCCAGTGGCCTCTCTCTTTTGCGAATTTAAACTGTGTCCTCTTTCGGAATTCAAAGTTACTTCCTTACCAACCAAAACAGCGTCTCCTTACAAACTACTTAAGCCTAACAACTACTTTGAAAATTAATTTCAAGAAATCTATGCGTGTGTGATAAACACATTACAAATATTAGTTTTGGGTTGTTTTGGGTTGTTTTACCTCTGAGCAGCACTTTTTTGCACACCATGGGCTAAATGGCCAGGTCACATGGACCCCGAAGGCTCAGAGAAGGTTGGGGGAGGGGACCCACTGGAATAGCTGTTGGGAGACAGATGGTAGCCTCCCGTTAAGGCCATCCAGCGTGTTTTTTAACGTTGGGTTGTTTTACCTCTGAGCGGCACTTTTTTGCACACCATGGGCTAAATGGCCAGGTCACATGGACTCCGAAGGCTCAGAGAAGGTTGGGGGAGGGGACCCACTGTAACAGCTGTTGGGAGACAGATGGTAGCCTCCCGTCAAGGCCATCCAGCGTGTTCTTTAACGTGCACAGGGTATAGCTCTCCCGCACACGGGGTCACGATTTCACGTCCCATCCGACGGACGGCGGCCTTTCCAAGCCCATCGGTGTCCCCTACTGACCGTGGGCAGGGCGGGGAATTTTGCGGAGATAAATCTCAACGCTGACCAAGCTGGGACTCGAACCTGGGAACTACAGATTACGAGCCTGGCGCGCTACCGACTGAGCCACTCCCGCCCCACAACTATTAGTGAAACGAAAGTATGAAAATACTTTGACCCCCCAGGAAAAAGTCAGCAAATATTTAATATGTTCACCGCAAGCAACTTTATATAAACAACAATATAACTTTATATAAACAGACGAATATCGCAGCATATATATTCTTTAACTTCATTAACAGTTAATGGTAATGCTATACGTGCTACATTAGCAGTTAATTGGAAAGTTGTATCAAATGTACAGTCGCTCAAAAAATTATCCGAACACTATGGTTGATTACAGAATTCAGAAAAAATATATGGAGCGTGTACAGCAACTGTACACGCTCCAGTTACCGTTCACAGCAAACTTTAGCGTGTGCAGTTACTGCACACGCTCCAGTTTGCTGTGAACGGTAACTGCACACGCTCAATATTTCTGTGAGTGGGTCCACACGATCCAGGTTTTTGTGAGCTCACACGATCCAGGTTTTTGTGAGCTCACACGATCCAATGTGCTGTGAACATTAACCGCAACCGCTCCAGTTTGCTGTGAATGGTAACTGCACACGCTCCATAGTCATTGCATTATATATTCATACATATTATATATATTAAAAAATATTCGAACATTATGCTGATTACAGCATTCAGATAAAATATCTGGAGCGTGTGCAGCAACTGTACACGCTCTAGTTTGCTGTGAACGGTAACTGCACACGCTCAATATTTCTGTGAGTGGGCCCACACGCTCCAGGTTTTTGTGAGCTCACACGATCCAATGTGCTGTGAACATTAACCGCAACCGCTCCAGTTTGCTGTGAACGGTAACTGCACACGCTCAATATTTCTGTGAGTGAGCCCACACGATCCAGGTTTTTGTGAGCTCACACGATCCAATGTGCTGTGAACATTAACCGCAAACGCTCCAGTTTGCTCTGAACGGTAACTGCACACGCTCCATATTCATAGCATTACATATTCATACGCATTATATACATTAAAAAAATATCCGAACACTGTGGTTGACTACAGAATTCAGAAAAAATATCTAGTAACGATTTTTTTAGAAATTAGTGATCTGGTAAGCTTCGTGTACAGTCGACGCGAAGGTTGCCAGATCACTCTAAAAAGACGTTGCCAGATATTTTTTCTGAATTCTGTAATCAACCATAGTATATTTTTTTGAGCGACTATATATATATAGGCGATAAATGATTCAGAAGTGACAGAGCTCTGAAAATGTATACGTAGAGGCAATCCGGAACGTAGATCTTGGTGGGGGGGGGGGAACCGAAATTTGACCTCCGACGTGTCTTTCAAAGTCAGATATAGGTTACATAGAGGTCAAACCGTGATTTACGAGTAATGGAAACGTAAAAATTGGTGTCTTGGGGTGTTTCGGGTTCCAGATCTCGAAAACGTTACGAAATTTCGGATCCAGAGAGTCCTTCAAGGTCAAAGGTCACTTTAGATCTACCAGCGTTATTAGAGGGCTACGAATTGGTTCTTGCCAGTATTTTCAGTCACAGATGTCAGAAATGGAAAATTTGGATGCAATGGGTCCTTAAAGGTCGAAGATCAAATTCGGTATACGGTGCTGGATAGCAAAAAATTGGTGAATAGGGTAGACTATTTCAGCCAGAGGAATCCGACTTAGGAGGAATTTTTAGATCAGGTGTCGCACTCAAGGTCAAATAGGGGTCGAATTTGGGTTGTTTTACCTCTGGGCGGCACTTTTTTGCACATCATGGGCTAAACGGCCGAGGTCTCAATGACCCCGAAGGCTCAGAGAAGGTTGGGGGAGGAGAACCACTGGAACAGCTGTTGGGAGACAGATGGTAGTCTCGCGTCAAGGCCATCCAGCGTGTTCTTTAAAGTTGGGTTGTTTTACCTCTGAGCGGCACATTTTTGCACACCATGGGCTAAATTACAAGGTCAAAAGGACCCCGAAGGCTCAGAGAAGGTTGGGGGGAGGGGACCCACTGGAATAGCTGTTGGGAGACAGATGTTAGCCTCCCGTCAAGGCCATCCAGCGTGTTCTTTAACGTTGGGTTGTTTTACTTCTGAGCGGCACTTTTTTGCACACCATGTGCTAAATAGACAGGTTACATGGACCCCAAAGGCTCAGAGAAGGTTGAAGGAGGGGAACCATTGGAACAGCTCTTGGGAGACAGATGGTAGCGTCCCATCAAGGCCATTCAGCGTGTTCTTTAACGTGCACAGGGTACGGCTCTCCCGCACACGGAGCCATGACTTAACATCCCATCCGACAGACGGCGGCCTTTTCAAGCCCATCGGTGTCCCCTACTGACCATGGGCAGGGCGAGGAGTTTTGCGGAGATAAATCTCAACACTGACACAGGTGGGACTCGAACCAGGGAACTGCAGATTACGAGCCTGGCGCGCTACCGACTGAGCCACCCCTGTCCATTCCCAGGTTCGAGTCCCAGTTGGGTCAGCGTTGAGATTTATCTCCGCAAAACTCCCTGCCCTGCCCACGGTCGGTAGGGGACACCGATGGGCTTCGAAAGACCGCCGTCCGTCGGATGGGACGTTAAGCCGTGGTCCCCTTGTGCGGGACAGACATACCCTGTGCACGTTAAAGAACACACTGGATGACCTTGACAAGAGGCTATCATCAATAGTTTTAAGATAAACATCGAATGTTTAACTTGCCTTTCCGTCAATAGTTTTATGACAAACGTCGAATGTTAACTTACTTCTTCCGTCAATAGTTTTATGACAAACATCGAATGTTAACTTGCTTCTTCCGGCAACAGTTTTATGTCAAACGTCGAATGTTAACTTCCTTCTTCCGTCAATAGTTTTATGACAGACATCGAATGTTAACTTGCCTCTTCCGTCAATAGTTTTATGACAAACGTCGAATGTTAACTTGCTTCTTCCGTCAACAGTTTTATGAAAAACGTCGAATGTTAACTTCCTTTTTCCGTTAATAGTTTTATGACAAACATCGAATGTTAACTTGCTTCTTCCGTTAATAGTTTTATGACAAACGTCGAATGTTAACTTCCTTCTTCCGTCAATAGTTTTATGACAAACATCGAATGTTAACTTGCTTCTTCCGTCAATAGTTTTATGACAAACGTCGAATGTTTACTTGCCTCTTCCGTCAATAGTTTTATGACAGATATCGAATGCTAACTTCCTTCTTCCGTCAATAGTTTTATGACAAACATCGAATGTTTAACTTCCCTCTTCCGTCAATAGTTTTATGACAAACGTCGAATGTTAACTTGCTTCTTCCGTCAATAGTTTATGAAAAACATCAAATGTTAACTTGCCTCTTCCGTCAATAGTTTTATGACAAACATCGAATGTTAACTTGCCTCTTCCATCAATAGTTTTTTGACAAACATCAAATGTTAACTTGCCTCTTCCGTCAATAGTTTTATGACAAACATCGAATGTTAACTTGCCTCTTCCGTCAATAGTTTTATGACAAACGTCGAATGTTAACTTCCTTCTTCCGTCAATAGTTTTATGACAAGCATCGAATGTTAACTTGCTTCTTCCGTCAATAGTTTTATGACAAACGTCGAATGTTAACTTGCCTCTTCCGTCAATAGTTTTATGACAAACGTCTAATGTTAACTTCCTTCTTCCGTCAATAGTTTTATGACAAACATCGAATGTTAACTTGCTTCTTCCGTCAATAGTTTTATGACAAACGTCGAATGTTAACTTGCCTCTTCCGTCAATAGTTTTATGACAAACATCGAATGTTAACTTGCCTCTTCCATCAATAGTTTTTTGACAAACATCGAATGTTAACTTGCCTCTTCCGTCAATAATTTTATGACAAACATCGAATGTTAACTTGCCTCTTCCGTCAATAGTTTTATGACAAACGTCGAATGTTAACTTCCTTCTTCCGTCAATAGTTTTATGACAAACATCGAATGTTTACTTGCTTCTTCCATCAATAGTTTTATGACAAACGTCGAATGTTAACTTGCCTCTTCCGTCAATAATTTTATGACAGACATCGAATGCTAACTTCCTTCTTCCGTCAATAGTTTTATGACAAACAACGAATGTTTAACTTTCCTCTTCCGTCAATAGTTTTATGACAAACGTCGAATGTTAACTTGCTTCTTCCGTCAATAGTTTTTTGACAAACATCGAATGTTAACTTGCCTCTTCCGTCAATAGTTTTATGACAAACATCGAATGTTAACTTGCCTCTTCTGTCAATAGTTTTATGACAAACATCGAATGTTAACTTGCCTCTTCCATCAATAGTTTTTTGACAAACATCGAATGTTAACTTGCCTCTTCCGTCAATAGTTTTATGACAAACATCGAATGTTAACTTGCCTCTTCCGTCAATAGTTTTATGACAAACGTCGAATGTTAACTTCCTTCTTCCGTCAATAGTTTTATGACAAACATCGAATGTTAACTTGCCTCTTCCGTCAATAGTTTTATGACAAACATCGAATGTTAACTTGCCTCTTCCGTCAATAGTTTTATGACAGACATCGAATGTTAACTTCCTTCTTCCGTCAATAGTTTTATGACAAACATCGAATGTTAACTTGCCTCTTCCGTCAATAGTTTTATGACAAACATCGAATGTTAACTTGCCTCTTCCATCAATAGTTTTATGACAGACATCGAATGTTAACTTGCCTCTTCCGTCAATACCGTTTATGACTGACATCGAATGTTAACTTGCGTCTTCCGTCAATAAGTTTTATGACAGACATCGAATGTTAACTTGCCTCTTCGGTCAATAGTTTTATGAGAAACATAGAATGTTAACTTCCTTCTTCCGTCAATAGTTTTATGACAAACATCGAATGTTAACTTGCCTCTTCCGTCAATATTTTATGACAAACATCGAATGTTAACTTGCCTCTTCCGTCAATAGTTTTATGACAAACATCGAATGTTAACTTGCCTCTTCCGTCAATAGTTTTATGACAAACATCGAATGTTAACTTGCCTCTTCCGTCAATAGTTTTATGACAGACATCGAATGTTAACTTGCCTCTTCCGTCAATACCGTTTATGACTGACATCGAATGTTAACTTGCGTCTTCCGTCAATAAGTTTTATGACAGACATCGAATGTTAACTTGCCTCTTCGGTCAATAGTTTTATGACAAACATAGAATGTTAACTTGCCTCTTCCGTCAATAGTTTTATGAAAAACATCGAATGTTAACTTGCCTCTTCCGTCAATTGTTTTATGACAAACATCGAATGTTAACTTGCCTCTTCCGCCAATAGTTCTATGACAAACATCGAATGTTAACTTGCTTCTTCCGTCAATAGTTTTATGACAAACATCGAATGTTAACTTCCTTCTTCCGTCAATAGTTTTATGACAGACATCGAATGTTAACTTGCTTCTTCCATTAATAGTTTTATGACAAACGTCGAATGTTAACTTCCTTCTTCCGTCAATAATTTTATGACAAACGTCGAATGTTAACTTCCTTCTTCCGTCAATAGTTTTATGACAAACGTCGAATGTTAACTTGCCTCTTCCGTCAACAGCTTTATGACAGACAGCGAATGCTAACTTCCTTCTTCCGTCAATAGTTTTATGACAAACATCGAATGTTTAACTTCCCTCTTTCGTCAATAGTTTTATGACAAACATCGAATGTTAACTTGCTTCTTCCGTCAATAGTTTTATGACAAACATCGAATGTTAACTTGCCTCTTTCGTCAATAGTTTTCTGACAAACATCGAATGTTAACTTGCCTCTTCCGTCAATAAGTTTTATGACTGACATCGAATGTTAACTTGCCTCTTCCATCAATAGTTTTATGACAAACATCGAATATTAACTTGCCTCTTCCGTCAATAGTTTTATGACAAACATCGAATGTTAACTTGCCTCTTCCGTCAATAGTTTTATGACAGACATCGAATGCTAACTTCCTTCTTCCGTCAATAGTTTTATGACAAACGTCGAATGTTAACTTCCTTCTTCCGTCAATAGTTTTATGACAGACATCGAATGTTAACTTGCTTCTTATTTTATCCGACTTAGGAGGAATTTTTAGATCAGGTGTCGCACTCAAGGTGAAATAGGGGTCGAAGTTGGGTTGTTTTACCTCTGAGCGGGAATTTTTTGCACATCATGGGCTAAACGGCCGAGGTCTCAATGACCCCAAAGACTCAGAGAAGGTTGGGGGAGGGAAACCACTGGAACAGCTGTTGGGAGACAGATGGTAGCCTCGCGTCAAGGCCATCCAGCGTGTTCTTTAAAGTTTGGTTGTTTTACCTCTGAGCGGCACATTTTTGCACACCATGGGCTAAATGACAAGGTCAAAAGGACCCCGAAGGCTCAGAGAAGGTTGGGGGTAGGGGACCCACTGGAATAGCTGTTGGGAGAGAGATGTTAGCCTCCCGTCAAGGCCATCCAGCGTGTTCTTTAACATTGGGTTGTTTTACCTTTGAGCGGCACTTTTTTGCACACCATGTGCTAAATGGCCAGGTTACATGGACCCCAAAGGCTCAGAGAAGGTTGAAGGAGGGGAACCATTGGAACAGCTGTTGGGAGACAGATGGTAGCGTCCCATCAAGGCCATTCAGCGTGTTCTTTAACGTGCACAGGGTACGGCTCTCCCGCACACGGAGCCATGACTTAACGTCCCATCCGACGGACGGCGGCCTTTTCAAGCCCATCGGTGTCCCCTACTGACAGTGGGCAGGGCGAGGAGTTTTGCGGAGATAAATCTCAACACTGACACAGGTGGGACTCGAACCAGGGAACTGCAGATTACGAGCCTGGCGCGCTACCGACTGAGCCACCCCCGTCCATTCCCAGGTTCGAGTCCCAGTTGGGTCAGCGTTGAGATTTATCTTTGCAAAACTCCCTGCCCTGCCCACGGTCGGTAGGGGACACCGATGGACTTCGAAAGACCGCCGTCCGTCGGATGGGACGTTAAGCCGTGGTCCCCTTGTGCGGGACAGACATACCCTGTGCACATTAAAGAACACACTGGATGATCTTGACAAGAGGCTATCATCAATAGTTTTATGATAAACATCGAATGTTTAACTTGCCTCTTCCGTCAATAGTTTTATGACAAACGTCGAATGTTAACTTCCTTCTTCCGTCAATAGTTTTATGACAAACATCGAATGTTAACTTCCTTCTTCCGTCAATAGTTTTATGACAAACATCGAATGTTAACTTGCTTCTTCCGTTAATAGTTTTATGACAAACGTCGAATGTTAACTTGCTTCTTCCGTTAATAATTTTATGACAAACATCGAATGTTAACTTCCTTCTTCCGTCAATAGTTTTATGACAAACATCGAATGTTAACTTGCTTCTTCCGTTAATAGTTTTATGACAAACGTCGAATGTTAACTTGCTTCTTCCGTCAATAGTTTTATGACAAACATCGAATGTTAACTTCCTTCTTCCGTCAATAGTTTTATGACAAACATCGAATGTTAACTTGCTTCTTCCGTCAATAGTTTTATGACAAACATCGAATGTTAACTTGCTTCTTCCGTTAATAATTTTATGACAAACGTCGAATGTTAACTTCCTTCTTCCGTCAATAATTTTATGACAAACATCGAATGTTAACTTCCTTCTTCCGTCAATAGTTTTATGACAAACATCGAATGTTAACTTGCTTCTTTCGTTAATAGTTTTATGACAAACGTCGAATGTTAACTTGCTTCTTCCGTCAATAATTTTGTGACAAACGTCGAATGTTAACTTCCTTCTTCCGTCAATAGTTTTATGACAAACATCGAATGTTAACTTGCTTCTTCCGTTAATAGTTTTATGACAAACGTCGAATGTTAACTTCCTTCTTCCGTCAATAGTTTTATGACAAACGTCGAATGTTAACTTCCTTCTTCCGTCAATAGTTTTATGACAAACATCGAATGTTAACTTCCTTCTTCCGTCAATAGTTTTATGACAAACATCGAATGTTAACTTGCCTCTTCCATCAATAGTTTTTTGACAAACATCGAATGTTAACTTGCCTCTTCCGTCAATAGTTTTATGACAAACATCGAATGTTAACTTGCTTCTTCCGTCAATAGTTTTATGACAAACATCTAATGTTAACTTGCTTCTTCCGTCAATAGTTTTATGACAAATATCGAATGTTAACTTGCTTCTTCCGTCAATAGTTTTATGACAAACATCGAATGTTAACTTCCTTCTTCCGTCAATAGTTTTATGACAAACGTCTAATGTTAACTTGCTTCTTCCGTCAATAGTTTTATGACAAACATCGAATGTTAACTTCCTTCTTCCGTCAATAGTTTTATGACAAACATCGAATGTTAACTTGCCTCTTCCATCAATAGTTTTTTGACAAACATCGAATGTTAACTTGCCTCTTCCGTCAATAGTTTTATGACAAACATCGAATGTTAACTTCCTTCTTCCGTCAATAGTTTTATGACAAACATCGAATGTTAACTTCCTTCTTCCGTCAATAGTTTTATGACAAACATCGAATGTTAACTTGCTTCTTCCGTTAATAGTTTTATGACAAACATCGAATGTTAACTTGCTTCTTCCGTTAATAGTTTTATGACAAACATCGAATGTTAACTTGCTTCTTCCGTCAATAGTTTTATGACAAACATCTAATGTTAACTTGCTTCTTCCGTCAATAGTTTTATGACAAACATCGAATGTTAACTTGCTTCTTCCGTCAATAGTTTTATGACAAACATCGAATGTTAACTTGCCTCTTCCGTCAATAGTTTTATGACAAACATCGAATGTTAACTTGCCTCTTCCGTCAATAAGTTTTATGACTGACATCGAATGTTAACTTGCCTCTTCTGTCAATAGTTTTATGACAGACATCGAATGTTAACTTGCCTCTTCCGTCAATAGTTTTATGACAGACATCGAATGTTAACTTGCTTCTTCCGTCATGTAAGAGTTACGTAACATCCAGGCCAATCTAATTAAAATCCACGTAAACATAAACACACATTACTGTTAAGAAAGCCCTTTTCGATGACATTTTAAAACTAGCAATATTCTTCGCTAACTGCATTTTGAATGTCATCCTTTCTGCGCGCACTGCAGCCTGTAGGATTTCCACTATCCGTAGGTTATTTTTGCTGCTTGCTCTCGCAAATGGCTTGCTAAGGGTTGCATTGCTCCCTCCTGCAGTCATCACGCTTCTTAAGAGCCGCCTCCCATTCCAAAAGTGACCTTTCGGTTATCATTTTTATAATCTTCCGTCTCTTCCATTTCTCCATTTTCCATGGCGGCTAGCTGATGTGTTTACCCAGCAGTTCCTGTAAGCTCCTAATGACCAAACTCGGATACTTGACATGAAGGAAAAACGGACTTTATCTCGTGCTGCCAGCAACAACGGCAAGGACTGTGTTGGCTATGTGCCAGACACTCTGCTGGTCGATATGCCATCCTTCATTCTTCTGCAATTGCTCCGGTTGTTGGAGGATACATGATATCTGCCTTGGGCCGCTGAGAGGACTGTGGCAGGCCTCTGTTTGTGAGCACACAGGTCATACACCCCACCAGAACCCCCCTGCAAGACTTAATGTCGGTGCACAACATCTCCAGCCGGTCTGGATTTCACATAAGATGGGCGATTTGGCTCAAAAGACTTACAGAGAAGGACGATTACACATATCAACAACAGAGACATGGTTCTTTATAGAAATGCCAATATATCCAAATCGTTCTATGCGGCCTATCAACAATAACTCTTCCTATTCTCCCATTGTTTTCTCATTTCATTTCTCTAGAAAATAACTGACTCGAACAGCAATTATGTCCTTGTTATCCTATAAGACAAGACCTCTATATATGTCAAGGATTGACTTCAGAGCGTTGTTTCAAAGATTATAATTGATTTCTTTGAGATTTGGTTTGTGTGGAGTGTTTTACTTCTGAGCGGCACTTTTTTGCACACCATGGGCTAAGTGGCCAGGTCACAAAGACCCCGAAGGTTCAGAGAAGTTTGGGGGAGGGTACCCACTGGAACAGCTGTTGGGAAACATATGGTAGCCTCCCATCAAGGCATCCAGCGTGTTCTTTAACGTGTACAAGGTATGACACTCCGCACACTAAATGGGCAAGTCACAAGGACCCTGAAGGCTAAGCGAAAGTTGGGAGAGAGGACCCACTGGAACAGCTGTTGGGAGACAGATGGTAGTATCCGTGAAGGCTATCCAGCGTGTTCTTTAACGTGCACAGGGTATGGCTCCCCGCACACTGAGCCACGGCTTAATTTCCCATCCGACGGATGGCAGCCTTTCCAAGCCCATCGGTGTCCCCTACTGACCGTGGGCAGGGCGGGGAGTTTTGCGGAGATATATCTCAACGCTGAGATTACTTTGAGAAGAACTGCATGAAACAGTTAGATTGTTTTACCTTTGAGCGGCTTTTCTTGCATACAATGGGCTAAATGGCCAGGTCACAAAGACCCCACAGGTTCACAGAAGGTTGGGGGAGAGGACCCACTGGAACAGCTGTTGGGAGACAGATGGTAGCTTCTCGTCAATGCCATCCAGTGTGTTCTTTAACGTGCACAAGGTATGGCTCTCCCGCACACATCACCACGGCTTAACGTCCCATCCGACGGAGGGCGGCCTTTCCAAGCCCATCGGTGTCCTCTACTGACCGTGGGCAGGGCGGGGAATTTTGCGGAGATAAATCTCAACACTGATCCAGCTGGGACTCGAACCTGAGAGCTACAGATTATGAGCCTGACGCGTAACCAGCTGAGCCACTCCCGCCCCTCCAAACACCGTATTATGGTATAAACTAACACCATTATGGTATAAACTAACACCAAACTTGAAGCCAAATCTTATTCTTAAATTTAACATTTAACCTTAAGTTTCGCATTTAATTTCATTTCTCGATTCTCTAATGATTAAAAAAATTAATTATTAAAAAAATCGAATTTCTTTCGATTCTTTGAAATATCATCATCATCATCATCATCTTCAAGCAGCCATGGGCTACGGAGGTCTAACCAGACAGCGCAGTTTAATTCTCCAAGCATATCTGTCCTGAGCTACATCTGCTGCATCTGGCCACTGCACAGCAATTCTAACAAGGTCCTGTTTGACACTGTCTGCCCACCGCATCCTAGGTCTCCCCTTCTTTCTGAGGCCTTTAGGCACACCGTTCATAACCCTATTCGCCAATCTATAATTATTCATATGGGCAACATGGCCAAACCAACAGAGTCTCTCTCTGCACAATATGCTGCTTAAAGGAGGTTACAATCTCCTTTGCCTAACCTCATCATTAGTTACAAAGTTGAACCACCTAATGCCCAAGATACTACGTAAGCATCTAGAATCAAAAGCACACAAAATATGCTATGTATACACACGCAATACAAAAGGTCCAAGTTTCACTACTATAACCAGTGCTCCATTCTTATCTAATCCAGAGGCTAGTTGTTTTGCATTGCTATCATCATTACCTAATCAGTGCCTACTCTTTCGCCTTGTTTTTCACGTTACCTAAACCAGTGCCTAGTTGTTTCGATTTATTCTCCCATTATCTAATTCAATACTTGTTTCTGCTTTGTTATTGCCTTACCTAATCCAATTCCTCATTATTTTGCCTAGGCATTCTCGTTACTTAATCCAGTGTCTCATTGTTTTGCCTAGGCATTCTCGTTACTTAATCCAGTGTCTCATTATTTTGCCTAGGCATTCTCGTTACTTAATCCAGTGCCTCATTGTTTTGCTTAGGCATTCTCGTTACTTAATCCAGTACCTCATTGTTTTGCCTAGGCATTCTCATTACTTAATCCAGTGCCTCATTGTTTTGCCTAGGCATTCTCGTTACTTAATCCAGTGTCTCATTATTTTGCCTAGGCATTCTCGTTACTTAATCCAGTGCCTCATTGTTTTGCTACTTGTTTTGCTTTGTTTTTCTCATTACCTAATCCAGTGCTTTATTGTTTCACTTTATATTTCTTTTTACCTAAACCAGTGCCTAATTGTTTCACCTTGTTCCTATCATTAACTAATCCTGTGCCTAGTTGTTTCGTATCGTTTTCCTTGTTACCTAATACAGTGCCTAGTTGTTTTCCATCGTTTTCCTTGTTACCTAATACAGTGCCTAGTTGTTTCGCATCGTTTTCCCCATGATTTATTATCACCTAGTTGTTTTGCCTTCTTGTTCTCGTTACCTAATCCAGCGGCTACTTGTATAGCTTTTCGTTTCTTGTTACCTAATCCAGTGCCTACTCTTTCGTCTTGTTTTTCTCGTTATATACTCCTGTGCCTAGTTATTTCACCTTGCATTTCCGTTTGCTTAATACAACGCCTTGTTTTTCTCATTACCTAATCAGCACGTAGTTCTTTCCCCTTGTGTTCTTTTACATAACCCAGTGCCTCATTATTTCCCCTTGCTTTTCTAGTTACCTCATCCAGTGCCTCTTTGTTTCCCCTTGGTTTTCCTTTACTTAACCCAGTACCTCATTGTTTCCCTTTGCTTTTCTAGTTACCTCATCCAGTGCCTCGTTGTTTCCCCTTAGTTTTCCTTTACATAACCCAGTACCTTATTGTTTCCCCTTTGTTTTCCTTTACATAACCCAGTGCTTCATTATTTCCCCTTTCTTTTCTAGTTACCTCATCTAGTGCCTCGCTGTTTCCCCTTAGATTTCCTTTACATAACCCAGTACCGTAATTTTCCCCTTGGTTTTCCTTTACATAACCCAGTGCCTCGTCATTTCTCCTTGCTTTTATGGTTACCTCATCCAGTGTCTCGTTGTTTCCCCTTGGATTTCCTTTACTTAACCCAGTGCCTTATTGTTTCCCGTTGGTTTTCCTTTCATAACACAGTGCCTTATTGTTTCCCCTTGCTTTTCTGGTTACCTCATCCATTGCCTCGTTGTTTCCCTTTGGTTTTCCTTTACATAACCCAGTGCCTCATTATTTTTCCTTCCTTTTCTGGTTACCTCATCCACTGCCACGTTGTTTCCCCTTAGTTTTCCTTTACATAACCCAGTACCGTATTGTTTCCCCTTGCTTTTCTGGTTACATCATCCAGTGCCTCGTTGTTTCCCCTTGGTTTTCCTATACATAATCCAGTGCCATATTGTTTCCCGTTCGTTTTCCTTTCATAACACAGTGCCTTATTGTTTCCCCTTCTTTTCTGGTTACCTCATCCACTGCCTCGTTGTTTCCCTTTGGTTTTCCTTTATATAACCCAGTGCCTCATTATTTTTCCTTCCTTTTCTGGTTACCTCATCCACTGCCTCGTTGTTTCCCCTTGCTTTTCCTTTACATAACCCAGTGCCTCGTTATTTCTCCTTGCTTTTCTGGTTACCTCATCCAGGCCTCGTTGTTTCCCCTTGGTTTTCCTTTACATAACCCAGTGCCTCATTATTTCCCGTTGGTTTTCCTTTACATAACCTAGTGCCTCATTATTTCTCCTTGTTTTTCTGGTTATTTCATCCAATGCCTCGTTGTTTTCCCTTGCTTTTCGCTTTCATAACCTAGTGCGTCGTTATTTCTCCTTGCTTTTCTGGTTACCTCATCCAGTGCCTCGTTGTTTCACCTTGGTTTTCCTTTACATAACCCAGTGCCTCATTATTCCCCTTTGCTTTTCTAGTTTCCTCACCCAGTGCCTCTCTGTTTCCCCTTAATTTTCCTTTACATAACCCAGTACCGTATTGTTCCCCTTGGTTTTCCTTTACATAACCCAGTGTCTCGTTATTTCTCCTTGCTTTTCTGGTTACCTCATCTAGTGCCACGTTGTTTCCCCTTGGTTTTCCTATACATAACCCAGTACCTTATTGTTTCCCCTTGGTTTTCCTTTACATAACCCAGTGCCTCATTATTCCCCTTTGCTTTTCTAGTTTCCTCACCCAGTGCCTCTCTGTTTCCCCTTAATTTTCCTTTACATAACCCAGTACCGTATTGTTTCCCCTTGGTTTTCCTTTACATAACCCAGTGCCTCTTTATTTCTCCTTGCTTTTCTGGTTACTTCATCCAGTGCCTCGTTGTTTCCCCTTGGTTTTCCTTTACATAACTCACTGCCTTATTGTTTCCCGTTGGATTTCCTTTCATAACACAGTGCCTTATTGTTTCCACTTGCTTTTCTGGTTACCTCATCCAATGCCTCGTTGTTTCCCCTTGGTTTTCCTTTACATAACCCAGTGCCTCATTATTTCCCTTTGCTTTTCTAGTTTCCTCATCCAGTGCCTCGTTATTTCCCCTTAGTTTTCCTTTACATAACCCAGTACCGTATTGTTTCCCCTTGGTGTTCCTTTACATAACCCAGTGCCTTATTGTTTCCCTTTGGTTTTCCTTTCATAACACAGTGCCTAATTGTTTCCCCTTGCTTTTCTGGTTACCTCATCCAATGCCTTGTTGTTTTCCCTTGGTTTTCCTTTACGTAACCCAGTGCCTCATTATTTCCCTTTGCTTTTCTAGTTTCCTCATCCAGTGCCTCGTTATTTCCCCTTAGTTTTCCTTTGCATAACCCAGTACCGTATTGTTTCACCTTGGTTTTCCTTTGCGTAACCCATTGCCTCGTTATTTCTCCTTGCCTTTCTGGTTACCTCATCCAGTGCCTCGTTGTTTCCCCTTGGTTTTCCTTTACATAACCCAGTGCCTTATTGTTTCCCCTTGGTTTTCCTTTACATAACCCAGTGCCTCATTATTTCTCCTTGCTTTTCTGGTTACCTCATCCAGTGCCTCGTTGTTTTGCCTTCGCTTTTCTCATAACCAAGTCCCTAATTCTTACGATTTGTTTATTCTTATTACCTAAACCAATGCTTAATCTCTGTCCTGTCCCATCACCCTATTTTATTACAGAATCATCGATAGTCTGGAAATATCAACATCCTTTTCAGCTATCAAATGAGCTTCCTTGCTAAGACTAATCTCTTACAAATTAACATTTCTGCAACGGAAGAAAAAACAGTGTTGCTCATTAATACAGAAACTCATCCTTGCATTCCTTTTACCCCAAAACTAACCGAGAGGTTTCAAACATTATTAAAATATTCTGAAAAAAATTCATCGCCGACGGGGCTGGAATCGAACCCGCATCTCTCTAGATTCAAGCCACAGCGCACTACCATTGTACCACGCCTCGGACAATGAAATTTTTCAGAATAAGACCTTTACAATTCTTCACTGAGACGAGGTTGACACAGCGCCATCTATTCTCAAGGATATGCAACTTTTTTCAATCGTTGCTATTGAATTTTAGATGTTAATGAGAAGGCGATAACGCTCAAGCGTATATATGATTAAAAATCGATCCATAGTAAATACACAGATTACCTGTAGAGAAAGACTTCAAACTCTGGCATGAATCTGGAGAGATGCGGGTTCGATTCCCGCCGTGTCAGCGATGAATTTTTTTCAGAATATTTTAACTAATGTTTGAAGTCTATCTTTACAGGTAAACTGTGTATTTATTATGGATCGATTTTTAACCGAAAGGGTTTTGGGGTAGTCAGTAGCGTTTCAGACTCGTCATCTGCAGATTCCGGTCTTGTTATAAAAAACCCCCCCTATAAAAAAATAAATTTTGTCCCTCAAGCAGCTGCTTGCCACAGAGGTCTGACAGGAGCCTGTCAGTTTATATGCCATAGTAGAAGGTCTGAGAGGATGGCAGGACCTCAGCAGAGAAACGACACATACATCCATGCCTTACCCAGGGCTCGAACCCAGGTTCCTCAGATCAATAGCCAAGCGCGCTAACCACTCGGCCACCCCTATGTTAATGTTTTTCTCACATACCTCATCCCTTTCGATAGTTTTGTGTAGAAAGATCATGGCCTCTGTACACTTAAGAACATGCTGAATTTCATTGACAGGGTTGGGATGTTTTACCTCTGAGCGGCACTTTTTTGCACACAATGGGCTACATGGCCAGGTCACAAGGACCCCAAAAGCTCAGAGAAGGTTGGGGGAGGGGACCCACTGGAACATCTGGGAGACAGATGGTAGCCTCCCGTCAAGGCCATTCAGAGTGTTCTTTAAAGTGCACAGGGTATGGCTCTGCTGCACACGGGGCCACGGTTTAACGTACCATCCGACGGACGGCGGCCTTTCCAAGTCCATCGGTATCCCCTACTCACCGTGGGCAGGGCGGGGAATTTTTCGGAGACAGATCTCAACGCTGACCCAGCTGGGACTCGAACCTGGGAACTGCAGATTATGAGCCTGACGCATCAGGAGGCTTCCATCTGTCTCATAACATGTATCCAGTGGGAACCTTTCCCCTAACTTTCTCAGAGTCCCTGTTACCTGGCCATTTAGTCCATTGTGTGCGAAACAGTGCTACTCAGAAGTAAACCAACCGACGACTGTCTGTAACAGGAGGGGCGGGGGTGGCTCAGTCGGTAGCGCGCCAGGCTCGTAATCTGTAGTTCCCAGGTTCGAGTCCCAGCTGGGTCAGCGTTGAGATTTATCTCCGCAAAAATTCCCCGACCTGCCCACGGTCAGTAGGGGACACCGATAGGCTTGGAAAGGCCGCCGTCCGTCGGATGGGACGTTAAGCCGTGGCCCCGTGTGCGGAAGAGCCATACCCTGTGCACGTTAAAGAACACGCTGGATGGCCTTGACGGGAGGCTACCATCTGTCTCCCAACAGCTGTTCCAGTGGGTCCCCTCCCCAACCTTCTCTGAGCCTTCGGGGTCCATGTGACCTGGCCATTTAGCCCATGGTGTGCAAAAAAGTGCCGCTCAGAGGTAAAACAACCCAACCTAAAACAACAACTGTAACAGGAATCTCAATAAACAGAAGGTATCCTAACGATAACCTCTAATCCTAAATTTGACAAAATCTTGTTATTGCTTCCTATAGAGAGATAGAAGATGCACTCGCACTTAGATCATAATCGCCAAAGCTAAAGACTGAACATTGTCATTAGATGTGATCCCTGTGAGGATGGAGGCCATCAAGTGATGGCCTATGATGCGGCGGAGCAGTTGGTTGCTAGGTGATGAAGTGGGAGGCAGGCCTCTGACGATCGTAGATGGCTTTTGGCTGAGTACCTATCGCCTCTCATTAGATAGTTCCAATGTAGGGGATGATATGCAGCCCAACATCCGGGATGAGTTCAGAGGACTGGGGAGAACTTCGCATCTTTCTCCATCAAAATAGCATCTCATTCTCCTCCTCAGCTGATTTACAACGCTGTCTTGTATCTGATATTTTTTTCTAATACACTTCGCATGAGTAACGAGTTTCTTCGGTCCTTTGGTCAGAGATGTTTTTTCAACGGTGCTTTGGTAGAACGACAAAATGAAACAGTTAATGGTTTACTTTCTTGAATTCACGTTTTTAGATATACCTTAAGAAACCATAAAGGAAGATTAAACTTTAAACAAATTTTTTAACTATTCTTTTCACAGTCATGTTTCTCTTTAGAACAAATATCAAATCATTAACTGTTTGAATTTGTCTAATTTTTTTGAATGATGAAGATATTTCGCTAGAGATTAAAGACATGAAAAAGTTAGTCTTTCTCTTTAGAGGGGCGGGGGGTGGCTTAGTCGGTAGCGCGCCAGGCTCGTAATCTGTAATTCCCAGGTTCGAGTCCCAGCTGGGTCAGCGTTGAGATTTATCTCCGCAAAATTCCCTGCCCTGCCCACGGTCAGTAGGGGACACCTATGGGCTTGGAAAGGCCGCCGTCCGTCGGATGGGACGTTAAGCCGTGGCCTCGTGTGTGGGAGAGCCATACCCTGTGCACGTTAAAGAACACGCTGGATGGCCTTGACAGGAGGCTACCATCTCTCTCCCAACAGCTGTTACAGTGGGTCCCCTCCCCCAACCTTCTCTGAGCCTTCGGAGTCCATGTGACCTGGCCATTTAGCCCATGGTGTGCAAAAAAGTGCCGCTCAGAGGTAAAACAACCCAACGTTAAAGAACACGCTGGATGGCCTTGACAGGAGGCTACCATCTCTCTCCCAACAGCTGTTACAGTGGGTCCCCTCCCCCAACCTTCTATGAGCCTTCGGGGTCCATGTGACCTGGCCATTTAGCCCATGGTGTGCAAAAAAGTGCCGCTCAGAGGTAAAGCAACCCAACATTAAAGAATACGCTGGATGGCCTTGACGGGAGGCTACCATCTGTCTCTCAACAGCTGTTCCAGTGGGTCCCCTCCCCCAACCTTCTCTGAGCCTTCGGGGTCCATGTGACCTGGCCATTTAGCCCATGGTGTGCAAAAAAGTGCCGCTCAGAGGTAAAACAACCCAACACAACCCTTTCTCTTTAGACCTTAAAACTTCTTTTTCATAAACAATTATGGCATAATTGTCTCTGGCTTTCAAACCTTCTAGCGATATAGTAATAAAAGTTATAGAAAAGAGATAGAATCAAATATCAATACAAAAGAATAGGCAAGGAATAGAATCAATGTATTAAAAAAAACCTTACGAAATGATAGATTTAATATAAAAAAGTACAAGAACTGACGTGAATGTAGAATAAATAATCAATACAAAAAAAAACACGATGATTACAACTTTTTTTCCTTCACAAGAATACAATTTTCGATAACCTCATACCAACTATATTTTTTGGAAAACCTCACACCAACTACACTTTTGGATAACCTCACACCAACTACACTTTTGGAAAACCTCACACCATCTACACTTTTGGATAACCTCATACCAACTATATTTTTTGGAAAACCTCACACCAACTACACTTTTGGATAACCTCACACCAACTACACTTTTGGAAAACCTCACACCATCTACACTTTTGGATAACCTCACACCAACTACACTTTTGGAAAACCTCACACCATCTACACTTTTGGATAACCTCACACCAACTACACTTTTGGATAACCTCACACCAACTACACTTTTGGATAACCTCACACCATCTACACTTTTGGATAACCTCACACCAACTACACTTTTGGATAACCTCACACCAACTACACTTTTGGATAACCTCACACCATCTACACTTTTGGATAACCTCACACCAACTACACTTTCGGATAACCTCACACCAACTACACTTTTGGATAACCACATGCTAAATATACCTTTTAGTAATATCATCCAAAATACACTTTTCAATAACTTCAACCAATTACAGTTTTGAATAATCTCACACCAACTCTACTTTTGAATAACCTCACGCCAAGTACATTTTACCATAATCTCACACCAGCTCTACTTTCGGATAACCTCACGCCAACTGCATTTTACCATAATCTCACACCAACTCTATTTTCGGATAACCTTACACCAACATCATTTTTCCACAATATCACACCAGCTCTACTTTCGGATAACCTCACGCCAACTGCATTTTTCCACAATCTCACACCAACTGCATTTTTCCACAATCTCACACCAGCTCTACTTTCGGATAACCTCACGCCAATTGCATTTTTCCACAATCTCACACCAGCTCTACTTTCGGATAACCTCACGCCAACTGCATTTTACCATAATCTCACATCAGCTCTACTTTTGGATAACCTCAACACAACTGCATTTTTCCGTAATCTCACACCAGCTCTATTTTCGGATAATCTCACGCCAACTGCATTTTACCATAATCTCACATCAGCTCTACTTTCCGATAACCTCACGCCAACTGCATTTTACCATAATCTCACATCAGCTCTACTTTCCGATAACCTCACGCCAACTGCATTTATCCACAATCTCACACCAGCTCTACTTTTGGATAACCTCACGCCAACTGCATTTTACCATAATCTCACATCAGCTCTACTTTCCGATAACCTCACGCCAACTGCATTTATCCACAATCTCACACCAGCTCTACTTTTGGATAACCTCACACCAACTGCATTTTACCATAACCTCACATCAGCTCTGCTTTCGGATAACCTCACGCCAACAGCATTTTTACCATAATTTTACATCAGCTCTACTTTCGGATAACCTCACGCCAACTGCATTTTACCATAATCTCACACCAGCTCTATTTTCGGATAACCTCACACCAACTGCATTTTTCCACAATCTCACACCAGCTCTACTTTCGGATAACCTCACGCCAACTGCATTTTTCCACAATTTCACACCAACTTCATTTTTCCACAATCTCACACCAGCTCTACTTTCGGATAACCTCACGCTAACTGCATTTTTCCACAATCTCACACCAGCTCTACTTTTGGATAACCTCACGCCAACTGCATTTTACCATAATCTCACACCAGCTCTATTTTTGGATAACCTCACGACAACTGCATTTTTCCACAATCTCACATCAGCTCTACTTTCGGATAACCTCACGCCAACTGTATTTTACCATAATCTCACACCAGCTCTACTTTCGGATAACCTCACGCCAACTGCATTTTACCATAATCTCACATCAGCTCTACTTTTGGATAACCTCAACACAACTGCATTTTTCCGTAATCTCACACCAGCTCTATTTTCGGATAATCTCACGCCAACTGCATTTTACCATAATCTCACATCAGCTCTACTTTCCGATAACCTCACGCCAACTGCATTTTACCATAATCTCACATCAGCTCTACTTTCCGATAACCTCACGCCAACTGCATTTTACCATAATCTCACACCAGCTCTATTTTTGGATAACCTCACGACAACTGCATTTTTCCACAATCTCACAGCAGCTCTACTTTCGGATAACCTCATGCCAACTGCATTTTTCCATAATCTCACACCACTGTACTTTTGGATAACCTCACAATCTTTTCATCACAAAGATCACAAGGACCCTGAGGATTCAGAGAAGGTTGAGGAAGGGAACCCACTGGACCGCTTTTAAGAGACAGATGGGAGCCTCCCGTCAAGTCTAACCAGCATCATGTTCAATGTGTCCAGGGTATGGACACATTAAACATGATGCACATCCTTTGAACATGATGCTCTCCCGCACACGTTCCGTTATTTTCTCTATCAGCGGCATATTTTTTCTCACAACTGGCTAAATGCCAGGTCACAAGGACCCCTAGGGCTCAAAGAAGGTTGGACAGAGGAAGGACCCAGTGGGCATCTTTTAGGAGACAGATTGAAGCCTCCCATGAAGGCCATCCAGTAATGATGTTCAGTGTGTCCAGGATAGGGCTCTCCCCACACAGATTTCGTTGTTTTCCCTCTCAGCGGTACATTTTTGCACACAATCCAGGTCACAAGGACCCCGAGGGATCAGAGAAGTTTGGACAGGGGAAGGGACCTACTGGACGGCTTTTTGGAGACACTGGACAGCAACCTTTCGAAGTGCATCACTCTCCGCTACTTACCGAGGGCGGGACGGAGATTTTTTATTGAGATAAATCTCAACGCTATCCCAGCTGGGACTGGAACCTTGAAACTGCAGATTATGAGCCTGGAGAACTGCCGACTGAGCCACCCCCGCCCCCAATCACAATTCGGACGCGATTTTACAAACTAATGCGTTAGCTTAAGTTATCCTTTCACAAATCATTTATAAAATCTCTTATCTGATAGGGACGGGGGTTGCTCTGTGAGTAGCGCGCCAGGCTCGTAATCTGTAGTTCCCAGGTTCGAGTCCCAGCTGGGTCAGCGTTGAGATTTATCTCCGCAAAATTCCCCGCCCTGTCCAAGGTCAGTAGGGGACACCGATGGGCTTGGAAAGGCCGCCGTCCGTCGGATGGGACGTTAAGCCGTGGCCCCGTGTGCGGGAGAGACATACCCTGTGCACGTTAAAGAACACTCTGAATGGCCTTGGCGGGAGGCTACCATCTGTCTCCCAACAGCTGTTCCAGTGGGTCCCCTCCCCCAACCTTCTCTGAGCCTTCGGGATCCATGTGACCTGGCCATTTAGCAGATGGTGTGCAAAAAAAGTGCCGCTCAGAGGTAAAACAACCCAACTCTTTTCTGATAAAAAAAAACTGCATTTTGAAAACAAAAAATCAAATTCTGAAGTGCATGAAGAAAAATATAAACGAAGAGAATTAGTTTCCTTTCCCAATCTAAAGGGAATTCCTTTTATTGTTTTTCCCTTTCAGTTTTTATCCATTCATTCCTTTTTTGTATCCTTCTGAAGTTTCTTTGGTTTAATCTTAAGTATCTACAGAGAACATCGCTCCCAAAGGAAATCTTACCTCACCGACGATAGCTGATGTTCCTAATCCTACTCACCATTTTTTTTTTGAAAAAGATTCTTCTGTAAGTTTCCCTCTGAATCTACGAACAAAGGCAGTTGTGTAAGTTTCAAGATACGAAACTCTATTTCTTGAAACTTGCAAAACGAGTTTGGGATATTATTTCTTTCCCCAACCCATATTCTGTGTCTCGTTTGATATTTCGTGAACGACCAAAATTTTCTTCTTTTGACTGTCCTTTAGGAAAAGGCTTCATTTGTTGTAATCGATACTGAAATATTTAGATATTGCTCAGAATAGTTCAGTTGAAAATATTTCAGATTTTTCTGTCTCTCTCCTTTCAAAATATTAATAAATTTTTCTATTAAGTCAATGGGAATCCCAGCTGGGTCAGCGTTGAGACTTATCTCCGCAAAACTCCCCGCCCTGCCCACGGTCAGTAGGGGAAACCGATGGGTTTGGAAAGGCTGCCGTCCGTTAAGCCGTGTCCCCGTGTGCGGGACAGCCGTACCCTGTGCACGTTAAAGAACACGCTGGATGGCCTTGATGGGAGGCTACCATCTGTTTCCTAACAGCTGTTCCACTGAGTCACCTCCCCCAACCTTCTCTGCGCCTACGGGGTCCATGTGACCTAGCCATTTAGCCCATGGTGTGCAAAAAAGTGCCGCTCAGAGATAAAACAAACTAACCCAACCCAATGGGTATCCCAGCTGGGTCAGCGTTGAGACATCTCCGCAAAACTCCCTGCCCTGCCCACTGTCAGTAGGGAATACCGATGGGCTTGGAAAGACCGCCGTCCGTCTGATGGGACGTTAAGCCGTGGCTCTGTGAACGGGAGAGGCATACCCTGTGCACGTTAAAGAAAGAACATGCTGGATGGTCTTGACGGGAGACTACCAACTGGCTCCCAACAGCTGTTCCAGTGGGTCCCCTCCCCCAACCTTTTCTGAGCCTTCGGGGTCCTTGTGACCTGGCCATTTAGCTCATGGTGTGCAAAAAAGTGCCGCTCAGAGGTAAAAAAAACCCAACAAAACAAATCAATGGAAATCTAACTCTGAAGTTCTTTAGCTTCTCAACTGCGCATTTGATGGAAAAATGTGAATGAATACAAAGATCATAATCAAGTCAGGATATATGAAATATCGTGTCCAAGTATAAGTGTAATATATTGTCCAATGATGTGTTAAATATCGTGTCCAAGTATAAGTGTAATACTGGTCCAAGGATATATGAAATATCATGTCCTAGTATAAGAGTAACATTGGTCCCAAGGATATATGAAATATCGTGTCCAAGTATAAGTGAAATACTGGTCCAAGGATATATGAAATATCGTGTCCAAATATAAGTGTAATACTGGTCCAAGGATATATGAAATATCGTGTCCAAGTATAACTGTAGTACTGGCCCAAGGATATATCAAATATCGTGTCCAAGTATAAGTGTAGTACTGGCCCAAGGATATATCAAATATCGTGTCCAAGTATAAGTGTAGTACTGGCTCAAGGATATATGAAATATCGTGTCCAATTATAACTGTAGTACTGGCCCAAGGATATATCAAATATCGTGTCCAACTGTAAGTGTAATATTGGTTCAAGGATATATAAAACATCATGTCCTAGTATAAGTGTAATATTGGTCCCAAGGATATATCAAATATCGTGTCCAACTGTAAGTGTAATATTGGTTCAAGGATATATAAAACATCATGTCCTAGTATAAGTGTAATATTGGTCCCAAGAATGTATAAAATATCTTGTCCAAGTATAAGTGTAATATTTGCCCAAGGATATATCAAATATCGTGTCTAACTATAAGTGTAATATTGCTCCAAGGAATTATAAAATATCATGTCCAAGTATAAGTGTAACATAGGTCCAAGGATATATAAAATATCTTGTCCAAGTATAAGTGTAATATTTGCCCAAGGATATATCAAATATCGTGTCTAACTATAAGTGTAATATTGCTCCAAGGAATTATAAAATATCATGTCCAAGTATAAGTGTAACATTGGTCCAAGGATATATAAAATATCTTGTCCAAGTATAAGTGTAATATTTGACCAAGGATATATCAAATATCGTGTCCAAGTATAAGTGTAGTACTGGCCCAAGGATATATCAAATATCGTGTCCAACAATAAGTGTAATATTGGTCCAAGGATATATAAAATATCATGTCCTAGTATAAGTGTAATATTGGTCCCAAGGATATATCAAATATCGTGTCCAACTATAAGTGTAATATTGGTCCAAGGATATATAAAACATCATGTTCTAGTATAAGTGTAATATTGGTCTCAAGAATATATAAAATATCTTGTCCAAGTATAAGTGTAATATTTGCCCAAGGATATATCAAATATCGTGTCTAACTATAAGTGTAATATTGCTCCAAGGAATTATAAAAAATCATGTCCAAGTATAAGTGTAACATTGGTCCAAGGATATATAAAATATCTTGTCCAAGTATAAGTGTAATATTTGACCAAGGATATATCAAATATCTTGTCCAAGTATAAGTGTAATATTTGCCCAAGGATATATCAAATATCGTGTCCAACTATAAGTGTAATATTGCTCCAAGGAATTATAAAAAATCATGTCCAAGTATAAGTGTAACATTGGTCCAAGGATATATAAAATATCTTGTCCAAGTATAAGTGTAATATTTGACCAAGGATATATCAAATATCGTGTCCAAGTATAAGTGTAGTACTGGCCCAAGGATATATCAAATATCGTGTCCAACAATAAGTGTAATATTGGTCCAAGGATATATAAAATATCATGTCCTAGTATAAGTGTAATATTGGTCCCAAGGATATATCAAATATCGTGTCCAACTATAAGTGTAATATTGGTCCAAGGATATATAAAACATCATGTCCTAGTATAAGTGTAATATTGGTCCCAAGAATATATAAAATATCTTGTCCAAGTATAAGTGTAATATTTGCCCAAGGATATATCAAATATCTTGTCCAACTATAAGCGTAATATTGCTCCAAGGAATTATAAAATATCATGTCCAAGTATAAGTGTAATAGTGGTGAAAGGATATAAGAAATATCGTGTCGTAGTATAAGTGTAATATTGGTCCCAAGGATATATAAAATATCTTGTCCAAGTATAAGTATAACATTGGTCCAAGGACATATGAAATATCGTGTCCAAGTATAATATTGGTCCAAGGATGTAAGAAATATCGTGTCCAAGTGTAATATTGTTCAAAAGATATATGAAGTTTCGTGACCTGTACATATGAAATATAGTGTCCAAGTATTCTGAAATATTGTATCCAAGTATAAATGTAATATTGGTCCAACGATATATGAAATATCGTGTCCAAGTATAATATTGGTCCAAGGATGTAAGAAATATCGTGTCAAAGTGTAATATTGGTCAAAAGATATATGAAGTTTCGTGACCAGTACATATGAAATATAGTGTCCAAGTATTCTGGAATATTGTATCCAAGTATAAGTGTAATATTGGTCTAACGATATATGAAATATCATGACCAATTATATGTGAAATATCGTGTCCAAGTGTAACATTGGCCCAAGGATATATGAAATATCGTGTCCAAGTATAATATTGGTCCAAGGATTTAAGAAATATCGTGTCCAAGTGTAATATGAAGTTTCGTGACCAGTATATATGAAATACAGTGTCCAAGTATTGTGAAGTATCGTGTCCAAGTATTCTGAAATATTGTATCCAAGTATAAGTGTAATATTGGTCCAACGATATATGAAATATCATGACCAATTATATGTGAAATATCGTGTCCAAGTGTAACATTGGTCCAAGGATATATGAAATATCGTGTCCAAGTATATAATATTGGTCCAAGGATATAAGAAATATCGTGTCCAAATGTAATATTGGTCAAAAGATATATGAAGTTTCGTGACCAGTACATATGAAATATAGTGTCCAAGTATTCTGAAATATTGTATCCAAGTATAAGTGTAATATTGGTCTAACGATATATGAAATATCATGACCAATTATATGTGAAATATCGTGTCCAAATGTAACATTGTTCCAAGGATATATGAAATATCGTGTCCAAGTGTAACATTGGTCCAAGGATATATGAAATATCGTGTCCAAGTATAATATTGGTCCAAGGATGTAAGAAATATCGTGTCTTAGTGTAATATTGGTCAAAGGATATATGAAGTTTCGTGACCATACATATGAAATATGGTGTCCAAGTAATCTGGAATACTGTATCCAAGTATAAGTGTAATATTGGTTTAACGACATATGAAATATCATGACCAATTATATGTGAAATATCGTGTCCAAGTGTAAGATTGGTCCAAGGATACATGAAATATCGTGTCCAAGTATAATATTGGTCCAAGGATGTAAGAAATATCGTGTCCAAGTGTAATATTGGTCAAAAGATATATGAAGTTTCGTGACCAGTATATAAGAAATATAGTATCCAAGTATTGTGAAGTATCGTGTCCAAGTATTCTGAAATATTGTATCCAAGTATAAGTGTAATATTGATCCAATGATATATGAAATATCATGACCAATTATATGTGAAATATCGTGTCCAAGTGTAACATTGGTCCAAGGATGTAAGAAATATCGTGTCCAAGTGTAATATTGGTCAAAAGATATATGAAGTTTCGTGACCAGTACTTATGAAATATAGTGTCCAAGTAATCTGGAATATTGTATCCAAGTATAAGTGTAATATTGGTCCAATGATATATGAAATATCATGACCAATTATTTGTGAAATATCGTGTCCAAGTGTAACATTGGTCCAAGGATGTAAGAAATATCGTGTCCAAGTGTAATATTGGTCAAAAGATATATGAAGTTTCGTGACCAGTACTTATGAAATATAGTGTCCAAGTATTGTGAAGTATGGTGTCCAAGTATTCTGGAATATTGTATCCAAGTATAAGTGTAATATTGGTCTAACGATATATGAAATATCATGACCAATTATATGTGAAATATCGTGTCCAAGTGTAACATTGTTCCAAGGATATATGAAATATCGTGTCCAAGTATAAGTGTAATATTGTTCCAAGGATGTGTCATATTGGTCCAAGGATATATGAAATATTATGTCTATTCCCGGATAGATCGTGTCGTATTATTCTTCGATTTCTTTAAGCGAAAGATCTGACAGATGAACCTCATTAGATGCGGCAGCCAACACGTAAACAAAACATCCGAAACTAACAGAAGAAAGATTCGGTCAGTTGGCATATTTTTGCTGTTTTTCTCTCGTCTTCATGTTTCCTTTCTTTTAGGTGTCTTCAGATGAGAGTTTTTTGTCTGCATCTTCTCAGCTTCATATATCTCACGTCGCCTCTCATCGGCAAAACAACATTCGCCACCAGCAACAACGAGACAAGTCTTTACATCTTATCGCCTGCTGGCTTTCATTCTTTCCGATCTTCTGACGACCTTAATAACCGTGACCGGTAGTAGCGTTGAGACTAGACTAGATAAGCCTGTCGCCTGGCTCTCTTTCGTGGGGGAGGCTCTCTACGAAACTGTAGACCAGAAATGTCTGCAAGATTGAGAAGAAGAGTATCAGGAGAAAAGAATATTGCTCTGATGTCAGCTATCGTCTCTCAGGTCAAGATTCCTGTTGTTGATGATGTTCTCTTTCTAATTCTTGGAGATTAAGTCTGCAGCGTTTTCGCAAGGTTGGGTTGGGTTGTTTTACCTCTGAGCGGCACTTTTTAGCACATCATGGGCTAAATAGCCAGGTCACATGGACCCCGAAGGCTCAGAGAAGGTTGCGGGAGGGGACCCACTGGAACAGCTGTTGGGAGACAGATGGTAGCCACCCGTTAAGGCCATCTCCTGTCAAGATGGTAGTCTCCCGTCAAGGCCATCCAGCGTGTTCTTTAACGTGCACAGGGTATGGCTCTCCCGCACACGGGGCCACGGCTTAACGTCCCATCCGACGGCCTTTCCAAGCCCATCGGTGTCCCCTACTGACCGTGGGCAGGGCGGGGAATTTTGCGGAGATAAATCTCAACGCTGACTCAGCTGGGACTCGAACCTGGGAACTGCAGATTACGAGCCTGGCGCGCTACCGACTGAGCCACCCCCGCCCCAAAAAAACATAATTGTACATGATTATCTCTGGTAACCTGGCAGTATGCACTAAATGATATCTTAGTATGCAGGGTTATAATAAACCGTTAGAAGTTCTTTACTGCCTAATATACTTTAAGAAAAGAAAGGTCTATGAAATACCACTCAGACATCAGGAGCAGATCATCCTTTTTTAAGACAGAAAGAAGTGGAAGGGCATATTCTTTCTTATCTTCTATCCAAACTATATTTCCTTGCGAAAAAGGGGGCGGGGGTGGCTCAGTCGTTAGCGCGCCAGGCTCGTAATCTGTAGTTCCCAGGTTCGAGTCCCAGCTGGGTCAGCGTTGAGATTTATCTCCGCAAAACTCCCCGCCCTGCCCACGGTCAGTAGAGGACATCGATGGGCTTGAAAAGGCCGCCGTCCGTCGGATGGGACGTTAAGCCGTAGCTCCTTGTGCGGGAGAGCCATACCCTGTGCACGTTAAAGAACACACTGGATGGCCTTGACGGGAGGCTACCATCTGTCTCCCAACAGCTGTTCCAGTGGGTCCCCTCCCCCAACCTTCCCTGAGCCTTCGGGGTTCATGTGACCTGGCCATTTAGCCCATGGTGTGCAAAAAAAGTGCCGCTCAGAGGTAAAACAACCCAACCCAACCCAAACGGCTGTAAAAGTAAGTCTTATTCCCCCAACATTCACTGAGCCTTTGGGGGTCCTTGTGACCGAACCGTTTAGCTCATTGTGTGCAATAAAGTGCTGCTCAAAGGGTTGGGGAGTTAGTGGCTCAGTCGTTAGCGAGCCAGGCTCGTAATCTGTAGTTCCCAGGTTCGAGTCCCAGCTGGGCCAGCGTTGAGATTTATCTCCGCAAAACTCCCCGTCTTTCCCACGGTCAGTAGGGGATCACCGATGGGCTTGGAAAGGCCTCCGTCCGCCGGATGGGAGGTTAAGCCGTGGCCCCGTGTGCGGGAGAGCTATGCTCTGCGCAGGTTAAAGAACACGCTGGATGGCATTGACGGGAGGCTACCATCTGTCTCCCAACAGCTGTTCCAGTGGGTCCCCTCCCACAACCTTCTCTGAGAATTCGGGGTCCATGTGGCTTGGCCATTTACCCTATTGTGTGCAAAAAAGTGCCGCTCAGATGTAAAACAACCCAACCCACTCCTGATCTTAGAGGATTAAATAAAGAATAAAAGCCTCTTATTAGAAGCCGTAATGAGGAACGGGACTGTTCAATGAACATAACTGAGTAACAGAAGTTAGTTTTAAATCACTACTGCTCTCTTGATAGAGGAAACGATTCAGAAGCAATGACCTAGCTTTTCCAGAATATTGGCTGTTCCTTTTAATGGTGGCTCATTCGGTAGTGCGCCAGACTCCTAATCTGCAGTTCAAGTACCACCTGGGTTTTTCGCACTCACATTTTTTTCCAGGCATTTCCTCAGGACACATTTTTTTCCCTAGGCAGCCCACATTTTTCCCCGAGGTATTGCCTCAGCCCACCTTTTTTTCCCCGAGGTATTCTCAACCCATAATTTTTCCCGAGGTATTGCCTCAACCCATATTTTTCCCCGAGGTATTGTCTCAACCCATATTTTTCCCCGAGGTATTGTCTCAACCCATATTTTTCTCCGAGGTATTGTCTCAACCCACATTTTTCCCCGAGGTATTGTCTCAACCCATATTTTTCCCCGAGGTATTGTCTCAACCCACATTTTTCCCCGAGGTATTGCCTCAGCCCACATTTTTCCCCAAGGTATTGTCTCAACCCATATTTTTCCCCGAGGTATTGTCTCAACCCATATTTTTCCCCGAGGTATTGCCTCAGCCCACATTTTTCCCCAAGGTATTGTCTCAACCCATATTTTTCCCCGAGGTATTGTCTCAAACCATATTTTTCCCCGAGGTATTGTCTCAACCCATATTTTTCCCCGAGGTATTGCCTCAACCCATATTTTTCCCCGAGGTATTGCCTCAACCCACATTTTTCCCCGAGGTATTCTCTCAACCCATATTTTTCCCCGAGGTATTGTCTCAACCCACATTTTTCCCCGAGGTATTGCCTCAACCCATATTTTTCCCCGAGGTATTGCCTCAACCCATATTTTTCCCCGAGGTATTGTCTCAACCCATATTTTTCCCCTAGGTATTGTCTCAACCCATATTTTTCCCCGAGGTATTGTCTCAACCCATATTTTTCCCCGAGGTATTGCCTCAACCCATATTTTTCCCCGAGGTATTGCCTCAACCCATATTTTTCCCCGAGGCATTACCTCAGCCCACATTTTTTTCCCCCGAGGTATTGCCTCATCCCATATTTTTCCCCGAGGTATTTCCTCAGCCCACATTTTTTTCTGAGCCACTTCCTCATCCCACTCGTTTTTTTTTTCTCTGAGGTATTGCTTCCTCCCACATTCTTCAATCCCTGTCGTTCCAATCCTCTCTTCAAACCCCACCTAAATCCCCCACATTTTTAATGAAGATAAACGGTTACGATTTTTTATGTGCGAGACTTTTCATCTGCGTATTGGCTACTGATTTCCTTTCTGTACATCTGACACGGTCTATTAATTGCCTTCCCATTCTTCACCGCCTCCAAACATTCGTCCCATCCGACGCCTTCACACAAACTTCCCTTTCTCATGTTAAGGGGGGAAAGGATTACTCCAGCTTTCTCGATTTTCCGCGTTTTTGGTCTTCTTAAAAGTTTTTTTTTTTTGCTCTTATTACTCTCAACTGTTTTTTCTTTCCTCATTATCACTCGAGGTAGAAAAATCTTTCTGTCGCGGTCCTGTAGCATCGCCGATGTGATGTGAGCCGTGCGTAGATTCTCGTGCATCAATTGTGGATGACTTCAAGCAAGTTTATGTACAAGGCTCTCCTCTTAATAGATGTTTTATTTGGTGATGCGCATTTGGATGCGCATAAGAAAGGCGAAGATGAAAGAATGGCGTTTATAGAAAGCAAATTAAGTCAAAACTCGAAGACAATGAAGCGAACGTTGTTTCCTGTTTTTTTATCAGATGCATAAAAGTAAAAAAATGGCATTTTAGGAAAGTTGGATAAGAAAAATATTTTTTTCCGCTAACGGCATCTTAGTTCAGATATATACGAAACTAGATTCAGATATATTCAACTTTTAAAAAAGAGATAATTTAATAATAACATTCGAAAAAATATTTCCTCCAATCTTCTTCATTCTGCAGTTCTTTCAGAAACAGATTTCAAGTATGAAAGACAGCGGAAATTTCGTTGTTTTACCTCTGCGCGGCACTTTTTTGCACATAATGACCAGGTCACAAGGACCCCGAAGGATGGGGGAGGGAACCCACTAGAACAGCTGTTTGGAGACAACTGGTAACCTCCTGTCAAGGCCATCCAGCGTGTTCTTTAACGTGCACAAGGTGTTCTCCCGCACACTAAATGACCAGGTCACAAGGACTCCAAAGGCTCAGAGAAGGTTGGGGGAGGAGACCACTGGAACAGCTGTTGGGAGACAAATGGCAGTCTCCCGTCAAGGCCATCCAGCGTGTTCTTTAACATGCACAGGGTATGGCTCTCTCGAACAGGGGACCACGGCTTAACGTCCCATCCGACGGACGGCGGCCTTTCCAAGCCCATCGGTGTCCCCTACTGACCGTGGGCAAGGCGGGGAGTTTTGCAGAGATAAATCTCAACGCTGACCCAGTTGGGACTCGAACCTGGGAACTGCAGATTACGAGTGGCTCGCTACCGACTGAGCCACCCCCCGCCCCAGGTCCTCAGCGTGTAGAAAAGTCTATAACTTACGAATGGAAAAAAGATAGTATGCAGCAGGTTAAATAAGTTAGACAAATGCATAAATAGAAAATATAATATGTATTTTTATAAACTTCATAATCTTAAAAATAAAAAAAATTAAATGTCGGTTTTTTGTAGTCGTGAGAGAACTATTTGTTTTTTCTTATGAACTAGAGTTTTTTTTTTTTTTTTTTTTTTTTTTTTTTTGTACACCATGGGCTAAATGGCCAGGTCACAGAGACCCCGAAGGCTCAGGGAAGGTTGGGAGAGGGGACTCAGTGGAACAGCTATTGAGAGACAGATGGTAGCCTCCCATCAAGGCCATCCAGCGTGTTCTTTAACGTGCATGGTATATGGCTCTCCCTCACACGGAGCCACGGTTTAACATCGCATCCGACGGACGGCTGCCTTTCCAAGCCCGTCGTTGTCGCCCTACTGACCGTAGGCAGGACGGAGAATTTTGCGGAGATAAATATCAACGCTGGCCCCGGTTAAACTCCCCTACATTTTCAGTAGCCAGGTGGGATCCGAACCACGATCTCTTCAACGATGTCGGAAAGACCCAGAACTTTTATCACTATAATGTACTTCATAAAAAGTATGTTACCATTGTTGTAAGCATATTACTCTACTGATTCATAATATTTCTAGGAGAGGGCGAGCCTCAGTCTGTAGCGCGCCAGGCACATAATCTGGAGTTCCCAGGTTCAAGTACCACCTGGGTCAACGTTGTGAATTATCAATGCAAAACTCCCCGCCCTGTCCACGGTCAGTAGGGGCCACCGATGGGCTTGGAAAAGCCGCCGTCCATCGGATGGAAAGTTAAGCCGTGGCCCCGTGTGCGGGAGAGCCATATTAAGAAGTAAGAACACATAAGTAAGAACACGCTGGATGGCCTTCACCATCTGTCTCCTAATAGCTGTCCAGTGGTCCCATACCCCAACCTTCTCTAAACACTCGGGGTCCTTGTTACCTTCCCCGTTTAACCTATTGTGTGCGAAAAGTGCCGCTCAGAGGTTGGGTTGGGTTGACCTCTGAGCGCCACTTTTTTGCCCACCATGGGCTAAATGGCCAGGTCACACGGACCCCGAAGGCTCCGAGAAGGTTGGGGGAGGGGACCCACTGGAACAGCTGTTGGGAGACAGATGGTAGCCACCCTTCAAAACCATCCAGCGTGTTCTTTAAAGTGCACAGGGTGTGGCTCTGCAGCACACGGTGCCACGGCTTAACGTCCCATCCGACGGATGGCGGCCTTTCGAAGCCCATCGGTGTCCCCTACTGACCGTGGGCAGGGCGGGGAATTTTGCGGAGATAAATCTCAACGCTGACCCAGCTGGGACTCGAACCTGGGAACTACAGATTACGAGCCTGGCGCTCTACCGACTGAGCCACCCCCGCCCCCCGCTCAGAGGTAAAACAACCCGCTTCTATCTCTTTCGCTGCCATCTCTCACTTGTGCAACATAAAAAAGAACTACAGAAAGACGGGAATTGTTCTTTCTCTGCCGCATTCACTTCCATCTCTTCCTCCAGACTTCTCTGCAGTCTTCTCTTGAGGCAACTGTCTCGATTTTTGCTCTCTCTCTCTCCCCACCACTCTCGTTTATTCACCTGGCGTCTCCCTCCTCCGTTTCTGCCGCCACTGCTCCAAAGGCATTCCCAGACGTTCCTACTTCAGATATTTTGTTTTCGCTTAGATTACACGGACAACAAACAGAATCTGCCTCATTAGTGAGAAAGAAGCCGTGGTCTCTAAAGATACACTTAGAACTGTCGGAACCTCTTCAGAGTTCATTAACGTTGGAACTGAAATTGTCACTTGAAACTTAGTGCACACATTGGATTGGATTGTTTTACCTCTGAGCGGCACTTTTTTGCACATCATGGGCTAAATGGCCAGGCCACAAGGACCCCGAAGGCTCAGAGAAGGTTGGGGGAGGAGACCCACTGGTACAGCTGTTGGGAGACAGATGGTAGCCTTCCGTCAAGGCCATCCAGCTTGTTCTTTAACGTTGAGTTGTTTTACCTCTGAGCGGCACTTTTTTGCAGACCATGGGCTAAATTGCCAGGTGACATGGATCCCGAAGGTTCAGAGAAGGTTGGGGGAGGGGACCCACTGGAACAGCTGTTGGGAGACAGATGGTAGCCTCCCGTCAAGGCCATCCAGCGTGTTCTTTAACGTGCACAGGGTATGGTTCTCCCGCACACGGGGCCACGGCTTAACGTGCCATCCGACGGACGGTGGCTTTTCCAAGCCCATCGATGTCCCCTACTGACCGTGGGCAGGGCGGGGAATTTTGCGGAGATAAATCTCAACGCTGACCCAGCTGGGACTCGAACCTGGGAACTACAGATTACGAGCCTGGTGCGCTACCGACTGAGCCACCCTCGCCCCGATACACTTAGAACTATCGGAGACTGACTGTCGGAACCTCTTCAGAGTTCATTAACGTTGGAACTGAAATTGTCACTTGAAACTTAGTGCACACAACTAATACGTGAAAAGTTAAAAGCAATAAGATTTGATATATGCACAAAGCAACTGAAGGTTACTTGATATTGGACTTAAAATACATTTCATGTTATAATTCTCTGTAACTTCTAAAATATTCATTTAATGGAAAAATGCGATTGAAGATAAATTAAAGACCACAATCAAATCTATTTAAATCTCGATTTTCAACAATATTCGTTCAGTATTTAATGAGTTATGGGAACTGGAAGATTTAACAATAAATTATCTTTTTTTATAAAACCATTCAGAATTGTCCAATATTGAAATAATCATTATTTAAATTTCTAAAATGTTTATTATTAATTTTTTAAATAGTTTAAAACAGTGACTCTTATTTAAGTTTTAATTTCTGAGGTTTCTTACGATGTAGTGCTGTTTTTAAATAATCCTGCTTTTTAATATTTTTTAGATAATTTTTTAAATGAACCTTTCAAATACTGAAGAAGTATTGCTGAAATTTGAGATTTAAACAGATTTGCGATTTTCAATTTATCTTCAGTTTTTTTCTCTATTAAATACATATTTTATAAGTTCTAGAGCTTCGAAGTTATTCTCATAACCTTGCTTTATAGGTTGTTTTACCTCTGAGTGGAATTTTTTTGCACACCATGGGCTAAATGGCAAGGTCACATGGACTCCGAAGGCTCAGAGAAGGATGGGGGAGGGGACCCACTGGAACAGCTTTTGGGAGACAGATGGCAGCCTCTCGTCAAGGCCATCCAGTGTGTTCTTTAACGTTGGGTTGTTTTACCTCTGAGCGGCACTTTTTTGCACACCATGGGCTAAATGGCCAGGTCACATGGACCCCGAAGGCTCAGAGAATGTTGGGAGAGGGGACCCACTGGAACAGCTGTTTGGAGACAGATGGCAGCCTCCTGTCAAGGCCATCCAGCGTGTTCTTTAACGTTGGGTTGTTTTACCTCTCAGCGGCACATTTTTGCACACCATGGGCTAAACGGCCAGGTCAGATGGATCCCGAAGGCTCAGAGAAGGTTGGGGGAGGGGACCCACTGGAACAGCTGTTGGGAGACAGATGGTAGCCTCCCGTCAAGGCCATCCAGCGTGTTCTTTAACGTTGGGTTGTTTTACCTCTGAGAGGCACTTTTTTGCACACCATGGGCTAAATGGCCAGGTCACAGGAACCCGAAGGCTCAGAGAGCGTTGGGGGAAGGGACCCACTGTATCAGCTGTTGGGAAACAGATGGTAGCCTCCCGTCAAGGCCATTCAGCGTGTTCTTTAACGTCACAGGGTATGACTCTCCCGCACACGGAGCCACAGCTTAACGTCCCATCCGACGGACAGCGGCCTTTCCAACCCCATCGGTATCCCTTTCTGACCGTGGGCAGGGAGTTCCACGGAGATAAATCTCAACGATGGCCTAGCTGGGACTCGAACCTGAGAACTGCAGATTACGAGTCTGGCGCGTTACCGACTGAGCCACCCCCGCCCCTGAAACCTTTAAATAAAAGCTTTTTTTTTTTTGGCATATCTAATGCAGACAAAAGTTTCTCAAATGTTTCTTTTCCTTGTTTACCTTGATAACTACCATTATTGGAATGTTTACTAGTGAGAGCTGTTTGAATTTGAATGAGAGCTGAACACTACACTCAGAAAACACAAACTGTTAAAGAACACTTTTAAAAACAATGTAAAGATAAATTGGAAAATTCTGTTGAAAAATTAATTCGAAAATAAAAAAAAAATAAATAAAATAAAAAATAAAAGAAATGCCTCAATTGGTCGTAAACAAAATGGGGCGGGGGTGGCTCAGTCGGTAGCGCGCCAGGCTCGTAATCTGTAGTTCCCAGGTTCGAGTCCCAGCTGGGTCAGCGTTGAGATTTATCTCCGCAAAATTCCACGCCCTGCCCACGGTCAGTAGGGGACACCGATAGGCTTGGAAAGACCGCCGTCCATCGGATGGGACGTTAGGCGTGGCCCCGTGTGCTGGAGAGACATACCCTGTGCACGTTAAAGAACACGCTGGATGGCTTTGACGGGAGTCTACCATCTGTCTCCCAACAGCTGTTCCAGTGGGTCCCCTCCCCCAACCTTCTCTGAGCCTTCGGGGTCCATGTGACCTGGCCATTTAGCCCATGCTGTGCAAAAAAGTGCCGCTCAGAGGTAAAACAACCCAACCCAAAAGCTTCCGGTTGAGACAGGTGCTATATGGCCTTGTCGCAATAGCGTCATAAAACTCAAAGCAACGAACCTCCTAATTGTGACCATGTTCATTATTCTTAGTTGGAATTCCAGTTTATTATTTTACTTTTTTTTACAGTTAGTAAATTTAAGTGTTTTTCAAATTCAGATTGTTTACTTAATACATCAATATTTGAGATTCACTTTTCCCAAATTCACTACTAATTGAGAATCTGTTTACCTAAATTGACTCCTAATTTACATTCTGTATACCTTAATCGACTCTTAATAGAGTTTCTGTTTACCAGAAATTACTCCTAATAGAGATTCTGTTTACCTAAATTGATTACTATTTGAGATTTTCTTTACCTAAATCGACTCCTAATAGAGCTCCTGTTTACCAGAAATTACTCCTAATAGAGATTCTATTTCCAAAATTAACTCCTAATTGAGATTCTCTTTACCCAAATCGACTCCTTATAGAGCTCCTGTTTACCAGAAATTACTCCTAATGGAGTTCCTGTTTACCTAAATTAGCTCGTTGTTTCGATTCTCTTTAGCAAAATCGACTCCTAACAGAGCTCCTGTTTACCAGAAATTACTCCGAATAGAGATTCTGTTTACCTAAATTAACTCCTAGTTGAGATTCTCTTTACCCAAATCGACTACTAATAGAGCTCCTGTTTACTAGAAATTACTCCTAATAGAGATTCTGTTTACCTAAATTTCTAATTGAGATTCTCTTTACCTAAATCGATTCCTAAGAGAGCTCCTGCTTACCAGAAATTAGATAGATAGAGATTTTTTATTCATTACTCTCAACACCAGCACAGTTCAATACAAAATCCGCAACAAAAAACGTACTTTTACATAAATTTTTCAAGTTCAAAAGTTCATACACATGAACTGACTAACATAAATTATATTGAAAAGTATAAGTTATAATCTATTAAACAGGTATTTTTTTTAAAACAAACTGAAGAATACGAAAGCAGTAAATAAAAAAGAGAATAAAAAAGAGAACTTCAGTTGGAGCTCGTGTGTGGAGAAATTCACGAATATACAGTCTACAGAATTAGTTGCAACAGTGTTATAAAAATTAAATATTGAAGCTAAAGTTTTATCTCTATAGATATTTCTCTAAATCATCACAATCCACTAACCAATCCCATATTAATCTTTTAAGAGCATAAATGTTTCTTTCATTTCTAATGTTAGTCGGCAGAGCATTAAAAAAGTTTTGGTGCCAGATAAACGTAGTGTTTTTGGATGATAGTTTTTTTAGGAAACGGTATGGATAAATGCATAGTAGATGATTATAAAAAGGATTCGGTTTATCCGAATTTTCTCCTAATTGAGATACTCTTTACCTAAATTGATTCCTAACAGATCTTATCTTTACCAGAAATTACTCCTAATAGAGATTCTGTTTACCTAAATTTACTCCTAATTGAGATTCTCTTTACCTAAATCGACTCTTAATAGAGCTCCTGTTTACTGGAAATTACTCCTAATAGAGATTTTGTTTACCTAAATTAACCCCTAATTGAGATTCTCTTTACCTTATTCGACTCCTAATAGAGCTCCTGTTTACCAGAAATAACTCCAAATAGAGATTCTGTTTACCTAAATTAACTCCTAATTGTGATTCCCTTTTCCCAAATCGATTCCTAATATAACGCCGGTTTACCAGAAATTACTACTAATAGAGATTCTGTTTACCTAAATTGACTTCTAATTGAGATACTCGTTACTTAAATCGACTCCTAATAGAGCTCCTGTTTAGCAGAAAGTGGAGCTCTGTTAAACAGAAATAGTCCTAGCAGAGAATCTGTTACCTTTTACCTAAACTGAAATATTTACCAGAAATCAATCTGAATAGAAATTCTGCTAACTTATATTGACACCTAACTAAGATTCTGTTTACGAACACTGATTCCTAATTCGAGATCTCTTTACCTAAATTTAACCCTAATTGAGATTCTGTTTACCTAAACTTACTCCTAATTGAGATTCTCTTTACCTAACTCGACTCCTAATAAAGCTCCGGTTTACCAGAAATTACTCCTTAGAGATTCTGATTGCCAAAATTCACTCCTAATCGAGATTATTTTTACCTAAATCATCTCTAAATAAAGCTCCTGCTTACCAGAAATAACTCCTAATAGAGATTCTGTTTATCAAAATTAACTCCTAAATGTGATTCTCTTTTCCCAAATCGACTCCTAATAGAGCTCCTGTTTACCAGAAATAACTCCTAATAGAGATTCTGTTTGCCAAAATTAACTCCTAATTGAGATTCTCTTTACCTAAATCGACTCTTAATAGAGCTCCTGTTTACCGGAAATTACTCCTAACAGAGATTCTATTTACCTAAAGTAATTCCTAATTGAGATTCTCTTTACCTAAATTGTCTCCTAATAGAGCTCCTGTTTACCAGAAATTACTCCTAATAGAGCTTCTGTTTACAAAAATTAACTATTGAGATTCTCTATACCTAAATTGCCTCCTAATAGAGCTCCTGTTTACCAGAAATTACTCCTAAGAGAGATTCTGTTTACCAAAATTAACTCCTAATTGTGATTATCTTTACCCAAATAGACTCCTAATAGAGCTTCTTTTTACCAGAAATTACTCCTAATAGAGATTCTGTTTACCTAAATTAACTCCTAATTGTGATTCCCTTTACTCAAACCGACTCCTAATAGAGCTCCTGTTTACCATAAATTATTCCTAATAGAGCTTCTGTTTACATAAATTAACTCCTAATTGAGATTCTTTTTACCTAAATTGCCTCCTAATAGAGCTCCTGTTTACCAGAAATTACTCCTGATAGAGATTCTCTTTACCAAAATTAACTCCAAATTGTGATTCTCTTTACCCAAATCGTATCCTAATAGAGGTCCTGTTTACCAGAATTTACTCCTAATAGAGATTCTCTTTACCTAAATTGTCTCCTAATAGAGCTCCTTTTTACCAGAAATTTTTCCTAATGGAGATTCTGTTTACCTAAATTAACTCCTAATTGTGATTCTTTTTACCCAAATCGACTCCTAATAGAGCTTCTGTTTACCAGAAATTACTAACAGAGATTCTGTTTACCAAAATTAACTCCTAATTGTGATTCTCTTTACCTAAATCGACTCTTAATAGAGCTCCTGTTTACCGGAAATTACTCCTAATAGAGATTCTATTTACCTAAAGTAATTCCTAATTGAGATTCTCTTTACCTAAATTGTCTCCTAATAGAGCTCCTGTTTACCAGAAATTACTCCTAATAGAGCTTCTGTTTACCAGAAATTACTCCTAATAGAGATTCTGTTTACCTAAACTGTCTCCTAATAGAGCTCCTTTTTACCAGAAATTACTCCTAACAGAGATTGTTTACCTACATTAACTCCTGATTGTGATTCTCTTTACCCAAATCGACTCCTAATAGAGCTTCTGTTTACCAGAAATTACTCCAAATCGAGATTCTGTTTACCCAAATTAACTCCTAATTGAGATTCTCTTTACCCAAATCGTCTCCTAATAGAGCTCCTGTTTATCAGAAATTACTCCTAATAGAGATTCTGTTTACCTAAATTAACTCCTAATTATGATTCTATTTACCCAAATCGTATCCTAATAGAGGTCCTGTTTACCAGAAATTACTCCTAATAGAGATTTTGTTTACCTAAATTAACTCCCAATTGTGTTTCTCTTTACCCAAATCGACTCCTAATAGAGCTCCTGTTTACCAGAAATTACTCCTAATAGAGATTCTATTTCCTAAATTAACTCCTAATTGAGATTCTCTTTACCTAAATCGTCTCCTAATAGAGCTCCTGTTTACCAAAATTACTCCTAATAGAGATTCTGTTTTCCTAAGTTAACTCCTAATTGAGATTCTCTTTTCATAACTCGTCTCCTAATAGAGCTCCTGTTTACCAGAAATTACTCCTAATGGAGATTCTGTTTACCTAAATTAACTCCTAATTGAGATTCTCTTTACCTAAATCGTCTCCTAATAGAGCTCCTGTTTAGCAGAAATTACTCCTAATGGAGATTCTGTTTACCTAAATTAACTTATTATTGAGATTCTCTTTACCCAAATCGACTCCTAATAGAGCTCCTGTTTACCAGGTATTATTCCTAATGGAGATTCTGTTTACCTAAATTAACTCCTAAGTGAGATTCTCTTTACCTAAATCGTCTCCTAATAGAGCTCCTTTTTACCAGAAATTACTCCTAATGGAGATTCTGTTTACCTAAATTAACTCCTAATTGAGATTCTCTTTACCTAAATCGTCTCCTAATAGATCTGCTGTTTTGCAGAAATTACTCCTAATGGAGATTCTGTTTACCTAAAGTAACTCCTAATTGAGATTCTCTTTACCCAAATCGACTTCTAGTAGAGCTCCTGTTTACCAGAAATTACTCCTAATAGAGATTCTGTTTACCTAAATTAAATCCTAACTGATATTCTCTTTACCCGAAATTACTCCTCGTATTTCTGCTGAGGTCCTGCCATCCTCACAGACCTTCTACTATAGCATATAAACTGACAGGCTCCTGTCAGACCTCTGTGGCAAGCAGCTGCTTGAGGGGGTATTTATTTTACTATTATTATATTGAACGTACTAGTTTAATAAACTGCACTTTTAATGCTTTATAGTTAAATCTGCGAGCCTTTTTGCCAACCCCCCCACCCTCCTTGCCCACCCTTTCTGAGAAAGTGGACAACGATGTCATCCGTCCATAAAGCTGTGGTACTGCGTGCCAAACACCCACAAGCTGTGCCCGTTAAAGAACTTTCTGGATAGCCTTCACCCCCTTGGACATCCGGTACCACCTGGGGATGGCCTTCACCCCCTTGGACATCCGGTACCACCTGGGGATACGGCACTCCAGACAATGCAGGTGTTTCCGTGTTTTAGGATCCTTATAACTTGACGAATTAACTTCATTAATTCAACATTCATTCACGAGAATCTCCTCTCTATGCACGTTCTTTCCATTGGGTCTCTTTCCTCCCGAGCCTTTTCCGAGACCTTTAGGATCTTCTAGCCTTTTAGCCCTTTAGGACTTCTAACCTTTGTCCTTTGGTTGGACCAAATTTAGCCCTTTGGGTCTTTCTAACCTAGCCATTTTGCCCTTTGGGTCCTTCTAATCAAGCCATTTAGCCCTTTGGGTCTTTCTAACGTAGCCATTTTGCCCTTTGGGTCCTTCTAATCAAGCCATTTAGCCCTTTGGGTCCTTCTAACCTAGCCACGTAGCCCTTTGGGTCTTTCTAACATAACCACGTAGCCCTTTGAGTCCTTCTAACCTAGCCATTTAGCCCTTTGTATCCTAACCTAGCCATTTGCGCTCTTCTAACCCTTTGGCCATTGCGTCCTTCTAACCCCCGTCATGTATCCCTTTGGGTCCTTCTAACCTAGCCATTTAGCTTTTTGGTCCGTCTAACCCAGACATTTAGCCCTTTGTATCCTTCTAACCTAGCCATTTAGCCCTTTGGGTCCTTCTAACTTAAGCCATTTAGCCCTATAGGTCCTTCTAATCTAGCCATTTAGCCCTATAGGTCCTTCTAACCTAGCCATTTAGCCCTATGGGTCCTTCTAACCTAGCCATTTAAAAATAAAAATAAATACCCCCTCAAGCAGCTGCTTGCCACAGAGGTCTGACAGGAGCCTGTCAGTTTATATGCCACAGTAGAAGGTCTGAGAGGATGGCAGGACCTCAGCAGAAAAACAACACGAACATCCATGCCTTACCCGGGACTCGAACCCGGGTCCCTTAGATCAGTAGCCAAGCGCGCTAACCACTCGGCCATGGGACGGCAGCTAGCCATTTAGTCCTATGTATATTATTTAGTATATGGGTCCTTCTAACCTAGCCATTTAGCCCTATGGGTCCTTCTAACCTAGCCATTTAGCCCTATGGGTCCTTCTAACCTAGCCATTTAGTCCTATGTATATTATTTAGTATATGGGTCCTTCTAACCTAGCCATTTAGACCTTTGGGTCCTTCTAACCTAAGCCATTTAGCCCTGTGGGTCCTTCTAACCTAACCATTTAGCCCTTTTGGTCCGTCTAACCTAGCCATTTAGCCCTTTGTACGCAAAAAAAGAGCCACTCAGTGATAAAACCAACTCAACGCTTTGTTCAGCAAAAATCGGTCCTGAACAATAATAATAGCAGAACAATGCATCCCTTCAATTGACTCAGCAGTCTGAACCCAATTTGTTATTGTTTATAAGACTCTCTGCATATCTCTTTCTTCCCTATTTTAACGATGTATTTCATTAGCGCATTTTCGGCCCGTTTTTTCGACCCTCGCCGGTGGCGATGAGAGCACTTGGGAATCCCCGCATGCCGCCGACGCTCGACCCCCCGCCGCCATCTGCAGCCAGTGGTTCTGTCACCAGAAGTCATTACGCCCAACTGATGTATTCCTAAAGTATCACAGACGGAGGCCTCAGCTTTTGTTTCGTTTCGAAACGTCTCGTCCAAAGACAACCGGAAACTTGGATTCTTTCCAAAATTTGCTCTCGGCTTTTCACCAGGAAACGTAGAGGACTTTGCGTTCCCTGACACATAACCTTTCGTCATTTGATAAGAGGTCAGGGTGCTCTGACCTTTTCACTGTTCTTCTACATCATACACAAAGCATTGGGTTGTTTTACCTCTGAGCGACACTTTTTTGCACACTATGGGCTAAATGGCCAGGTCACATGGACCCCGAAGGCTCAGAGAACGTTGGGGGAGGGGAGCCACTGGAACAGCTGTTGGGAGACAGATGGTAGCCTCCCGTCAAGCCATCCAGCGTGTCTTTTGGGTTGTTTTTACTTCTGAGCGGCACTTTTTTGCACACCATGGGCTAAATGGCCAGGTCACATTGACCCCGAAGGCTCAGAGTAGGTTGGGGGAGGGGACCCACTGGAACAGCTGTTGGGAGCCAGATGGCAGCCTCCATTCAAGGCCATCCAGCGTGTTCTTTAACGTGCACAGGGTACGGCTCTCCCATATACGGGCCACGGCTTAAAGTCCCATCCGATGGACGGCGGCGTTTCCAAGCCCATTGGAGCCCCCTACTGACCGTGGGCAGAGTGGAGAATTTTGGGGAGATAAATCTCAACGCTGACCCAGCTGGGACTTGAACCTAGGAACTACAGATTACGAGCCTGGCGCGCTACCGACTGAGTCCCCCCCCCCCCCCGCCCCATACACAAAGCATGAATAGACAAAATTGCATAAGGACCAGAAAAAAAACCAGGACAAAGGTAAACCAAAATTTTGATTCATCAGATTTTCTCAACTTCTAACCTCATAGGAGCGGCGGGGGTGGCTCAGTCGGTAGCGAGCCAGGCTCGTAATCTGTAGTTCCTAGGTTCAAGCCCCAGCTGGGTCAGCGTTGAGATTTATCTCCGCAAAACTCCCCACTCTGCCCAATGTCAGTAGGGGACAGCGATGGGCTTGGAAAGGCCGCCGTCTGTCGGATGGGACGTTAAGGCGTGGCCCGTGTATGGGAGAGCCATACCCTGTGCACGTGAAAGAACACGCTGAATGGCTTTGACGGTAGGCTACCATCTGTCTCCCAACGGCTGTTCCAGTGGGTCCCCTTCCCCCAACTTTATCTGAGCCTTCGGGGTCCTTGTGACCTGGCCATTTATGGGATATCTTTTTGAGATGGTGTAAAAAAAAAAAAAAAAAGTGGGGGTGGCTCAGACGGTAGCGCGCCAGGCTCGTAATCTGCAGTTCCCGGGTTCGAGTCCCAGCTGGGTCGGCGTTGAGATTTATCTCCGCAAAATTCCCTGCCCTGCCCACGGTCAGTAGGGAACACCGATGGGCTTGGAAAGGCCGACGTCCATCGGATCGGACGTTAAACCGTGGCCCCGTGTGCGGGAGAGCCATACCCTGTGCACGTTAAAGAACACGCTGGATGGCCTTGACGAGAGGCTACCGTCTGTCTCCGAACAGCTGTTCCAGTGGGTCCCCTCCCCCAACCTTCTCTGAGCCTTCGGGGTCCATGTGACCTGGCCATTTAGCCCATGGTGTGCAAAAAGTGCCGCTCAGAGGTAAAACAATCCAACGTTAAATGACACGCTGGATGGCCTTGACGGGAGACTACCATCTGTCTCCCAACAGCTGTTCCAGTGGGTCCCCTCCCCCAACCTTCTCTGAGCCTTCGGGGTCCATGTGACCTGGCCATTTAGCCCATGTTGTGCAAAAAAGTTCCGCTCAGAGGTAAAACAATCCAACGTTAAATGACACGCTGGATGGCCTTGATGGGAGGCTACCATCTGTCTCCCAACAGCTGTTCCAGTGGGTCCCCTCCCCCAACCTTCTCTGAGCCTTCGGGGTCCATGTGACCTGGCCATTTAGCCCATGGTGTGCAAAAAAGTGCCGCTCAGAGGTAAAACAACCCAACCCCCCATTGTTTTATATTTTATTTTCCTGTGAGTGAATCCCATGAGTGAATGTTATCATAATTGTTACATAGAACCAAAAAAAAAATCAACGCAGTCTCCATTCTTCACCAATTTGCGTTGCTCATAAAATGTCCTCAGGAAAAGCCACCCAAACTTGTACTAAGACGAACAGAGATGCATCCACCATAATCATTCCATCAACTCTTGGAGAGAAACATTCCCTATTTCTCCTTCCAAATGCTCGGCGAATTAAGGATTCTACCAAGCAATGACACCTTTGTTCGAGTCAGTGTCAGAATGCGGCAAGCCAACGGCATAACGACTCTGTTTACTAACATTACAGGAAGCCATCTGCGTCAGTGTGGCCTGCTACTAGTCGGTACAGAGATGCTGCTGAGTTACTGGAAAAGCGGAACAAGGCACGCACGAGCAATAACGCCCTTCTGCGCCAATCCGATTCGCTGTATTCTTCATGCCGAAGAGGAACCGACAACGTGCTCACGCGGTATGGACTCATTTTCCTCACCGAACGACCGTTCCTTGGCACTGAAACTTAAACTTGCATCTAACTTCTCTTCTTATGGGTGTTGTGTCCACTTGTTGACTCCAAACTTCTGTCGTTTGTCTAAACGTGTGATTTTCTCATTCTCTGCACTAGGATAAACAATAAAGCATAATTTTTTCTCTAGTTTACAGTTTATTCGTATTACTCTTACCTGCGTTCTGCCAGATTTTGGCGGGCGGGCGGGGGGGGGGCTCAGTCGGTAGCGCGCCAGGCTCGTAATCTGTTGTTCCCAGGTTCGAGTCCCAGCTGGGTCAGTGTTGAGATTTATCTCCGCAAATTTCCCCGCCCTGCCCATGGTCAGTACGGGTTGGTTGGTTGTTTTACCTCTGAGCGGCACTTTTTTGCACGCAATTTGCTAAATGGCCAGGTCACAAGGACCGCGAAGGCTCAGAAAAGGTTGGGAGAGGGGACCCACAATGGGTTAAATGACCAGGTCACAAAGACACCGAAGGCTCGGAGAAGGTTGGGGGAGGGGACCCA